>JASVEL010005847.1:0-89249 GCA_032618575.1 Nicotiana noctiflora
GACATTATATGCATGCAAGAGACAAAAGTGGAGGGGAATATCAGGGAAATAGTCAATCAAATATGGGGGAAGATGGGTGAGGTATGCAAGTCTAGAAGCTAGCGGCGCGAGAGGGGGGATCTGTTTTTATGGGATTGCAGGGTATGGAAAGGGGAGATGTTGCAGACGGGTGCATACACTTTGACTTGTAAATTCGAGGCTCTTTTACAGGATTTTCAATGTCACATAACAGGAGTGTATGCTCCTAACTGCTGAAATGAAAGGAAAATAGTCCGGAGAGAAATTGGTGCAGTGAGGGGATTGTTTGAAGGTTCTTGGGCGGTTTGTGGTGATTTCAATGTTACAAGGTTCCCGTCTGAAAAACGGGAATGTTCAAAGAGGTCCAGAGCGATGGTGGAATTCTCGGATTTTATAGAAGATTTGGAGCTGATAGATCTTCCACTTGAAGGAGGCTACTATACTTGGTTCAAAGGGGACAATCATGTAACCGCTTCAAGAATCGATAGATTTCTTATTTCAAAAGAGTGGGATGAAAGTTTCAGTAACATCAAGCAAACTATCCAACAAAGGCTGATCTCTGACCATTCACCTGTGGCTCTATACTGTGGTGTTTGGGAAAAAGCTAAATCATATTTTAAGTTTGAAAATTGGTGGCCGAATGTGGAAGGTTTTGAGGACAGAATTAGAGAATGGTGGACATCTTTTGCATTCATAGGAAGACCAGATTACATTTTAGCTTGCAAGTTAAAAGCTCTCAATGGCAAGTTAAAAGAATGGAGCAGAAGTTGTGAAGGTAATTTGGGATTGCAAAAATCAAAATTGCTGAGTCAACTCGCAGGGATTGAGACCACGCAACAATTAAGAGCGTTGACAGAGGAGGAATCGGTAAGGAAGGCAACAATTCTAATGGAGATTGAGGATCAACTCAAGAATGAAGAAAGTGCATGGAGACAAAAATCTAGAGCATTGTGGCTAAAAGAAGGGGATAGGAACACAAAATTTTTCCATCGAACTGCAAATGCACATAAGAGGCACAACAACATTGATCAGCTACTCATTCGGCAGGAAGTAGTAGAGGATCCAGAAAGAATAGAGAACGAGATCATCGATTTTTACAAGGAGTTGTACACAGAACCAGAAGAGTGGAGACCAACTGTCAATTTTGAAAATAGTCCGACGATTTCTGAAGCAGAACGGGAGTCTTTGCAATGTAACTTTGAAGAACAAGAAATCCTGAGTTGTTTGAAGATGTGTGCAAGTGACAAGGCCCCAGGTCCGGATGGATACACAATGGGTTTTTTCATCAAATGTTGGGACATCTTGAAGAAAGACATTATGGAGGCTTTTAACAACTTCCATTCTCAAGAGATGTTTGAGAAAAGCTTCAACGCAACGTATATAGCCTTGGTTCCAAAGAAAACAGGTGCGAAAGAATTGAGAGATTTCAGACCTATCAGTCTGATAGGGAGTTTCTACAAACTGCTCTCTAAAGTCTTGACTGAAAGACTGAAGAGTGTGGTAGGAAAAATTGTTGATGCGCAACAAATGGCTTTCATCAAAGGAAGACAAATAATAGACGCAGTGTTGATTGCCAACGAAGCAGTGGATTCAAGAATAAAAAAGAAAGAACTTGGAATCTTATGCAAATTAGATATTGAGAAAGCTTATGATCATGTAAACTGGAGTTTCCTACTCAGAATGTTAGAAAAATGGGCTTTGGGCAGAAATGGATTAGATGGATGAAATTCTGCATATCAACTGTAACATTTTCCATTCTCATAAATGGATCTCCAAAAGGTTTTTTCCAATCACACAGAGGTCTAAGACAAGGTGACCCATTATCTCCCTTTCTATTCATTATAGCCATGGAAGGTCTGAACAACATGATCAAAACGGCTAAAGTTAGTGGATGAGTGAAAGGATTTGAGGTAAATAGGAGTGGGGTAAACAATCTAGAGATCACACATCTCCAATATGCTGATGATACTCTAGTCTTCTGTGACGCAAAAATGGAGCAACTTAGATTCTTAAGGATCATTTTGGTCTTATTTGAGGGAGTTTCGGGGTTACACATCAATTGAAGGAAGAGCAATATTTTTCCCATTAGTGAAGTTAACAACATGGGGCAATTGACACATATACTGGGAGGAGAAGTTGGGTCCTTACCAACTGTCTACCTTGGGATGCCTCTGGGTGCAAGGTCCAAATCAAAAGAGATCTGGAATGCAGTCATAGAAAAGTGTGAGAAGAAGTTGTCAAGATGGAAATCACAGTTTCTATCATTGGGGGGCAGGCTAGTTCTAATCAACTCAGTTCTAGACTCACTTCCGACTTATATGATGTCCTTGTTTCCAATTCCAGCAAGCATTTTACAGAGATTGGACAAGCTGAGAAGATCTTTCCTTTGGCAAGGCAATAAGGAGAAAAGTGGCTTTCCATTTAGTTAAATGGAAGACACTCACAATGGCAAAAAAACAAGGAGGTTTAGGAATAAGAAACTTGAAGAATCAAAGCAAGGCTCTTAGAATGAAATGGTTATGGAAGTACTCTCAAGAACCCCAACCATTATGGAGCAAAGTGATCAAAGCTAAGTATGGTGAGGAAAACAACTAGGTGTCACAAGAAGTCAGAACAACATATGGAGTAAGTGTGTGGAAATCCATCAAAGAACTTTGGCCTATTATGAAGAATCACTCTTCCATTAGAGTGAACAACGGAAGGAACACGTCATTCTGGAATGATAACTGGTTGGGACAAGGAAGCTTGAAGGAAAGATACCCGGATATGTTTGGTTTAGCACAAAGCCAACATAACACAGTAGCTGAGATGATGAGTCATCAAGGATGGGAATTAGCTCTCAGAAGATGATTGAATGACTGGGAGATAACAAGATTAGCTGAACTTTACAAAGAGTTAGAAGCATTCAGAGGATTACACGAAGGTATTGATCTAATTTGGTGGCAGAGGCACAACAGAGGGTTAGTGAAGGACGCATACAAGATTTTGAATCATAATAATCAACAGGTAGACATATGGCCTTGGAAACATATATGGAGAACAAAAATTCCATACAAGGTAGCATGCTTCACTTGGCTGTTAGTAAAGGAAGCGGTTTTAACCCAGGATAATCTCATAAAAAGGGAATTTCTATGTGTTCAAGATGTTTTCTATGTGGGGAAAATGCTGCAACTGTCAGTCATCTATTTCTTCATTGCAAGATTACGGACAAACTATGGAAAATCTTTATTAGTCTTAGAGGTATTTCATGGTCAATGCCAAACAGGCCTAAAGATGTTCTTTATAGTTGGGAAGAAGCTGGAGCTGAATCAACTAGTAAAGAAAGATGGAGGACCGTACCGGCTTGTATTTGGTGGACAGTTTGGAGAGAAATGAACGCTAGATGTTTCGAAGACAGAAGCAATCCAGTACAAAAGATCAAACTCAATTGTATTCTTCTTTTTTGTTTTTGGTGTAAACAGATTTACACAGAAGATACATTGACAATCATAGATATACTAGGATCTTGCTAGGAGTCTAGCCATAACATCTATTACTCCTTTTCATGTAAATTTGGTTTTCAGTACACCTTAAGTACTGACGTTATTAATATATGCAATAGTTACCAATTCAAATAAAAATTAAGAAGAAATATTTATAAATTAATATCCTAAGTATTAGGTTTAAGGGTTATTTTGGTATATACAATATTTTGTTAGGAGTATTTTAGGTAAAAAGTAAAATTAAAACTGCTTCTGCTTTTGGAAAGAAGCTACTTTTTTCTGCTTCTCTGTAATTATTTCTGCTTCTTCCCCAAAGCACTTTTTCCCCCTAAATAAACTTGGCCAAACACCTCAAGTTAGCAAAAAAAAGTGCTTTTGAGAAAAAAAGCATTTGCCTCCTGAGAAGCTTGGCCAACAAGCTATTAGTATAGCAAAAAGAAAGCACAAGTCCTGCAGTCCGGTGTTGTCAAAGGTGCGCTTAAAGCACGCTTTAGCCCTGAAGCAAGGCTCAACACATGTTGTGCGTTTTGCCTCGCTTTGTGGGCACTTCGATGCCCGCATCAAGGCTCTAAGGCGTACTTTTCCTTGCCAAAGTGTAATCCTGAAAAGACGGTATTATATAAATGATATTTTACTTTATCATAATTTTTTTTAAATTTCTTTGTTCATATATTTGCTATTCATGTTTATACATATTTTTATTTTTTCTCCAACTACGTTTTTTTTTAATAAAATCCATGCTTTATTTGTACTTTACGTTTAAAGTCCGAACAGAGCCCCAACGGATCTTAATTTTTATTTTTTTGCATTTTTCGCCTTTGGTAACACTGCTGTAGCCTGACCTCTTAAAGCATAACTTCGATGGTAACTTTGGATATGCTCTGAAACAATGAAGATTAACAGAATAGGGATACTAATAGAGTGAAGACCCATCAGAATTCTGCATATTTGCTTACAATATTTGTAATTTTCGTAATGTTTGACTACCTACCACCACCAACAACAATAACAATCCAGTATATTTTCACAATTTGGGGTTTGGGGAGGTAATATGTACGCAGCTTCCCCGAGGGGTAGAGAGGCTGTTTTCAGGAGACCCTCGTAATGTTTGACTACTTAGAGATTTAAAAAAGAAAGCACCATTTTTCCTCGGATGGAAATTACTTATACTGACAGTGTAAAATTTTACACAATCAATGTATTTTAATACATCCCCTCCCATCCCAAAATCAAGTACTATATTTAGGGTTATTACGTAGACCAAATCTTAACCTTAAACACTCAACAAAAAGAGGGGAAAAAATTCGAGTAGGTGATATTTTTTTTCGGATCCTAAATATTTGGGTCCAATGCATATTACTTGTCAAGTGACAAAAAAATGCATGGTGCGTTCCCTAATGAGATTGGGTTTAATTGAATGTTTTTGTAGTTGATGGTATTTAATAAATGAATTTTGCCTCTTTGCCCCTTCAGCTCCTTTGTCTCCGTATCTTCTTCTTCTTCTTCCTCTTCACCAAGAATACCATAATTCTTTAATTTTGGTAACTTAAATTTTTGTTCGGGATTTGAAATTCGAAGTTAATAATTTATTATGTTAAAATCATTTGAGTATTTATTGAGTATAGTTATTATTCATACATTCATTATTGTATTGTATACTTAGTTAGCTTAGTTATAGATTAGCTAGCTTAGTTAGAAATTAGCTTGGTCAAATAGTCAACATGTATATATACTTGTACAGTTAATGAAATCAGTTGGGGGTTCTTATTTTACAGAAAACATTTTGATCTATATGCTCTCTCTATCCCTATCTCCTGTTCCCTTTTCTTCTCCTCTCTCAGAACCTTTCAGAAGACTCCACGATGGCTCTGTAGATCTGAGCTTGCATGTGTAATTTGTTATGGGATCAGAGCTTGGGTATCAGCTGGGATTCCTTCAACATCTCAAAGTCTCGTTCCAAATTTCACTTGAATTTCATCAATCTCTAGGGCTTTGATCGTTACTGTCCAATTCTAAAGCCGTCTTAAAATTGAAGGTCTCGGACTTGATTGACGACTTCATACTTCTCAACCTCATCAAATTGGAACCTCGCACATGGTTATTAACCTAGTTGAATAAAATAGCCCTAGCACGAGCACAAATGACCAATTGGTCATCCATACAGGTAATCCCCTTTACATCCATCATTCTAATAGTCCTGGAATTGCAATAGTACCAGTTCCGTTCGACGGAATTGGATATCGCTCATGGAGAAGAAGAATGTTGCGAGCCTTATCAGTTAAGAACAAATTAGGGTTTATAAATGGGGAACCTAGAAGACCTAGCCCCGATGCACCTCAATTCCGCTAATGGGAGAGGTATGATAATATGGTGACCTCATGGATCCTCAATTCCCCTACTAAGGAGATTTCTTTCATTGTGGAGTATGTAAATGGCTCAATCGAGCTGTGGAGAGAATAAGAAATCGTTATGATCAAACAAATGGGGCAAAGTTGTATCAGATTCAGAAGGAGATTAATGACCTTGCACAGGGTTGTTTAGACATTACTACATACTATACACGAATGCGTCTTGACACTACTACATACTATACACGAATGAAAAGACTCTGGGAGGAATTGAACACCTTGAGTGTCAAGTCTCAATGTAACTACAATTTCACATATGGAACAAAGGAAACTGTGCATAAGGTAGAACAAGATCGATGACTTATTCAATTTGATGGGATTGAATGAGGTCTACACAATAGTGCGATGAATCATTCTTATGATGAAGCCTCTACCTTCTATGGCACATGCCTTCTCTTTACTAATACAAGAAGAAAAACAAAGGGAATTCAAGCCTAATAGTCAGCTGAATCTAGATTCTACTCCATTACATGTAAATGCGAGTCCACAACATCAAAATCCATTTCGAGCCACGAACATCAAGACATATTACACAACCAACAACAATAATAAGGGTCGTCCATTATGTGATTAGTTTAAAAGACCAGGACATATAAGGGAGAAATGCTACAAGTTATATAGATACTCTCAAGGCAATTCTCACAACAATCAGAACTTCAATCGTGCCAATGCTCAGCCATACAATCAGAGGAACAACCAAAACTACAAGTTCAACAAAGGAAAGGGTCTGTGGAAAATGTACATGGGACTCCAGCTGACATGATTCATGAAAATGGAGATGATCAAGACCTGCAAGATGTAAATCAGAATGTCAATCTAACAAAAGAACAATATGGGCAGATAATGAACTTGCTGTAGCACTTTCAAGTAGGACACGCATGAGGATCTTCCAGCAATGGCAATATCACCACTGGTAGTGTAAACTTTGCAGGTATTATTGTCTGTACTTCTTCCATTGATTTTGACAAGCCTTCATGCAAATGTTTTGAATCAAAGGCTGATCTTTGGATCATAGAGTCAAGAGTATCTAACCATATAACCTTTAACAAACATGCACTCACTAACATCACTAAATTACCTTATCCTCTACTAATAAGTCTACCAAATGGATATAAAGTAAAAGTTCTTGAATTTGGAGATGTGATACTCTCTTCAGACATTGTCCTACATAGAGTTCTTCATGTTCTATCATTCAAGTATAACTTGATTTCTGTTCACTCCCTTGCAGTACACCTTAGATGTATTATATTGTTTAGTGATACACTTTGTCTGTTGCAGGCCCTCTCAGTGAAGATGCCTCATGCGATTGGTAACAACAAAAAAGGTTTGCACTATCTCTGTTCCAGATGTTTGAGTGGTAAAAGACCACTTTACCTTCTACTATTTCAACTTCCTACTGCAATTGTATTCCTGCTCCCAATGTAAATAGTCATGAGTCTGTTAGTGATACTCATTCATATCACACTCCTCAATCTGTAAATATTTCCATTTCAAGTAATAAGAATGAGTTCTCATGTGTATTTGATAAACATGATGTAAATTCTTTGTGGCACAATAGGCTTGGTCATGTTCTTTTTGTTAAAATGAGAGGAATATCCTCAATTGTTGCAAAGTTTGCACCAAAATAACCATTCATTTGCCCTATATTCCCTATGGCAAGACAAACCAAACTCCCATTTCCTCAAAGAACCAATTCCGCCTCCAAATTATTTGAACTAGTACACATAGATTTACGTGGCCCTTACCATGTGACCACCCATGATAACTACAAATAT
Source organism: Nicotiana noctiflora (assembly GCA_032618575.1). Lineage (NCBI taxonomy): Eukaryota > Viridiplantae > Streptophyta > Magnoliopsida > Solanales > Solanaceae > Nicotiana > Nicotiana noctiflora. Next base: position 7,684 of record JASVEL010005847.1, read on the forward strand.
TTTCTCACTCTAGTAGATGACTTTAGTAGATCCACTTGGATACACCTATTGAGCTGTAAAAGTAATGCTCTTCAAGCTTTAAAAGCTTTTGCGGCCATGATTAAAAATCAATTCAATACATCCATAAAAATCATTAGATCTGATAATGGCTTAGAGTTTACCGATCATGAAGCCTTTTCATTTTACCAATCTAAAAGGATCATACATCATAAACACATGTCCCTATACACCACAATAGAATGGTGTAGTAGAGAGAAAACATAAATACATTCTTGAAACTGTCAGGGCTCTCATGTTCCAGTGTAAACTCCCACCCTGATATTGGGGAGAGTGTATCCTGACAGCCACTATCTGATTAATAGGCTGCCAACTACTTACCTTTACAACAAATGTCTTTTTGAATTGTTATACCAAAAGAAATCCAATTATTCTCACTTGAGAAGCTTTGGCTGTCTCAGCTATACCACTGTGAGCAAAATATACAGAGATAAATTTAAACCAAGAACTTCTCCACATATCTTTGTAGGATATCCCTTTGGCACAAAAGGTTACAAGGTACTAAGCCTGACCACCAATAGAATTCACATCTCCAGAGATGTAATCTTTCATGAAAATGTTTTTCCATTCTCATTAAGTTCTAATAATACTTCTTTTCATGTTATTCTTAAAATAGCCTCATTTCCGAGGCCACCAATCATGTTTCCCCTATGAACATTGGACAAAGTCTTGACAGTGTTACATCTCGAGACACAGAAAATCACTTTGAAACACTCACCAACGATACACAATCTTCAAACACCTCTGATTCTCCATATTCAAATGAAAACAATTCACAGAATTCATCTACACATGTACAAGCAAGAGCACCAATTCTAAGGAAATACAATAGAACTCATTAGGCTCCTGTATGCTTAAAAGATTATGTTTGCCAATTACCTATTAGTGCCACTCAACTGTCCACTACACCTCACAACACCCCTTCACTAAATGCCCTACTTTCTAATCATCATCACATCACTCCTGATGCTCCTCCATGCCAACCATACTTGGGACTTGGTCCCCTTACTATCTGGAAAGCAAGCAATAAGTTGTAAGTGGATATACAAGATCAAACATAAAGTAGATGAAAGTATTGAAATGTTCAAATCTAGGTTGGTAGTAAATGGTTATACACAGCAGACTAGGATTGATTATATTGAAACCTTCTCTCATGTTGTGAAAATGACAACTGTTAGAGTCGTAGTTACAATTGCTGTTAAGAAGGGCTGGGACATATTCCAATTGGATGTGAGCAATGCCTTCCTCCATGGAGACCTACATGAGGAGGTATACATGGAGGCTCAACCTGTACTTGTAGTTGATCAATGCAGTCCAAGTAGAGTGGTATGCAAGCTAAGAAAGTCACCATATGGACTGAAGCAAGCGAGTAGACAATGACATGCAAAGTTAACTAAAGCATTGACTTCAAAGGGGTACCAACATTCTAAAAATTATCACTCCCTTTTTTGCAAGAAAACTTCCACATCTATCATCTTTTTAGCTGTATATCTTGATGATGTTATCATCACTAGAACTGACTCAGAGTAGGCTTCAAGTCTGGAATAAAGGATTTGGGTAGACTTCGCTATTTCTTGGGTCTAGAGGTCCTATACAAACCTGATGATATCCTTATATCTTAAAGGAAGTCTTCTTTGGATTTATTGAAGGAATACCAGTGCTTTGACTACAACAATGTCTCCTCACCTCTTGATCTTACTGTCAAGCTAAAAGCACAAGAGGGTAATCTCCTACCAGATCCTACATACTACAGAAAATTAGTGGGAAAGCTCAACTTTCTCACCAATACTAGGCTGGATATAGCCTATAATGTGCAACTCTTAAGTCAGTTTATGCAAGCTCTAAGGTACACTCATTTAACTACAACATTTCACCTCCTTAGGTATCTCAAAAAGGATCCTAACTTGGGTGTATTCTGCTCCAACAGTCTTGACTATTCAATCAAGGCCTATTGTGACTCAGACTGGATAGCTTGCCCAAACTCTAGGAGGTCTGTTGCTGGGTACATTGTTTTAGTAGGAGACAACCCTATTAGCTGAAAGTCTAAGAAGCAGGATACTGTTTCCTTGTCCTCAGCTGAAGTAGAGTACAGATCCCTCGGGAAAGTAGTTGGGGAATTGGTGTGGTTAAGCAGGCTATTTGCAGAGTTTACTGTTGCCTAATCAAGTCCTATTCAGGTGTTTTATGATAGCCAATCTGCCATACATATTGCCTATAATCCAGTATTTTACGAAAGGACCAAGCACATTGAAGTCGACTGCCATTTTGTGAGGAACAAGCTACAAAAAGGCCTCATCTCTCTTCATCATGTGAATACTCACAATCAGTTGGTTGATATTCTCACCAAAGCCCTCACAGGGGTTAAACATTCAATTGTCGTAGGCAAATTGGCTGTGAAGACCTCACTTCCAACTTGGGAGGAGGGGGTTATTGAGTATAGTTATTATTCATACATTCATTATTGTATCGTATACTTACTTAGCTTAGTTAGTGATTAGATAACTTAGTTAGAAATTAGCTTGGTCAAATAAGCAACATGTATATATACTTGTACATTTCATGAAATCAGTTGGACGTATTTTTTTTTCTTACAGAAAACACATTGATCTTCTACACTCTCTATCCCTATCTCATGTTCCCTTTTCTTCTCCTCTCTCAGAACCTTCCATAAGACTCCATAGCAACTCTGTAGATCTAAGCTTGCATGTGTAATTTGTTAGTGTTGATTACTTATGCTTATACTTTTAGTTTAAACACTGATAGTGATTTGCTTTAAAAATTTCAAAACTTCGTTGTTGGTCCTTAGAAAATATAGAAGAAGACACATTGGGTCTTCTTGATTTGGTGTTGTTTGACTAAATTGATGATTTGGAATAGTTGGTGTTGGTATTTGGAGGGTCTATTTTAAATGTGAGGTCATCTGGAGCAGATTTGAGGTGATTTGATCGAAATTGGAATTGCAAACTCGAAAAATATTTAACACAATTTTTTTTTTTTGCAATTCGGGTAGACTTTGATGAACAATTTAATAGATAGATCGAGTGCAGATAACACAAAGTTACGCCAATCTGATAGAGTTTGGTGAACAATTGAACAAGTACAAAATTATATTGACCGGATAGAGTTTGTGAACAATTAATAATACAGGTTGAGTAAGTAAATACTCCATCCGCTCCAGTTTATGTGAACCTATTTTCTTTCTGGCCTGTTCCAAAAAAAAAAATGGTGCCTTTCTAACTTTGGAAATAATTTAGTTTAAACTTACAATTTTTCCTTTAATGAGAATTTTTTATAACCACACAAATACTCTGGACCCCTTTTTGACTTATTTAGGACCATAAATTTCAAAAACCTTCATTTTTTCTTAAACTCCATACACAGTCAAATAAATCAACATAAATTAAAACGGAGGGAGTATATCATAAATTCTATCAATCCCGTCGAGAAATCCATGGAGAGTTGTGTGGGTCCAGAGATTATTTTTTAAATACTTTAAAAAAGGGGAATACCATACTTAATTGTAGAAGATCTTACTCTTAGTAGTAAATTAGTGACTAACACAAATGGCAAATTTAAGTACAGTTAATCTCGGGCCAATCTTTAATTCTTGGGATCGATACAATTTGATAAATTTAAGTACAATCTCCAAAGTATAAGGTGTCAAATATTTGCGCATGAGTCTTATTAAAAAGTTTCTTGCAGGCTCAAATGTTAAAGGAGACTCATTAGAAACTTTGATGGAAGTATTGGATAAGCTCTAGTGGCGCAAGACAGTGAATTAACAAATCATGAAGATTGATTCAGGGAAGACCACAAGAATTCTGCTCTTTTGCTAACATTTGTAATTCTCCGATTTTTTTTTTTTTTTGAGAAATTTGGTTGGAAATAAGTTATTCTGGGATTAGTTATTTCATCCTCTTATTGGGATAAATAAATACTGTACAATTTAAGGATTACTAATCCCGAGATTAGTTATTTCGCAATTTATCCCAATCGAACATGGGATTAACTCATTTTAAATTTAATCCCGGGATTAATTATCCCTTATCCCTCGTACCAAACGAGCCCATACAGTCATAACTCGCGAACTATATTATGACTTTACTGTGACATGGAATTAAGTTCATTGATTATTCGTGAAATTAACCTCGGATATTTAGCGAATGTGCATAATTCAAATAATTCCCCAGCTATGAAAAGAGCTTTTAGGATGATATGACCATTTACAATTTGAATTTAAGTAAATGTCGCTACCCATTTTAATATTTTATTTTCAATTACTTTTCTTATATGTTTTACTATTTGGAAATATAGAAGCCTACCTTTGCATTTTCTGGATCTCACTTAGACAAGAGCCACAATTTTATCCAGTAACAAGGTTAAATTCCTTCATATATAATGAATAATGGCGCAAAAGAGCGTGAAAGCAATTTTTTCAGCAATCAACATATATATTACAATGATCATTAGCAATTTAAGACATTTAAACATTTGAGAAATATTATTAACTTCAAACATAAACAACAAATGGAGAAGACAAAACAACAACTACAATCGATATAGATTCCTTGAGCTATAAATTAGTCACGTGACTAATTTATTAAGTAGAATTACAACAAAAAAACAATAACGCGAGAGTGAAACAAAAAAATAGAGTTACCTCATTTTTCCCAACTTCGACATTCTTCGAGTTTTGAGCTGTAAATTCTTGCTCATCCGTCACTTCCATATCCTCTACCAAGGATATTGAGGATATAAATTGTTCATCCTAGTATCATTGATGCTCAGGATGCTGAAAGTCCTAAAGTTCATGTGTGTGCGCGTATTGGTCCTCGCTCCAAATATTTTTTTACGTTGTGCTTGAATGAAGATATGGAAATAGAGTCATCCGAGCCGATTGAGAAGTCAAGGAATGAGGAATAAGTTGCCTACATTCTGGAATTTTTCTTGCCAGAAAGACACGACTACATACCTCATCTAAAAGTCAAGAAGCGTAGATTGCTTGGGCCAATTAGATATGTTCCTCCACCCCTGGAGCATAGCCGAAAACTTGATGCCAATTGTGGTTTCAATTCATAAGCTCGAGGTGGAGGCTTGATTTACTGTCGCGTCGTGCCGCAACAGTAAATCAAGCGCTTGTTGGGAGGCAACCCAGCTTTATTGCTTTCTTTTATTTTTTATTATTATTTCTTTAATTGTATTATGTTTGTAGTGTGAGTTTTTGATTTTCTAGGAGGATGAAAAGCAAAACTATTGGAAGGATGCAACAACAAACCTGATGGTTGGAACTAAGTATGAGGTACCCGCACGAAGGATCAAGCCCGGGAGAAGTCTGAGTACCATATGAACTGCTAGTACTTCGGCCTTTGCCTACGAGGGAGTTTCTTTTACCCTCTTATAGTTATGATGTGCATTGTGGATAATGTACAAATTTTATGTATGAGGTGAAGTGATTGTCTGCGTGACCTTATATTCTACTTTAGTTGTGTTAGTTTAATTGGATAATATTTTTTTTAAAAAGAATTGGACTTTTTCTGACGATGGATCTATTCGATAATTTTCTTGAGGGATTTACATGTAAAGAAAAAGACAAAAAAAAAATATTTTCTTTTATTAGGTAGTGTAGCAATTACCCTTTGATTATTTTTTGATGCCGCGATTCTTTTTCAAGAGTTTTGTTTGAGCCTGGTGTAGTTAGTTTCTTTTTAACTTTTTTAGGAATATGAGTCATTGCGTTGTGTTTTGAATTGAAGCAATATCTCTTGAATTTGTTATACCTTGAGAATAGTGAGTACTTTGGTTGTGATGCTTAGGATCAATTTTTACTCTTGTATAAGTATCTTAAATTGTATGATCTTAACTTTGCTTAACTGTTTTGACTAGAGTGTCTTGATGAATCAAATTCAGAGTGAGTTATGTATCATGTGCGTGTGATAATAGGTGAATTTTACTATATTCATGCCCAAAATAATCACCTTCTTAAGTTGTTTTGATAATATATGTGATGACAAAATGCTCTTGTTAGAGTTTTTCATGAATTGTAGGTACAAAATGGTTAAGGAAGGCTAAAGAGCAATTTTGGAGTTAAAAGTAGAAGAAAAAGGCTAAATATGCAAAATGCCATTGAAACCACGCCCGCAGTGCCCTGAAGAATCAGAGACACTGTTTTGCCGCGGTTCTACCGTGACTGCGGCCGAACCGCGGTGGATGTATGCTGCTGAAGTTCGAAGATTCAAAAGGGTAGTTAGCCGTGGTTCTATCGCGACCGCGGCAGAACCGCAACGGGAGGCGTAAACTTTAGGGGCCAAAGTATAAAATTGAGATTTTTAAGACCTAAACCCTATATAAGGCCTTAGGATTCGCCCAAAGGAGGCAATCATTGTATTGTAGAGTACTTTTGCAAGGAAACCTAGTGTGAGAGAATTCTAACATCATTCTTATTTTCCTTTGAATTTTTCATTATGAATTCTATTCTAGCTTTCGTTTTCAGAATTTATAAGTAGCTAAATTCATATCTAAGGTTTTGATGGAACCTATTGGTTGATGAACTTCTAATTTATGTGAATACAAATTGTTAGTTAATCTCTATTTGTTCAACTTCGTTCTTGTTGTAGTTAATTGATAGGTTCCTCAATTAGCTGTGCCTATTTAGTGTGCATAACTTGGAAAAGAATGCATATTTAGGTTATTGTTGAACAACACCACTCCTAGATTATTAGAGGAATCTATAATTGCGGGTTTAAAGGCGGGATTAGGAATAACTAACCTTGGGTGTAATCTAAAGTAAATTGTTATAATTAAAGCAAGCTAGTATATCTCGGAAGAGTGCAATAGTAGATTACTGTGATTACTCGGGAGGGATTTACGGTAGGATTAGTGTTCATGATTGATAGAGAGATATTGATAAATTTGTATGAGCATAAACAGAAGGGATTTCATCAATAGGGGAAATCATTACCTTAGTCTTTCTCATTATTGTTTACAACATATTTAGTTATTTTACAGTTATTTAGTTCTTTGCAAAAATAGTTGTTAAGAAGCAATCAAGGGATATTTGACTATTTGGGAAGCTGATTACGATGATTATTGGTTTTGAAGATAGTAGTTGGTAGGTTAACTTTCTGAGAATTCGACCCCGTGTGAAATACTTGGGTTATATTTGCCGCGATCGCATTGTCCTTTTTATAAGGCATAGTTGGGCGTGATACAAATTTTGGCGCCGTTGCCGGGGAGTTAACGGAATTATCAATTGCTATTGACAGTGTGACGACCCGGCCCGTCGTCACGAGAATTACCACCCCGTTATGTTGTAATTACATGTTTTATGATTTTATATCAGTGTTAGAGTCTATCGGGTGAGCTAGGGGTGAAATGGGATTTTAAAATGAGGCATATAGCCTTTGTGAAGGAAACTTGAATAAGGAAAGTCAACCCGGAGTTGACTATTTGGTTAGAGGGCTCGGAATCGGATTCTGATGATTCGGTTAGTTCCGGGAGGTGATTTGTGACTTAGGGGAGCAATCGGAATTGAATTTGGAGGCCCGGTGTAGAAATAGGCTTGAATTGGCTAAGGTTGAATTTTGGCGAAATCCGAATGGTAGGTGATATTTTGATCCGGGGGTCGGAATGGAATTCCGACAATTTCTGTAGCTTCGTTATGTGATTTTGGATATGTCTGCAAATTTTCAGGTCATTCGGACATCGTTTGATCGGGTTTTGGATTGAATGTTAGTTTTGAAAGTTTTTAAGAAATTTAGGCTTGAATCCGTGGGTAATTGGTGATTTTGATGTTTAGTATGGTGTTTTTATGGTTGGAATAAGTTCGTATCATGTTTTGGAGTATGTTGGTGGTTTTCGTTAGGGTCCCGGGAGTCTCGGGATGAATACGGGGGTCCAAACGGACCATTGTTGAAAGAAAAGAGAAAAATCTGGTTGCTGTCATAACCTCAGCAGACAATTGCTCTCCGCGATCGCGGGGATGGGGATGCGATCGCGTAGAGTGGGGAGATAAGGCATCGCGATCGCAGGGTAAGAGTCGCGATCGCGTAGAATTGATCGGGTGTTGATCGCGATCGCAGGCCAATATACGCGATCGCGTAGAAGAAGAAATGGGTCCAGGAGAAATATGCTACGCGATCGCAGGAGTGAAGGATGCGATCGCGTGAGGCAGGGTGACCTGTGCTTCGCGATCGCGTGAAGTAAGTCGCGATCGCGTGAGGCCGTGAATTTGAGCATCGCGATCGCGTGAGGAAGATCGCGATCGCGTAGGGTAAATTCGACTGGCAGTGAATTAAAATCACAGAACAGAGGGCATACGGGTTCATTAACCCAAAACCCCATTTTTGAGTTCCAAGAGGAGAAATTGACGGGAATTGCTGGTACTTCATCGGGGATTCGTTGGAGGTAAGTTTTGTGGCTTAATTACATCATTTTAACATGAAATCCTTGGTTAATTCTCTGTAAATGGGAGATTAAATGTGGGTTTTAACCCTAGGCCTAAATTGTAGAAAAACAAGGATTTGAGTGGGCAAATGGAGTCCGATTTTGGTAAAATTGATATGCTTAGACTCGTATTGAGACGAGGGTTCCAGAAATGTGAATTTCGTAAATTTTCGGAATGTGGGCCCGGGGCTCGGGTTTTGACAACTTTGGGAATTTTGATGTAAATTGAGTTGTATTGATTGGGTGTCGTCCCATTGGCCTAATTTGTTGTATTTCTACCGTATTTGATCAGATTCTACGCGCGCGGAGCTTGATTCTCGTGGCAAGGGCATTGCGGAATAGTCGTCGCGCTGTATTGAGGTGAGTAATAGATGCGGGTGATGACCAGCGGGTTCGAAACCCCGGTATACCACTTTGTGACGCTGTATAGCGGCGAGACACGCACACTCTTGAGAGTGCGGGGTCGATCATGAACTGGAGACTACATATTAGTCCAACCCGTTGATATTGTATTATTGGCTATTCTAGAGCCGTCGAACCTCCTTCTCGGATGGTTGCATATACATATATATATATTGTGATAATGGCCACTCTTGAGCCGAGGAACCCCCTTCTTGGGCGGTTGAGTATACATGTGGGCCGTGAGCCACTTATTGGATCCCGCGAGGATCGTTATCATTGTCTTATCACATAGACATGCTAGTTTACTACTAGTCCGCAGCTATTTTTGGTTATTATGCTACGTCGCAGCGTTATATATATTTGAGTAGGTTGCACGCCGCAGCATTATACATATATATACCTATATATATTGGAGCGGGCTGCACGCCGTAGCATTATACATACCTATACCTATATATATTTGGATCGGCCGCACGCCGCAACAGTATGAGTGAAGACTAGGTCAGTGTGGGACCGTGGTGATATTGATGTGGTCTTGAAATGGGGGTATCCACTGTAGAGATGACTTACTTGTGAGGTTACCCTTAGAATTGTCTAGTGATAGTATAGGTGTTCTTACTTTCAGTTGGTGTTTATTATTATTACTCAATGAGTTGAAATCTATGACAGAGTAGCCTGATTATAGCTTTACATAGTGCTTTATTGCGGATTTCTTATCTGCACTGTCTTACCCTTGTTTATTACCACTGAGTCTGGCAGTACTCATTTTACTCCCTGCACCTTGTGTGCAGATCCAGGTACCTCTCAGCAGTGATCCAGTAGCTGTGCGAGGCGACGTTTGTGGATATTCGAGGTAGCTGCAGAGTCCGCAGGACCCGATATTCCTTTCTACTGTCTTTTGATTCTGTATTGACATTTCTTTCCGCACTTGGTATTTTGTAAACCTTTATACATTCATGTTCAGTAGAGGCTCATGACTCTTGACCCTTCGGTCTATGGGAGTTAGTATATTTTGGGACTTGGTTTCCCCGCTGTTGGTATCAGTATTACTATTGTTTCATATATTAATATGCTTAAATAGGCTAAAGAGAGCTTCTAGCTCCGATGTTTATATTGATTGGTCAGGCTGGCTTAGCAATGTGTTGGGCGCCATCACGACCAGATTTGGGGTCGTGACAAGTTGGTATCAGAGCCTAGGTTTACTAGGCCTCATGAGTCTTGAGCCGGTTGGTAGAGTCTTGTGGATCGGTACGGGGACGCCTGTACTTATCCTCGGGAGGCTTGCAAACCTTTAGGAAACACTTCACATTTCTTGGAATTCTTATCGTGCGTACTTGATTCAGCTTGAGATATAATTTTTGGAATTCTTTCCACACGTCTGTGTACGATTCGAGTGCTCGGTAATATAATTGCCTCGAGGGTTTGTGATTCCCTGATCGAGGGGCGAGATATAATCTCTACGAGTTCATGGTGGGCCAGTCGGGAGGACTTGAGGCCAGATCTTTGTCTATGACATGAGCACCAAAGTGCTGATTTTACAAAATGGTATTATGAAATTTCGTGTGATCGTTATTGTTCCTAACTGTGGAAATGTCAGCTTAATAGTGTACGAGCTGTCAGATGTTAGATCCTTATTGTAATCTGTTGTGTAACTCCGAGCTATGGGCGTGGTGAATATTTATCATATCTCTTAGTTGGAAGGTGAAGTGCCTTACGTGTAGTAAAACGAGTTTAGATTCAGGAAGACTAAAGTGATTATGCTATGTATATCCTGGTGGAAGGTGTTGTACTGAAATACTAGATTGAGGCAAAGTAGGTGGGTTGATTCGGATGTGTAATTAAAGGGTATTTCATATGTGTTATGATACGAGCATGTCTAGCACAGGTTTAGGTATAAATTGTGATAATATGATTCGTATAGTATTGATGATTTAATGTTGTTGAAATGCATTGTGATGTCGTGTTGAGTTGTGGATGTATTGTTAGAATGGTTTGGTGATTCTCTGGCAGGTGGATAGGCCAATTTACAAAGGAAACTCTGCCGAAATATTTGAAAATCTGGGACTTAGAAAAGATTTCTGTCACCTAAAGAGAGTAGGCTTAACCGTGGTATGTGTATAAATGCAAGAATTGCAGAAGAGTTAAGGTCTCTGATGATTCGAGTCTCTGTCAAGGCTTGTAAATGACTTGAGTTTAATCTCACTGTAACATTGTGGCATCATTTGAGTAAGAATGACATAGGCAGCTAAAAGTGCTTTGATGTATGACTCCAGCCAAGTTGGGGAGGTTGTTATTGATTAACTGAGTGCACTATTGTGTGCTATGTTGATTCTGTCTCTAAGTATGTTGGGAAAATTCTGATAAAGGTTACGGTGCTTCGTAGATGTGAAGAAATACTAGGGTATTTTGAACTGAGGTTGTAAATAATGTTCGGCGTAAAGAAAAGAAAGATAGCTAATTGCATCCGTATGTAATCATGTTCTGCTGGTGTCAGAGTTCTAACAAGGCACGAGTAGTTTTGTTCAATAAGACAGTTGAATTACAGCTGAATAAGGGTGAATGATGCCCGAGGTAGTCTTGCGATGTTCAAGACTTTGCTTGTAACGGTAAGGTGTCTTAATATTGGGTATGTGGCTAAAGACGGTGCTTGTAACGATCAAGACTTGTGTTATATTATGTGAATGACGGGATTCTATGTAATCCGTATTAGAAGGTAATGATAACTAATTCAAATCGCAAGAGGTTCTTCAAAATAAAGTATTGTAAGATGTGATCCTTCTGGAAATATTGAGAGAGTATTCAGTGGCCTATATGTCTCAGACCGTGTGGTCTTATGTACGAATCTCGTGTGGAATGAGTTCATGTGTTATGGTGCTATAGTAATGGCTAATATTAAATCAAAGATGAATCAGAAAGGAAACTGGGTAAATGGAACAACTTGTTAATAAACCGAAGCGGTATGATAAAGAACACGACTAATTCCTGGTATGTGGTTGAAGTAATGAGTCTTGCAGATATTGTGCAATAAAGCTTTTGAGTGTTGACAGTCGTGTGACCCGATATGAGTATAATATGGGTATAAGGACTCAGTCCTGGCAGTTTAACTTATGCAATGAATGGGAAGAAATAGTTTGTGATGTGTTTTAATGTGGTTTGAAAAATGAGTGTATTTCCTGTTGGTATGCAAAGCTTGGAATGTGTAATGAGTTTTCTCTATATGAGATCATAAAAGTCCTTGACTAGTTGATTGCGTCGATGTTTGCGGCGTAGGAAAGGGATAAGAATTTCCATGTTATCTTAGTATGGTATACGCGATGTGTTATGGAAAGTTGATAATGGTATATTCTAGGTTTTGAGAACAGTTCATAATATATGGGAAGTCAATAAAATTATTGAGCAGCACGAACAGCTGCAGATGAATTAAGAATCGATCTTTCTGATGATTTAAGAAAACGGTACTGCTATTCTATTAACTTGGCAGGGAATATGATCCAAAAAGGACAAGGTAATGTAAACTGATGATATCCAGTGGTATGGTGGTATTCTCTTGTGGGATCGACTGTAATAATTGAGTCGTTGATGGCATAGTAAAAATTTCCGAATGGCTTTCGAGGTATGAATAGATGCTTGATGTGTGTTATGTAATCGTACGGTGGAGTGTGGGATCAGGCATAGTGATCCATATGTAATACATGTGTTAGAGTCTGGAAGTTCTCGTAATCCGCCTATGCAGTGGTTGTATATCGTGTGTATTAGCACCGTTTAGCTCTTAGCTTGATATGATGAATTTGGGATATAATACCTTATTTCAGACTGGTTGACATAAGCCAGGTCATCTAGACTAATGTGATATGGGCTATGTCGGAAAATGGCACAAATTGCGTAGCAGAGAACATCAGAGTATGCTCCAACAGAGTAGTTGTACACAGGACCAGCGGACGGCTGGTAGGCATTGCTTTGTCAGTTGGACCTTAGTGGTGGATGTTAGTATAGAAGTATCTACCATTGATTCAGTTCCAGTATTGAGAAACGTTGTCAGATGCGTTTCATGTGGCCAAACTTGAGGCTATATATGTTTATTGTGATGAGCAACTTGACTCGACGCGTATTCAATTGACGAGGGTTACTTGGATCGGGTGGCACGCCGCCACAGGTATGGTATCTGGATCGGGTGGCACGCCGCCACGGGTATGCCATTGGAGCGGGTTGCACGCCGCAACAGAATATTGTGAAAATATAGTTAGTTATATGCTACCTGGTATACAATACTTCCTCGCTTCTGAGGAAAAGTCCGTTTTGAGTATCGCTTGGCGAATGGCACATCGGTTGTGTCCTTTCAGGATTTGATAGCATACGTTAATTGTTTCACCGTGAGTGAGATTGATTGCTTGGGTTCAGACCTAAATATGTGTGTGGCTGATCGTTTTGAGCTTGGTAAATTGGGGTGCTTCACGAATAATAATGTTTGGATAAAATCATGAATCGTGGCAAGGCCGCGTGATGTTATGACCTCTCGAGGAGGATTCAGGTACTTTATTTCTATAATGCGAGACGCGGTCTCAGTTCTATATTATGATGGCACATAGGGATTAAATTGCAGCTCTATTTGCTGGAGACAGTTGTCATGAATTGAGCTGTCATGATTCGAGTGTGTGCATACGTTTCTATTTGAGCCTATGTTGTGCTCGTCGTGGCTTAGGCCGGTGTTGAGGTGTCTTATCACCAGTGCGATGTGTTATAATCGAAATGGTCGTTGGAGCCAATAATGAATGTGAGTATATGTGATTTCAGTTGGTTAGAAAGGTAATACCGAGATTTGGGTCCGAAATCTGTTGTGGTATCAGTTAAAAGTGAAATGGATTCATGAATGGTTGACCTGAGAGATGGGTTCGATATATCGCGTGTTTGGTTGCCGTGGGCATGATATGAAGGTGTTGGAACAAGACTCTATCTAATGGAAAAGGTTTTTCAGCTAGTATTTGGTGATTGTGGCCAGTTGTTGTGATTAGAGACTATCGTCTCGAGTGATTGGGTTGTGTGATACATCATATGATCTCACCCGGAGTAGTGAATATGGGTTATTGTAGTGGATTCGAGTGTATCCTGAGTATAGGCATGGGATTTGCAATTGGCATATGATTTCAGAAAGTACAATGTGATTTATGGTTCAGATGGTCCGTGAAATTTTGACTATATGGTGTTTTCGGACTTATGTGAGATAGGGTGACGTATGATCGCCTGAATATATGCTTGGTAAGGTCATTCTGTTTGAGACTTCAGGTATGTTTCTTGACCCGCTCGAGGGCGAGCGTTTGCTTAAGTGGGGGAGAATGTGACGACCCGGCCCGTCGTCACGAGAATTTCCACCCCGTTATGTTGTAAATGCATGTTTGATGATTTTATATCAGTGTTAGAGTCTATCGGGTGAGCTAGGAGTGAAATTGGATTGAAAATGAGGCATATAGCCTTTGTGAAGGAAACTAGAATAAGGAAAGTCAACCCGGAGTTGACTATTTGGTTAGAGGGCTCGGAATCGGATTCTGATGATTCGGTTAGTTCCGGGAGGTGATTTGTGACTTAGGAGAACAATCGGAATTGAATTTGGAGGCCCGGTGTAGAAATAGGCTTGAATTGGCTAAGGTTGAATTTTGGCGAAATCCGAACGGTAGGTGAGATTTTGATCCGGGGTCGGAATGGAATTCCGACAGTTGCAGTAGCTTCGTTAGGTGATTTTGGATGTGCCTGCAAAATTTCAGGTCATTCGGACATCGTTTGGTCGGGTTTTTGATCGAATGTGTAATTCGGAAAGTTTTAAGAAATTTAGGCTTGAATCCGTGTGTAATTGGTGATTTTGATGTTTAGTATGGTGTTTTTATGGTTGGAATAAGTTCGTATCATGTTTTGGAGTATGTTGGTGGTTTTCGTTGGGGTCCCGGGGGCCTCGGGATGAATTCGGGGGTCCAAACGGACCAATTTGTGCCAAAAGAAAAGAGAAAAATCTGGTTGCTGTCATAACCTCAGCAGACAATTGCTCTCCGCGATCGCGGGGATGGGGATGCGATCGCGTAGAGTGGGGAGATAAGGCATCGCGATCGCAGGGTAAGAGCCGCGATCGCGTAGAATTGATCGGGTGTTGATCGCGATCGCAGGCCAATATACGCGATCGCGTAGAAGAGGAAAGGGGTCCAGGAGAAATATGCTACGCGATCGCAGGAGTGAATGATGCGATCGCGTGAGGCAGGGTGTCTGTGCTTCGCGATCGCGTGAAGTAAGTCGCGATCGCGTGAGGCCGTGAATTTGAGCATCGCGATCGCGTGAGGAAGATCGCGATCGCGTAGGGTAAATTCGACTGGCAGTGAATTAAAATCACAGAACAGAGGGCATACGGGTTCATTAACCCAAAACCCCATTTTTGAGTTCCAAGAGGAGAAATTGACGGGAATTGCTGGTAATTCATCGGGAATTCGTTGGAGGTAAGTTTTGTGGCTTAATTACATCATTTTAACATGAAATCCTTGGTTAATTCCCTGTAAATGGAAGATTAATTGTGGGTTTGAGCCCTAAGCCTAAATTGTAGAAAAACAAGGATTTGAGTGGGCAAATGGAGTCCGATTTTGGTAAAATTGATATGCTTAGACTCGTATTGAGACGAGGGTTCCAGAAATGTGAATTTCGTAAATTTTCGAAATGTGGGCCCGGGGCTCGGGTTTTGACAACTTTGGGAATTTTGATGTAAATTGAGTTGTATTGATTGGGTGTCGTCCCATTGGCCTAAATTGTTGTATTTTTACTGTATTTGATCAGATTCTACGCGTGCGGAGCTTGATTCTCGTGGCAAGGGCATTGCAGAATAGTCGTCGCGCTGTATTGAGGTGAGTAATAGACGTGGGTGATGACCAGCGGGTTCGAAACCCCGGTATACCACTTTGTGACGCTGTATAGCGGCGAGACACGCACACTCTTGAGAGTGCGGGGTCGATCATGAACTGGAGACTACATATTAGTCCAACCTGTCGATATTGTATTATTGGCTATTCTAGAGCCGTCGAACCTCCTTCTCGGATGGTTGCATATATATATATATATATATTGTGATAATGGCCACTCTTGAGCCGAGGAACCCCCTTCTTGGGCGGTTGAGTATACATGTGGGCCGTGAGCCAGTTATTGGATCCCGCGAGGATCGTTATCATTGTCTTATCACATAGACATGCTAGTTTACTACTAGTCCGCAGCCATTTTTGTTATTATGCTAATTCCAATCTCTGGAACTTGATATTACTGTTTTCCAACTGAAAAATGATAAAAGAGTTTTCAAAAACTACTTTTGAGCCTGCGAGGCTGTATCTGCATATTAGCTGACTAGTAGTGGATCGGGCCGCACGCCGCAGCAGGATATATGTTGGATCGGACTGCACGCCGCAGGGATATCTCTATGAGATGTGCTTAGGAGCCCCTCCGGAGTCTGAACCCCCACAGTGAGCACGGGTACCCAAAATTGGAGTCGGGCTACGCGCCGTAGCGGTCATATCATGCATTGCATTGCATTTAGCTACATCTGCTAGCTGTTATGCTATTTATTGGTATTTGTTAGAACAGGTACAATGAAGATTGATTCTATGACAGGGTAGCCGATTATAGCTTTACATAGTGTTTTATCGCGGATTTCTTATCCGCGCCGTCTTACCCTTGTTTATTACCACCGAGTCTGGCAGTACTCATTTTACTCCCTGCACCTTGTGTGCAGATCCAGGTACCTCTCAGCAGTGATCTAGTAGCTGTGCGAGGCGACGTTTGTGGATATTCGAGGTAGCTGCAGAGTCCGCAGGACCCGATATTCCTTTCTACTGTCTTTTGATTCTGTATTGACATTTCTTTCCGCACTTGGTATTTTGTAAACCTTTATACATTCATGTTCAGTAGAGGCTCATGACTCTTGACCCTTCGGTCTATGGGAGTTAGTATATTTTGGGACTTGGTTTCCCCGCTGTTGGTATCAGTATTACTATTGTTTCATATATTAATATGCTTAAATAGGCTAAAGAGAGCTTCTAGCTCCGATGTTTATATTGATTGGTCAGGCTGGCTTAGCAATGTGCTGGGCGCCATCACGACCAGATTTGGGGTCGTGACAGACAGAAATACAAGATTCTTTTTGTAGTCAGTTTTCTCTCTACCCAACTTTTGATTAAAACTTTTGACGGTTGTTGACTTGGTTGCTCAGGTGCATGCCTAGAAAATCCACAAGGATTGGAGAATTACTTGAAGGATTCTCAGATCCAGAGAAAATATTTCGGGCACTGAACCGTGCAAACAAACAAATTCAACAATCCTAACAGACACTGAAATTCGAAATTGACATGGGAGATATGAATAATCCCAACAGAAACGGTATGAATCAGCAAGGTGGGTTAAATGCTAGAGAAGAGGCACCTCCTGTGCATGAGGGTGCACTCTATGATTGGGCACAACCAACTGCTGACAACTTGGCTACTGCCATTGTTGTGCCCGTAATACAAGCTGAATCGTTCCATATAAAAAATAATATGCTACGCTTGTTGCAAAACAAGGGACTCTTTTATAGGACACAAGTAGAAGACCCTCAGCAGCATCTGAAAAATTTCCTCTCTATATGCAAAACGCAAAGGCAACCCAATGTGACACCGGACGCAATCAGGCTATTGTTGTTTTATTTTTTGGTGACAGGAGCTGCACATGTATGGATTAATTCACTCCCTATCAACTCTATATAAACTTGGGATGAATTACTCTAACAATTCCACAACAAGTTTTACCCGCCCAACAAAACAACTCAACAAATTGATCAGATTGTGAGCTTCAAGCAAAGACCAATGGAGACTTTACATGAGACATGGGGCATGTTTAAGGGAATGTTGGTCATGTGTCCTCACCACGATGTTCCAGAACAGATGTTGGGACAAAGGTTTTATATGGGGTTGTCTGATAGCATGAAGAATATAGTCGATGCCTCAGCAGATGGGGCATTTTTGAGCAAGACATGGAGAGAAGGCCAAAATTTGCTGGACAAAATTGCACAAAATTCAGGGTGGACAACCAGGAATGCACCTATAACTCTAGTGGTACACTCAGTGCCTCTGGACCCTTCCAATACTATGGCGGAAAACATGGCTACTCTCTTGACACAAATGAGCATCCTCACCAAAAAGGTGGAGGAATCAGGAGTTAAGCATGGGGTGCATATTGTAGACACT
The DNA here is from genome assembly GCA_032618575.1 of Nicotiana noctiflora. Lineage (NCBI taxonomy): Eukaryota > Viridiplantae > Streptophyta > Magnoliopsida > Solanales > Solanaceae > Nicotiana > Nicotiana noctiflora. The sequence goes on from JASVEL010005847.1 coordinate 25,818, forward strand.
ACCAATAGAGGCTTATGCATATCTTGAATTTTCCAACCAATGGGAAATCCATGGATTGCAGAACATGAACATCATCATCAGCATGAAGACATGAATTACGTGGCTAACTATGGGGGTCACCGACAAGTAAATCATAATTGGGGCCAGCAGGCTCCACATCAGTACATGCCCAAAAGATCAAGTCCCAAAGTAGCTGATGTCGGTGAGTCTTAGAAATGGTAGAGATCTTTATGAAGAACAAGAGAGAGCTAGAGGTAATTTGCAGGCTGAGACACTTATTCCAGTACCTATTGAACTGGATGAGTCTACATGATTGACAGAAGTTATAGTCCAGCCAGTACCTGAAAATAAAGATGTGCAGCAGGAGACTGAGAATGTTGCTGAGCCGGCGGAAGAGCCAATCATCGAACAAGTAGTTTAGAAAGAAAAGTCCCAAGTGATTGGGAAGAAGAGGCCTCCTGCTCCATTCCCACAAAGGCTGGCCAAGCACCAAAAGTAAGAGAAATACAAGAAGGTCTTTGAAATGCTTAAGCAAATCCAGGTAAACATTCCTTTGATTGAAGCCTTGAAATAAATGCCTGGGTATGCTAAAATGATGAAAGACAAGTCTCGGAAGTTTTACTTTCAAGACTTGGCCACAGTAACACTTACTCAAACTTGTAGTGTAGTGGTATCCAGACCCATAACTGAAAAGTTATTTGATCCAGGTACCTTTACTATTCCTTGCACTATAGGGAACTTCGCCTTTACTAAGGCATTGTGTGATTTGGGGGCTAGTATCAATCTTATGCCCTTGGTGATTTATAAAAGGCTGGGCATTGGGAGAGCTAGACCCATTTCGATGTTGCTACAGCTAGCTGACAGGATTCTGAAACGTCCGTTTGGGATCTTAGATGATGTGCTTATTAAGGTGGGGAAGTTTGTGTTCCCCGCTGATTTTGTGATCTTAGACTGCAAAGTGCATGGGGAGATTCCTATAATCTTAGGAAGACCATTCTTGGCCACTGGGAGAACGTTGATTGATTGTGAGACTGGGGAGCTCAAGATGAGGCTAAATGATGAAGAAATCATATTTAATGTGCAGAAATCTATGAGGCGCCCAAGTGAGTTCGCAAATTGCTCCCTTATCGATGCAGTAGATGTTATAGTAGAGATAGATAATGAGGGGTTGACAGCTGAGGATCCCCTAGTAGCATGTTTAATGAACTTAAACGGAGCTGATTCACGTCCAAGCAACGGTCGTAGTCAATATAACTTGGTCTAATAAGTCCAAGATCGATCCCACGGAGAATTAACCTATCAATTACAACTTTCACAACCCAAGAGTACTTCCGAATCAAGTTCCCAAAATTTAGAGTATATTTGTGTATGATTTTCGAACTACTACTTGCAAGAATTAAGAATGCTTAAAAGAAAGAATTGAATATTGAGTAAAATAATATGGAGAAGGACTAAGGTATTGATTTCCCCTATTGATGGAATCCCTTATCGTTATGCTCTTACAAATTGTTAATATATTCTATCAATCATGAACGCTATGTGCATCGTAACCCTCTCCCGAGCAATTACAATAATTTACTAGTACACTCTCCCGAGCTACCCTAGCTAGCTTTAATTTGAATAGTTCACTTAAGATTGCACCCAAGACTTCGTTATTCCTAACCCCGTCTTTACGCCTAAATTTATAGATTCCTCCAATAACCTAGGTGTGGTGTTGTTCAACAATAAACCTAAATATGCACTCTTTTCCAAGTTATGCACACTAAATAGGCACCGCTAATTGGGAGCTCTACCAATTAACTACAATAAGAATGAAGTTGAACTAATCGAAATCTAAGTCACAATTTGTAATCACATAAACGATAAGTTCATCACCCAATAGGTTCCATCAAAACCTTAGAAAAGAATTTAGCTACTCATGCTTGAAGAAACAAGAATAATAATTGAAATCATAAAGAAATAATTGATATAAAATAAAAGAAAGAGTTGAGAGGAATCTCTCTTACTAAAAACCTTGCAAAAGTAATGAAATAAAGACAACATGCTTCTATGGGGCAAACTAGGAGTTTATATAGAGGTTTTAGGGCTAAAAAAACTAAGTTTGAGTACAATTAGGACTGCTGCTGCGGCGATTTCCGTGGTTCATTCGCGGCCGCGGACGGACCGCGAACAGTAAACTTCAGAGAGCCTGTTTTTCCGTGGTTCATCCGCGGTCGCGACTGAAACGCGATTTTCACCCTGTTCCGTGCGAATTTGAAAACTCTCAAAACATGCAAGTTGTAGCGTTGTAGCCCTTTGTGTTAGCTTTCCAACCATATATTATGGAGCCAAAATGGAGTTCTGAGCGAACAGTTATGTCCAATTTACTAAACAGTGCACAATATGCCTCATCCATTCTTTGCTTGTTCTACACTTATCAAATTTGACCCCCGAACTCGATCCCGGCTTAATTCCTTGAGCTTTTACTCAGACTTCAAAGCTCCAAATCACTTAAATTCATTCCATAATATCCATATAGCTCGGAATCACATCTTCCCGGCTACTTTCAACATAAGTTCTTGACTTGTACCACATTTTGGCCTTTTTCACCATCTTTTAACTCCAAAACTTGCTCTTTTAGTCTTCATTAGCTCAAGTGTACCTATTACACACTAAGAACACTAATAAAAGCATTTTGTCATCATAAACAATATCAAAACAACAATAAAGCGTGATTATTTAGGGCATAAATATAGTCTAATTCACCTATTATCAATACCCCACACTTAAACCTTTTGCTCGTCCTCGAGCAACCTTAATCACACTTCAGGCCAATTTTATTTATGTCTCCCCCAAATTATATCACAAAAGCTATTTTTCATGATTAACCTAAGATATGCATAATCCTTACCTAACCGTAAACTCTCATGCCAACACATTATTGCTTACTCTAATTATTACCAAAAACTTGCAAATTTACATTATTCCTCTTGAGTTACACACCCTCACATAGTTTATTGAGAGAAGTTCCCACACATAAACAATTCAGAACATGGAACTTATAAATATCGGAAAAATTCACTCACTCTCAACAACGAACATTCATATGCATACAGACACACCATAAGCTTGCCCCTAGTGTAATACTATACTAATCGAGTTATTCAATCATAGATCAAGAGGTCTTTAAGGGTTGTAATGTAGGCTATGGGACGGGTAGGATACTTTTGGTTATAGTGACTAGCCTCCCCAAGCACTTTTCTTTTCTTTTCACAACTTCTTTTTTTTACTTCCTTATGTCTCCCATAAACATACCTTCACCTTTCTTCAATTTTAACCCCCACTTTTCTTTTATTGATGTAGCTGGCCTTTCTAAAATTTTATTCAATATAGCTCTTTTTCTCAGAATATTTTTCATTGCCTTGCAATACATTTACATTATTTTGGCCAGCTTACTATTTTCTTCCATTCATTCTTGATTTTCCCTTTTCAATTTCCCTTCACCCCACACTTAAACTTTTGCATATTCATTACAATACAAGTGCTTTTAGGAGGTAAAGTAGAACAAATATAATAATTTGAAGAACATTCAAGGGTTATGAAAGAATAGGCTTTAAGCTCAAAGGGGTTAACTAAGATATAATGTACGGGTGAATTCATGTCTATTGGTATATGGGGTTACACAAAGTAATGCCTCTATCCTTTCTACAACCAAACAACTTCTATTTCGCTTTGCAAACACACATGGCAAGTTCTAGGCATCATGTACAACATACAATGTAAGTAAAACCTCACATACACATGGCATGCAACTCATTTGGAATCCAGTTTATCTACAAAGTCCTATCGATGTTCGAGCAAGCTGTATTGTGCAATTTAAGGCATATTTAGAATCTACAGTCAAGCTTAGATAATACATTCTCAAGTTCAATTAAGCTTTGCTAATGTGCATACTTGGGGTTACATGTTACCCTTTTTCCTCTTATCCTATGAAAATAAAAATCTACCTAACCCGGTTCAAATAAAAACCCTTGGAAAAGAACCGTGGTCAAAAGAAAAACCAAGGGGAGGTGATACACTACCTAGAAAAAGAAAATAAAAGAAAGAAAATTCCTACGTGGACTGCTTCCCTCAAGAGTACTTGTCCTAAATAGTCCGTCATCAGGAAGAGTCCTCTACTCATATTTTTGGATATTTTTTTAATTTTCTGATTTTTTTGTATTTTTTTATTCCGACTTGGACCCTTAAGAAACTCGTCGCCAAGTATCCATCATCGGGCCAAGCCAACTATTTATACTAACAACTACAACTAATATATACAACATATAATACAAGATAAGTCTCCCACCTCACACTTAAAATCATGCCATGTCCTCATGGCATAATAATACATGTATAGCATAGAAGGGTGAGAAAAATTACCTGGGATCTACCCCGTGTCTAGCCACTTTATCACTTTCTTTTTCACCCTATCCTTCATATTCGGGTTCAGCCTTCTTTTGCGTTTCCTGGAAGGTTTGTGCCCCTCTTCCCGAAGAATCTTGTGCATGCAGTATGCAAGGCTGATCCCCTTTATGTCTGCCATGGTCCAACCATTGGCAGCTTTACATTCCTTGAGTACCTGTAATAACTTTTGAGCCTGCACATCTAGCAAACCAAATGAAGTAATAACAGGTAAAGTGGAGTTAGGGCCTAGAAATTCATACCTGAGATGAGATGGTAGTGGTTTAAGCTCCAGCTTTGGTGGCTCTTCTATGGATGGTTTTGCAGGAGAGGTCTCTCTTTTCTCTAAGTGTAGAGGCTCGAATTCAAGCTCTCTCTCCCAAAACCCCTTGCCTTCCAGAGATAGTACCCATTCTGCTAAACTTTCACCATTTACCTCTTCCAAGTTCATTAGGCATGCTTGAAGTGGATCTTCAATGGTCAACTCTGCATTGTCTGTCTCCACTATCACATCAACCGCATCAATGAGAGAGCAATTTGCGAACTCACTAGGGCGCCTCATGGATTTTTGCACATTGAATATGATCTCCTCATCATTCAACCTCATCTTGAGTTCCCCAGTCTCACAATCAATTAGAGCTCTCCCGGTGGCTAGTAATGGTCTTCCTAAGATTATAGGAATTTCCTCGTCCACCTTGCAATCAAGAATAACAAAATCGGCGGGAAACACAAACTTCCCTACCTGGATAAGCACATCATCTAAAATACCAAATGGACGCTTAACCGTCCTGTCAGCAAGCTGTAATAACATAGAGGTAGGCCTGGCTCTCCCAATGCCTAGCATCTTATAAATAACTAAGGGCATGAGGTTAATGCTTGCCCCAAATCACATAAAGCCTTAGTAAAGGCATAATTCCCTATAGTGCATGGGATGGTGAAACTACTTGGATCAGATAGCTTCTCAGCAATGGGTCTAGAGACCACTGCACTACAAGTCCGGGTGAGTGTAACTGTGGCCAAGTCTTGGAAATCAAATTTCCGCGACATCAAATCCTTCATTATCTTAGCATAACCAGACATTTCTTTTAAAGCTTCAATTAATGGAATGTTTACCTGGATTTGCTTGAGCATCTCGAAGAACTTTTTGTATTGCTCCTCTTTCTGGTGTTTGGCCAACCTTTGGGGGAATGGTGGTGGAGGCCTCTTCTTCCCAGTGACTTGGGATTTTTCTTTTTCTATCACTTTTTCTTCAACCTGCTGCTCTACCTGTTCAGCTACTTTTTCCGCTCCCTGTTGTGCTTCTTTATTATCAGCAATTGGCTGGACTGTGGCTTTTGTCAATCCTGTGGATTCATCCAGTTCAATGTGCAATGGCGTAGGTGTCTCAGCCTGTCTGTCGACTTTCTCACTTTCATTCTCAGCATCAACATCTCTACCGCTTCTCAGAGTCAGTGCCATCATCTGCTTTGAAATTTGGTCCTTTAGGTTTGTTTGTGTATCTGCAGACAATGTCCCTTGAGGACGATTGTTAAGTGACATAGCAATCTGACCCATCTGCACTTCCATATTTTTGATCGCTGCATCATGTGCATCTATTCTTTCATTGGTTTTGGTATTTGACCCAATTACCTGTTGCATCATAGCTTTCAATTCTGCGAACCCATCGTCATGTCTACCCCCATACTGTGGTAGAGGTGGATGATATCCCTGCTGCTGATTGCCGAAATTCTGAGGTCCAGGATATGGAGCCATGTTGTGTGGTGGCCTCATACCTGCTCCATTATACTGTAGTTGTGGAGGCCTGTATTGCTGTGGAGCCTGCTGACCCCAACTCGGATTACCTTGTCTCTACCCTCCATAATTTGCTACATAGTTCATATCCTCATGCTGATGATGATTTTCTTGGTCTGCAGCCCATGGATTACTTATGGGTTGGCTAATGCAAGATGTGCATAAACCACCATTGGTAGTATCTACAATGTGAACTTGTTGCTTAACCCCTGATTCTTCCACCTTCTTTGTCAGGATGCTCATTTGTGTCAATAAAGTTGCCACGTTCTCCTCTAGAGTGTTGGATGGATCCAGAGGTACAGAGTGTACCATTGGTGTGAAAGGAGAATTCCCGGTCGTTCACCCGGAATTTTGAGCCATCTTGTCTAGCAAATTTTGGCCCTCTCTCCAAGTCTTGCTTAGAAAAGCCCCACCTGCTGAAGCATCTACAATATTCTTCATACTATCAGAAAGCCCCATGTAGAACCTTTGACCCAACATCTGCTCAGGAATCCCATGGTGAGGACACATAACAAGCATACCCTTGAATCTGCCCCAAGTTTCATGTAATGTTTCCATTGGTTTCTGCTTGAAGCTTACAATCTCATCAATTTGTTGAGCTGTCTTGTTAGGTGGATGAAACTTGTTGTGGAATTGTTTGACTAACTCATCCCAAGTTGCAATGGAGTTTATTGGGAGTGAGTTTAACCATATCTGTGCTGCTCTTGTAACTGAGAATGGAAAAAGTAGTAATCTGATAGCTTCCGGAGTTACATTCGGTTGCCTTTGCGTTTCGCATATTGATAGAAAGTTCTTGAGGTGCTGCTGTGGATCTTCAACCTGAGACCCAGAGAATAATCCCTTGTTTTGCAACAAGTGAAGCATGTTGTTGGTAATCTGGAAAGACTCAGCTTGAATTGCTGGCACAACGATGGCAGTTGCCAAATTATCCGTTGTGGGTTGTGCCCAGTCGAACAATGCACCTTCTTGTGCCTCCTGTGCCTCTTGCATATTTAGCCCATCTTGCAGGTTTTGATCGTTTATGTCACCCATGTCGAAGTCTAGTTTTATTGGTTATTGAGATTGTTGAATTTGTTTGATGGCTTTGTTATGTGCCCGGAAGGTTTGCTCGGGGTATGAGAGTCCTTCAATTAGTTCTCCAGTCCTTGCAGATTTTCTAGGCATGCACCCGAATACCCAAATCAACAAACGTCAAAATATTCAATGTAGAGTGTAGAAAGAACCTGAATACACAAGAATCTTGAAGTTCTGTCAATGGCAATTGATAATTCCGTTAATTCCCCGACAACGGCGCCAAAATTGATTCACGTCCAAGCAACGGTCGTAGTCAATATAACTTGGTCTAATAAGTCCAAGATCGATCCCACAGAGAATTAACCTATCAATCACAACTTTCACAACCCAAGAGTACTTCCGAATCAAGTTCCCAAAATTTAGAGTATATTTGTGTATGATTTTCGAACTACTACTTGCAAGAATTAAGAATGCTTAAAAGAAAGAATTGAATATTGAGTAAAATAATATGGAGAAGGACTAAGGTATTGATTTCCCCTATTGATGGAATCCCTTATCGTTATGCTCTTACAAATTGCTAATATATTCTATCAATCATGAACGCTATGTGTATCGTAACCCTCTCCCGAGCAATTACAATAATTTACTAGTGCACTCTCCCGAGCTACCCTAGCTAGCTTTAATTTGAATAGTTCACTTAAGATTGCACCCAAGACTTCGTTATTCCTAACCCCGTCTTTACGCCTAAAGTTATAGATTCCTCCAATAACCTAGGTGTGGTGTTGTTCAACAATAAACCTAAATATGCACTCTTTTCCAAGTTATGCACACTAAATAGGCACCGCTAATTGGGAGCTCTACCAATTAACTACAATAAGAATGAAGTTGAACAAATAGAAATCTAAGTCACAATTTGTAATCACATAAACGATAAGTTCATTACCCAATAGGTTCCATAAAAACCTTAGAAAAGAATTTAGCTACTCATGCTTGAAGAAACAAGAATAATAATTGAAATCATAAAGAAATAATTGATAAAAAATAAAAGAAAGAGTTGAGAGGAATCTCTCTTACTAAAAACCTTGCAAAAGTAATAAAATAAAGACAACATGCCTCTGTGGGGCAAACTAGGAGTTTATATAGAGGTTTTAGGGCTAAAAAAACTAAGTTTGAGTACAATTAGGACTGCTGCTGCGGCGATTTCTGCGATTCGTTCGCGGCCGCGGACGGACCGCGAACAGTAAACTTCAGAGAGCCTGTTTTTCCGCGGTTCATCCGCGGTCGCGAATTAAATGCAATTTTTCACCCTGTTCCGTTGCGGATATGAGAAAGCTGAAAACATGAAAGTTGTAGAACTTTGGGTTAGCTTTCCAACCATATATTATGGAGCCAAAATGGAGTTCTGAACGAACAGTTATGTCCAATGTACTAAACGGTGAACAATATGCCTCATCCATTCTTCGCTTGTTCTACACTTATCAAATTTGACCCCCGAACTCGATCCCGGCTTAATTTCTTGAGCTTTTACTCAGACTTAAAAGCTCCAAATCACTTAAATTCATTCCATAATATCCATATAGCTCGGAATCACATCTTTCCAGCTACTTTCAACATAAGTTCTTGACTTGTACCACATTTTGGCCTTTTTCACCATCGTTTGACTCCAAAACTTGCTCTTTTAGTCTTCATTAGCTCAAGTGTACCTATAACACACTAAGAACACTAATAAAAGCATTTTGTCATCATAAACAATATCAAAACAACAATAAAGCATGATTATTTAAGGCATAAATATAGTCAAATTCACCTATTATCGGAAACAAATGGGGAAAATTTGGCGAAATGGGTGTTAGCACTGGTAGGTAGAGGGTCTTGGGATAGAAATCTTGGGTTTGAACCACTACATCTAGAAAAGAGAGAGACCCCTCCAGTAAAACCATCCATTGAGCAACCACCTAAGCTGGAACTCAAGCCATTACTCGCTCACCTCAAGTATGAATTTCTGGGTCCTAACTCCACTTTACCTTTTATTATCTCATCTGGTTTGCTAGATGTGCAGGCTCAACAACTTATGCAAGTACTCAAGGAGTGCAAAACTGCCATTGGTTAGACCATGGCAGACATTAAGAGGATCAAACCCCGCTTATTGCATGCATAAGATTCTGCTGGAAGAGTGGCACAAACCTTCCAGGGAACATCAGAGGAGGCTGAATCCAAACATGAAGGAAGTGGTGAAGAAGGAGGTAATAAAGTGGTTAGATGCGGGAATTATTTTCCTAATTTTTGATAACAGCTGGGTTAGCCCAGTTCAGCGTGAACCAAAAAAGGGTGGTACGACAGTGGTGAAAAATGAGAATACTGAGCTAATTTCAACAAGAACCATCACATGCTGGACGATTTGCATGGATTACAGGAAGTTGAATCTTTCCATCTGTAAAGACCACTCCCCACTACCCTTTATTGATAAAATGCTTGATAGGTTGGCAGAGAGGTCACACTTTTATTTCTTAGATGGGTACTCAGGGTACAATCAGATCTCCATTGCCCTTGAGGATAGAGAAAAAACCTCCCTCACATGCCCATACGACATTTATGCCTTTCGAAAGATGTCATTTGGCCTATGAAATTCACGTGCCACATTCCAAAGGTGCATGATGGCCATATTTACTAACATTGTGGAGGATACTATAGAGGTGTTCATGAATGACTTCTCGGTGGTAGGGAATTCATTTGAGGAATGCATGGTCAATCTGATGCGTGTGCTGAAATGGTGCATCGAGACTAACTTGGTTCTGAATTGGGAAAAATGCCATTTCATGGTATAAGAAGGAATAGTCTTGGGGTACCGGGTGTTAAGCAAAGGAATAGAGTTTGATCGATCAAAAGATGCTGTCATCGCAAAGCTGCCTCTACCAACTTCAGTCAAAGCCATTAGAAGCTTTCTTGGACATGCTGGTTTCTATCAGAGGTTCATTAAAGACTTCTCCAAAGTTGCCAACCCCCTCTGCAAGTTATTAGACAAATATCACTCTTTTGTATTTTCTGATAATTGCAGGATAACTTTTGAAGAGTTGAAGATAAGGCTGGTCACAACACTAATAATTGTTGCCCCGAACTGGGAGCAACCATTTGAGCTAATGTGTGATGCTAGTGACTATGCGGTGGGGGCAGTGCTGGGCTAGCAGAAGGAAAAATTGATGCATCCAATCTACTATGCTAGTAGAACACTGAGCGGAGCCTAGCTAAATTACATAGTGACGGAGAAGGAGATGCTTGCTGTAGTGTTTGCTTTTGACAAGTTCAGGTCCTATCTGATAGGATCCAAGGTAATCATATACACTGACCATGCAACATTTAGATATTTAATTGAAAATAGGGACTCTAAGCCGCGCCTGATTCGTTGGGTGTTGCTACTGCAAGAGTTGGATCTTGAAATCCGTGACCAGAAGGGCACTGAAAATCAAGTCACTGATCATTTATCACGACTTGAAGGAGCTAAAAATGTTATAGAAGGTGAAGAAATTCTGGAAACCTTTCCAGATGAGCAGCTGCTCGCTACCACTATTCTTGAAGTGCCATGGTATGTAGATTTTGCTAATTACCTAGCCAGTGGTATTGTTCCTCACGACCTGTCATCGGTCTAGAGGAAAAGACTCTTTCGTGAAATCCAACTGTGCTATTGGGATGAGCCCTATTTGTTTAGAATTTGTGTTGATTACATGATCGGGAGATGCGTCCCCGAGATCGAGCAATCTTCTGTCTTGCAGGATTGTCATGCTTCGGCATATGGTGGTCATTTTGGAGGAATCAGAACAACAACTAAGGTGCTAGAGGCTGGATTTTTCTGGCCAATAATGTTTAAAGATGCTCACTTATGGGTAAAAGGGTGTAATGAATGTCAACACACTGGGAACATTTCCCGGCATCACGAGATGCCTATGAACCCAATCCAGGAGGTGGAAGTATTTGATGTCTGGGGGATAGACTTCATGGGTCCCTTCCTTAGCTCTTACGGTAATATGTATATTCTTGTTGTCGTAGATTATGTATCCAATTGGGTGGAAGCTATAGCATTACTCACCAATGATGCTAAGGTGGTGGTTGGGTTTCTCAAGAAAAGATATTCACTCGCTTTGGGACACCGCGTGCAATCATAAGTGACGGGGGCACTCACTTTTGTGACCGATCCTTTGAAAAGTTATTGGCGAAATATGATGTGCGCCATAAGGTGGATACCCCATACCACCCGCAGACTAGTGGACAGGTTGAAGTGTCCAACAGAGAAATCAAGAGCGTATTGACAAAAACAGTGAACGCCACAAGAACCGACTGGTCAAGAAAGCTTGATGATGCGCTATGGGCTTATAAGACAGCTTTCAAGACACCAATTGGCATGTCACCATATAAGTTGGTGTTTGGGAAGGCTTGTCACTTACCGGTTGAACTGGAACATAAAGCATGGTGGGCACTAAAACAACTGAATCTCAACTTGGAAGCTGCATGCACAATAAGAGTCGATGAATTACATGAGTTAGAGGAGTTTCAATATTTGTCTTTTGAAAGCACAAGGTTATATAAGGAGAAAATGAAGCAGTTGCACGACCAAAACATCATTGAGCAAAACTTCAAGTCCGAGGATAAGGTATTGCTTTATAATTCAAGATTACGATTCTTCTGGGGTAAGCTAAAGTCAAGGTGGTCAGGACCATTTTGTGTGGTTGAATTATTCCCATCCGGAGCTGTGGAAGTTACTACTGAAGATGGCTCTCGCACATTTAGAGTCAATGATCAGTGGTTAAAATTGTACATGGGTATGGACGAGCCCAAGGAGAAGTCTGAGCTATATTTGAGTCATCCACAAAGGTCGAGCGAACCTTGAATGTGCTAAGATAAGTTGTACCGCGATGTTAAATCTGGCGCTACATGGAAGGAAGCCCATGAATTTGTTGTATTTATAACTCTTGTAGTCTAGTTAGTTTAAAAAGTGCTGGGCGTTAGAATCAGAGAACTATGTCTACCGCGGTTCCACCTCGACCGCGATGAAACCGCGATCAAACACACTCTCTGAAGTCAGTCCACCGCGGTTCTACCGCGACCGCGGTCAAACCGTAGTGGTTAACCCTCTCTGAACCTTATCGCTCGCGGTTCTACCGCGACCGTGGTAGAACCGCGGTGAGTCAAATCGCGACCCTGGTAACCTAACCTAAAATAATGCCCCCATTCTATTTTAGCAGCCCCCTTCTTATTTCCTCCTCCTTCTCTTTACAACACATTCTCTCTTCATCTTCTTCTTCCTTCTTCACCACCATCTCACTACCATCCATTAAAGCACATTGCAACCTTCATATTCTTCACATCAAGTAAGTATTTTCTTCTCTTCTCTCTATTTCTTTCTAGTTTTATGTAGTATATTTTAGTTTAGTTGTAGTTTTCAATTAAACCCTAGTTAGGCTTAGTGTAAAAAAATTGTGTTTTTACTTTATTTGGAAATTGCCATTGTTGTACATATTATTCTTGAAGTTGTTTGGTGCTAGAATTGGTTGGGTCTCCATGATTATTTAATTGTGATGTTGATTTTGTGGTTTGGAGACCGACGATCTTGTTTTTGTGGTGTAATGTGGAGATTGGGCCATGGGTTGGCATTGTGTTGTATACTTGTGGGGTATTTTATGCCCAAATTAGGTTTGGGTTGTTGTACTTACGGAGGATATGTGTAATTAAAGGGTAATATTGTTATAATTATTGGGTGATATTTATATGGTGGCTATGTAAAGTATGATTAATATGGAAAGGTGTAAGGGTGGGGTGAACTATGCCGGAAGTGGTGAAAAATTAGAAAATAATTGTGGGAGCTTAGTGGACATGGTATGATTGCATTGAAGAAATGTCTTTATGGTCATCGGGTGGTGAAGTCTGAGTAAGTATCTGAGTGGCTATTGTTATGGACATATCTTTATATAGTTTGCTTTTTATTTGCAAGACTATGGCTCCCAAAAGAACAAAAAAACAGCTGGGCCCTCTAGACAACCAACTTACGATGAATCTCGCTTTTACTCAGAAGTGACTGAGGATGATTTTCATGCCAAGGCGACATAGAGTTTTCTGGAAGAAATTCCGATTGATCGGATGGCTCTTCGTGTTGAGAAAGCGGACATGTATGAGGATATAAGGCACCAGGAGATGGAGTTCCTGTTCCAGGACCGAACCTCTATCAATAAAATGTTGGTACGTGAGTTTTATGCCAACGCTACCTTCGAGCAGAGAGGTTTTTGTTCGTGGTAAGTTGGTCAATGACAAGGTTCCCATGATCCGACAGGTGTTGAGATTGCCACCATTTAGTAGTGACGTGGACTATTATCACGATAGGCCAGGTGTCACTTCGGAGATTATGATTGAGGCATTGTGCGCAGGTGGGCGCACTCTATGGATGAGGGACCAAATAACCCTCAACTCTACCTCCTTCATGCGCTTTGCCAAAAATTGGATCACAGTGATTTGCAACAGGTTCCTCCCTTCAAGTAACACCACATATGTCAATTTCAACAGGTCGGTATTAACTTGGTGTTTTGTCACTCAAAAGGAGTTTGATGCCGCCCGGATAATTGGTGATGAGATGATACTCCGGGGCCCTCTGAAGACAAAGGGATTATATTACCCTTCCTTAGTCACCACACTGTGCTTGATGAGTCATATACCCACTTTACCAACTGATGGAGACTTGCCACAAAAAGCTCCATTCATGGCCTCAGGTATTAGGGTGGGATGAGGTATCAACGGAACAATAGATATTGATGGTGAAGATGATGACCCTGTCCCGATTGCCCCGTCCAGGAGGTCTACAGACTGCGGGCCCATCTAGGCGCACACACTCTGGGGCTAGTATTTCACAATCACAGTCCACAAGACCTATGCTAAGGTATTTGGAAAAAGAAGTGGCGGATCTCCGCTCTTCACTGGATGGCTTGCACACGTGCATGGATGCGATGTCCCAGTGGCAGTCGAGGTCCGAGAGTTGGTTTATGGCTTGGTTCAAAGCATTGGGGCGAGCATGCCATGTCGACCCCTACACTATCTCCGACTCTGATTGAGTCTCAACGGAGTCTTCTTACCCCTCTATTCTTTATTCTATTTATATGACATGGGGATATGCCATAACTTTAAGTGTGGGGTGGGAGACTTACTCTATCTGTATGTTGTATTTTGTATAATTATGTATATTGTAACTTGGTTTGTATATATTAGAGTAAGTTTAGTTTAATATTAGCTGACTTGGTCCAACGACGGACACTTGTCGACGGGTTTCTTGAGGGTCAAAGTCTGAATAGAAAAACAAAAATCATAAAACCCCAAAGCAAAAGTAGAGGACTCTTCCCGATGACGGACTACTTGGACATTACTCTTGAGGGAAGTATTCCATGTAGATTTTTTTGTTTTTTGTTTTTTTTTTCTTAGGTAGTGTATTATCTCCCCCTTGGTTTTTCTTTTGACCACGATTCTTTTCCAAGAGTTTCTCTTGAACCGGGTTAGGTAGATTTTTCTTTTTATAGTTTTAGGTTTAGATATGTGAAGGTCAATTTGTAGCCCCAAATATGCACATTTGCAAATAGCTAAAAATGGACTTGAGAGTGCGATATCTAAGCTTGATTGTAGACTCTAAGATATGCCTTAACGTTACATGATTTGGCTTGCTTGAACGCTCGTATGATTTTGTTGATGAACTAATTTGGAATGAGTTACATGCTAAGTGTGTGTGAGGTTTTACTTGCATTATGTATTTACATATGATACCTAGAACTTGCCCTGTGTATTTGCAAAGTGAAATAGAAGTCGTTTAGTTTTAGAGATGATAGAGGCATTTCTTTGTGCAACCCCATAACAAAAGCTGTGAATCCACCTGTACATAATATCATAGTTAACCCCTTTGAGCCTTAAGCCTTTTCTTTGATAACCCTATAATATTCTCAATATCTATGTTGAATAAACTAAATGTTGAACCTTACCTCCTAGAAGCACTTGAATGTTAAAGAATATGCAAAAGTAAAAGTGTGGGGGGTTAGGGAGTTAGTGAAAAAAGGGAATCAAGAATGAATGGATGAATTGGTGAATTGACATTTGTATAGTAAATGTTTAAAAAAAATAGAGATGAAGCCAGTTGCACCTAAAAGAAAAGTGGGGTTTACAAGTAAATAAAAATGTGGAATAATGATTGGGTTGAGCATAAAGGTGAAACAAAAAGGAAGTTTGGTATTAAAAAGTGCTTAGGAAGGTTAGCCACTATATACAAAAGTATCCTACACGTCCCGTAGCCTATATTAAAACCTTTAAAGACCTCTTGATCTTTGACTGAATGGTTCGATTAGTAGAGTATTACACTAGGGGCAAGCTTATGGTGTGTCAGTGTGGCATGTGAATGCTCTTTGCTGAGAGTGAGTAAATTCTTTCCATATATAGTTCCTTGTTGTAAATTTTATGTGAGTGGAACTTCTCTCAGATTTTGTATTGTGAGGGCATGTGACTCAGGAAGAAGAAGTAAATCTTCAATTCTGTGAGAGTAATTAGAGTGAGCAATAATGTGACCTGGGATGAGAGTTTGTAGTTGGGTAAGGATTGTGCACTGCTTAGGTTAATCATTGATAGTAGCTAGTGTGATATATTTTGGGGTAGTACATTGAAAAGTTAGGACTAGAAGTGTGAGTAAATTTGCTCGAGGATGAGCAGAGGTTTAAGTGTTGGGTGTTGATAATAAGTGAATTTTACTATATTCATGACCTAAATAATTACCTTCTTAAGTTGTTTTGATAATATACTGATGACAAAATGCTTTTATTAGTGTTTTTCATGAATTGTACATACAAAATGGTTAAGGAAGGCTAAGGAGCAATTTTAAAGTCAAAAGTAGAAGAAAAAGGCTAAATATGCAAAATGCCATTGAAACCACGCTTACACAGCCCTGAAGAAAAAGAGACACTGTTTGGCCGCGATTCTACCGCGACCACGGCAGAACCGCGGTGGATGTATGCTGCTAAAGTCTGAAGATTCAAATGGGTAGTTTGGCCCCGGTTCTACCGCAACCGCGGCAGAACCGTGGCTGGAGGCATAAAATTAAGGGGCCAAAGTGTAAAAATGGGGGTTTTAAGACCTAAACCCTATATACGACCTTAGGATTCGCCCAAAGGAGGCAAGCATTGTATTGTAGAGTACTTTTGCAAGGAAACCTAGTGTGAGACAATTCTCCAAACATCTTTCATATTTTCCTTTGAATTTTTCATTATGAATTCTATTCTAACGTTTGTTTCCAGAATTATGAGTAGTTAAATTCATATCTAAGGTTTTGATGGAACCTATTGGTTGATGAACTTCTGATTTATGTGAATACAAATTGTTAGTTAATCTCTATTTATTCAACTTTGTTCTTGTTGTAGTTAATTGACATGATCCTCAATTAGCTGTGCCTATTTAGTGTGTACAACTTGGAAAAGAATGTATATTTAGGTTATTGTTGAAAAACACCACTCCTAGATTATTAGAGGAGTCTATAATTACGGGTTTAAAGGTGAGATTAGGAATAACGAAGCCTTGGGTTTAATCTAAAGTGATTTATTATAATTAAAGCAAGCTAGTGTAACTCGGAAGAGTGCAATAGTAGATTACTGTGATTACTCGGGAGAGATTTACGGTAGGATTAATGTTCATGATTGATACAGAGATATTGATAAATTTGTATGAACATAAACATATGGGATTCCATCAATAGGGGAAATCATTACCTTAGTCTTTCTCATTATTGTTTACAACATATTTAGTTATTTTACAGTTATTTTACAGTTATTTAGTTCTTTGTAAAAGTAGTTGTTAAGAAGCAATCAAGGAATATTTGAATATTTGGGAAGATGATTCTGAAGATTATTGGTTTTGAAGATAGTAGTTGGTAGGTTAATTCTCTGAGGATTCGACCCCATGTGAAATACTTGGGTTATATTTGCTGCGACCGCATTGTCCTTTTTAGAAGGCATAGTTGGGCGTGATCAGCGTGTGAGGTTTGGGTGTATTTCATGCATTGCATTTGATAACTGGAACTTGCCCCGTGTGTTTGCAAAGCAAAATAATAGTTTTATTTAGTTCTTGGAAGTGATAGACGTTTCTTTGTTGAGCTAAATATGTATATTTTAACCACCTAATTATTATGTATCATAGTTCACCCCTTTGAGCCTGTAATCCTATTTCTTTGGTAATCACATTACAAGTATTACCTATTTGTTCGAATAAGCCATCTATGTGAACCGTTTTACCTCCTAGAGCACTTGAATTGTTATGAACTTTGTAAAAGTTAAAATGTGGGATGATTGGTTTGTCCTTTGAGTGGAACCAATAAAATAAGGAGAATGATGCATTGTTCTAAAAAAGTAAGAGCCACTTGAATTGAAAAAGAAAGAAAAGGAAACAATAGTTGTATTGCTAAAAAAAAGTCGTTTATAAGTGGTACTCTTGATGTAATTGTGCTTATAGAAGTATGGGGTAATATATATTGGTGTGAATGTGGAGTTTGGTTTGATAGAAATATGTGATTTGAATGTTAAAGTATATGTATTAAAGTGCTTAGGGAGGTGTAGTCACTCTTATATCTAAATGTATCCTACTCGTCCCCCAGCCTACATTACAACCAAATAAAGTCCTACTTGATCCTAGACTGAATGAGCTCGATTTGTAGAGTAGTACATTACGGGCAAGCCTATGGTGCATCTTTTATGGTATATGAATGTCGTTTCTGAGAGTGAGTGAATTCATTATATTTTGAGTTCCTAATTGTTCTTAACTTTTATATTGTGTGGAACTACTTTCTTTTGTTGTGTGAGGAAACTTGATACATGAAGGAAATGTAATGTTGTTGACCACCATGTTAGAGTAAGCAGGTAAGCTGTGAATAATATGTGATAATTTTGAGTCAAATCTTGAGGTAATGTTACACTTTTGTGCTTAGTCTGTTTTAAATATTTTTGGTGTGATGAGTTAGAAGAATTATTTAATAAGGTCGTGTCTATATAAAGTGTAATTTGATTGCTTGAGGATGAGCAATGATTTAAGTATGAGGTGTTCGTGATAGGCTATAATTACGTATTTTAGTCGCTTATTACACTCTAATGTACTGCACTTTAATTGAGTTTGAGCTTTAATCGCTAGTTTTTTTGTACTAAATTATATATTTTATGCCTTGCAAAAGTGATTATGAGCGCTATTATAGAATGAATTAAAGTAATTTGGAGCTTTGAAGTCTGAGTAGAAGCCCAAGGAATCAAGCCGGGATCGTGTTCGGGGTTCAACGGATGATAGTGAAGAACGAAATGGAGAATCGAGTGGGCATGCAACGTATTGACTAGTAAAATGCACATAAATGTTTGCTCAGAACTCCGTTTGGGCTCCATAATATATAGTTGCAAAGCTATTTGAATGGGATACAACTTTCATATTTTGCATTTTTGCGAATTCCCACTACAGTGCTGCATAGTGCGCCGCATCTGTGTAATTTTCCAACAGCTTGTCAGAAAACACCTCTCTGAACTTCCCCACTGCCACGCCGCATAGTGCACCACAATATGGGGCACGCCTATACAATTTTACAGAGCCCGAGTCCTATTTCGAGTAGGAATAGGTGTTTTGTGTGGGCCCAACCCTATTTGGTATAAATACATGTAAAAACACTATTTTGAGGGGCTTGGGCAGACATTTGACATACTTTTGACACAATTTAGACCTAAAGAGGGTAAGGAGACTGGGGATTCTACCTAAGGAGGCAATAACACACTAGGAGCAAGGCAGAGAATTCTTCTACGAGTTTTTCCACTTCCTTCTTCCTACTTCTATTATTGGTTATGAATTCTAGTATTGTAGTTATGCATACTATTATGAATAGCTAATTTGTTATCTAGAGTTTTGATAGAACCTTTTGTAGGATTAATTCTTGTTCTGTTTTTATATCATTAAGCAATAGCTTTTCTCTATTTGTTCAACTACGTTTATATTATGGTTGGTTGAAGAGCTCTCAATCGACTGTGCCTATTTAGTATGTATTACTCAGGAGAGAGAGTACATATTTAAGTAGTTGTTGTACAACATCACCCCTAACTTATATGAGAAATCAATACAGAAGGTTTAAATATTGGACTAGGGATAACGAAACCTTAGGTGCCATCCGAATAACTATGCTTAAAGCCAGTTAGTGTAATTCGGGGGAACATGTTCTGTAAATTGTGGTAATTAATTGGGAGAGAGTTACGACAGTCAGAGCGCTCATGATCAGTAGAGAATACTTAGGCAAATTTATAGAAAACGTAGCGGGAAAGATTCCGACAATAGGAAAAATTATAACTCTAGACCTTCTTAATCTTCTCTCTAACCCTAGGTATCTTTAGTTAATTTACTTTTTAATTTGCTAGTTAATTAGTTAAACATAATAATCTTAATATCTACAAGTTAGGAATCATTCAAGCTTGTCTTCTTGGCGATATTGAACAGATGTAGCTAAGCCTTAGTTCTCTGTGAAATTCAACTCTAGACTTGTAAACCAGATTATATTTGCAATGACCGCTTAATACTTTTTAAAAGGCATAATTGGACGTGCTCAACAAACAAGGACAAACGCGTACTAATAGGAAAAATCTCACTCTCAACATCACCCAAATTTGTACGCCGAATTTACGTACGACATCCAAGTTATAATGTGGCAAAATTGAAGAAAAATGGATTTTTTTTCAATCTTTTTTTTCCGGCCATGTTGCAACTCATTATACCTCAAGAAACCTCTTGCTGCATGGTAAATGAAATCAACTCCAAGACTTAGCAAGAATTATAAATGTCAATGACAATGGAGAAGGAAATTAGAATTGAAAAGGTAGAATTACCTATTTTTTCCAATTAGTGCAACTTGTTATCACATAAAGGAGAATAGTTTGGAAAGTTGCTCCACATAGGATGCCAATCCACATGCCTTTTCCCCTAGTTTCTATCTTGAAACCCAATGATGCTATCACATATTTATTATTAACTGACGCCACCGTCTATCATTATCAACTATCACCATGCCGCCGCTGCCACCACCACCGCCACCTCCATCATCCTCAATCATAGCTGTCACCTTTATCGACCATCATCACCCACTATCCCCATCACTCCGACCACCATCATTCTCCCCCACAATCAACACTCATCCACCTTAACTACCACAACTGACCACCCCATGACCATCAACAACCACAGCTAACACTACCCATCATTATAACCAACCACCACCCATCCACCACCTTCCTCAGTCACAACTACTACCACCACCCGCCATTATTAACAATCACCAACCACCACCACCACTATCCTCAATCATAATCGCCACAACTGCCATTCACTACTAGCTACTAGCATGAACCACCATTATCAACCAAACTACCACCAACCACCATCTCTAGTTGGTATTCACCCGTTAGCCATCACCACCAACAACTATCATATTTTAAAGAACTATATATTTTGTTGATAGAATATTAGATTAGTTATTTCATTTGAATTTATCAATTTTCAAATAATATTTTATACATTTAGATGTTAAAAATCAAACCGTCTTAATTATTTCTATTCGGATCTTAATACACATCTGAATATATTCAAATGTGTATTCAGATTCAGATTTCTTAATTTTAATACACATCTTGATATTCAGATGTATATTCAGATTCAAACGTCTTAATCTAAAAAAAAAACAAATCAGGTTTTAGTACACTTTAACATCAATTTACTTTAGTTTTATTGGCAAAATACCATATATATCATGATAGCAGGGAAATGTAGGGATGGCAAGTGGTGCGATGCGGTGCGATTGCGGGGCAAACCCGCATAAACCCACAAAGATCTCAACCCGCTCCTGCCCCACCCTACATAGTAGTTTTACCCGCGTATACCCACACCCACATAGACCCATGTCCACCCGCCCCGCCCCGCACCGCATAATATTTTTTTTTCATTTTGTTTGCTTATTTCATTTTTATATTTTTGATAGAATTTAATTTAAACAACCAAAAAATTATAAGTTTGTTTGTTTTTTAAGTACTGTAATACTATTTTTAAAATCATAATATACATACTTGTAAAAGAGATTGCAAATCGTTAACGAAAAGCTAATAAAATTTCATATATAACTTGTAAATGTGAAGTTGAAAAGAATTTTTTTTTTCAAAGTCAGTATTTTTGCACCAACTTTTAAACTTTTAAAAAATCATCCGTTGAGTATTAAATTAGAAACTAAAGGCTATTAAAAAAGAAAAAATGTGACTTGCTTCCGATTGGATTATGTTATATTTGCAAATATATAATTGCCTAAAAATATTAATTAAATAATTATGCTAAGATCCTATAAAAGATTTAAAATGTTGTCTAGTAATTATGCCAAGTTTTATGGGTCATATGGTGATCACATGAAACTCAAAATAAGAAAGAAAATCTGTACACCTGCATAAAACCTCAACCCGCCCCGCCCCGCATCGCATCAGTTTTTTATGAAAAGTATTTCAACCCACACCCTCCCGCATAAATTTACACCCGCCCCGCCCCGCATAGCCTTAAACCCGCACCATTTGCCATCCCTAGGGGAATGATCATAATTTGAATTAGATAATACCTAATAGGTGGCGGAAGAGTTGCACCACCAAAAAGAGCCGAATTAAACACATTATGAACTTCCCAACTTCATGTGATCAAATTCTGAGGATCTTGTCCGATAAGGGTGAGCAATTGTCATACGTATATCCATAACATTAACAAGGGAATGCAAATAATGAAGAGACAGAATATAGCAGTGTATGTTTTCCAATTTTCTTGTATTTCTTGGCTCCATAAGCCTATCCACATAGTGTTTCTAGTGCACTTGCCATTCCTAGCTGAAAATCACAAGTAATATGAGCTTTTCAGCTTAGTTATTGTTTATCCTAAAATTCAAGTAATAATTAAACTTATATTGTAGTTTTAAGGATATGTGATTCAGTATGATAAACAAGGAATTAAATAGATAAATTAGAGAGTAAATTAGATCAAACCAATAAATTAGAGAGTAAATTAGATCAAACTAGTACGCTAGCCAAATTTCGACCCCGACTTGTGATAGCCTCAAGGTGTGATAGTACGAATAGCAAATGATAAATCAACTCCGATGAGTAGTAAGAAAAAATAGCAAGAAAGTAATGAATGTATATATTCTTCTCAGTGAATAATAATTCTTACATATGAGTGGGATCCCCCTTTATACAATAGAGGAATTCTAAATAAGATACACTTCCAATTATAGTAGGAACTCATATTAATAACTAATTAACCGCTAAAACTAATTCATTTCGAGATTCACGCCACGATCTTTGGTCTGTTGCGGATATCTCGACCTTTTCATTACTGACTCATATCGGTATCATTTCGAAGTAAGTCCCCTTCTGACCTCGATTAGTGATGTTGACCTCTATCATGGAAAGAAACTTCAATCTCAGACTCGACATCCTGACCGTTCGATGTAGTGCCTTTTTTCCCATCTTTCCCATCGAAGGATGAAATCAGTTAGCTCTGATTTCCACCGTACACAAATAGTCCCCTCATTTCTTAGAGTAAAATGATAAGAAATGACTTGAGCCTCAATTTTCTAGAGACCCCGATAATGATGTCGTCCCAGTGACATGAGTGGTCGAGGTAACCGAAACATCCAACACAGTTCCCCAAATCATTAATGTATATTAATGGGTGGTCAACAACTAGCACCACTGAACCATCACCGTGAACCTACAAATACATGTTCTTTATTTGAATAAAAAACTTTACTTCTACCTTCACCAAACTTTCCAAGCCTCTTCTTCTCTCCATCTCTTCTCTTTCTGCACCCATTGAATCAATTTAGTTAGCACCAAGAATACCAAATTTTATCTCTTTCCGTTTTTTTTTAATTGAAACAATAACGAAAACTTCCAAGATCATCCCTGTAACTACCCGATCGGTTGTTTGAGCTCTAGAGCATTGTCTGACAGTTTGATACTATGAGCAGCTTCACTTCAGGTATTATTACTTGTACGCATGGTCGGAATTAAATTTTGGAAGCCAGGAGATGATTTGGAAAGGAAATCCTCATATCGAAGTTTTAAGTTGAAAGAATCGACTAAGATTTGATTCATGAGTAAATGACCTTAGAATCGGGATTTGAAGGTTCAACCAGGTTCGTATCATAATTTTGGACCTGGATGTATGTTCGGATCGAGTTTTGGATGACCCAGGAATATTTCGGGGCCTATAGTGGAAGTTAATATTTTTTGAAATTTTTTTATCAACTTGGGTTGAAGTGAATTTTAGTGTTATTGATGTAAGTTTGGAATTCTGAGTCTAGGAATAGCTTCGTATGGTGATTATGGTATTGGGAGCGCGATCTGATGTGGATTTGGAGGTCCGTAGGTCATTTTGGATTCATTTGGCGGAGGCTAGAAATTGGATGTGTTTGAGGAGTTTGATCAGTAGTGGAACTTTTGATATTGGGGTCGGATTCTGATTCTGTAGTTGGAGTAGGTTTGTACTGTCAAATATGGCTTGTGTGCAAAATTTTAGGTCAATCAGATATGATTTGATAGGTTTCGACATCGAATGAAGGAGTTCAAAGTTCTAAAGTTCATCAAGTTTGAAATGGAGTATGATTTCGTTATTTTAGCATTATTTGATGTGATTTAAGACCTCGAATAGGTCCATATTATGGTTTGGGACTCACTGGTATGAATTGTTGGGGTCCCAGGGGCCTCGAGTGGATCCTGAATGGTTAATGGATCAAATTTTAAATTTAAAAAAGAAATAAAGTAGCCGCCTTCTAGTGTAACACAACCTGTAAGGCTTGGGCCACATGTGCGAAGCCGTAAAAGCAACCTTAGTTTCACAAAATCAGGAATGAACTGGGCTAGGCTAGGATCGCAGATGCAGTTATTATATCGCATAAGCGGGACCGCACCTGCGGAAGGAAAAATGTAGAAGCGAAGTGTGGGGCATGGTGAAAGACTGCAAACGCAGTAGTGGGCCACACCTGCAGGACCGCAGAAGCGGTAAAGTGACCGCAGGTATGAAAAGGCTGAAGATAGTGTGTTCTTTTAAAAAAGAGAGTTTGGCTCATCTTCACCATATTTCCTCCATGAGAGATGATTTTGGATCAACCTGGGATTGCCATTTTTATCACCAAGCATGTGATAAGTGATTCATACTAATTTTGAGTTAAATACATGAATATATACTGATTTGAGCATGGAAATTAGTGGCCAATTGTAATGACCCGGCCCGTCGTTACGGGAATTACCACCCTGTTACCTTGCATTTACACATATTATGCTTTTATATCAGTATTAGAGTATATCGGGTGAGTTAGGAGTGATTTGGATTGGAAATGAAGCAAATAGTATGTTTGAAGGAAGCTTGAATATGGGAAGTCAACCAAGAGTTGACTATTGAGTTAGAGTGCTCGGAACCAGATTCTGATGATTCGACTAGTTTCGGGGGATCATTTATGACTTAGGAGAGCAATCGGAATTGAATTCGGAGGTCCGGTGTAGTTTTAGGCTTGAATTGGCGAAGGTTGAATTTTGGCGAAAACCGGATGGTAGGTGATATTTTGATCCGGGGTCGGAATGGAATTCCGACAATTTCTGTAGCTTCGTTATGTGATTTTGGATATGTCTGCAAATTTTCAGGTCATTCGGACATCGTTTGATCGGATTTTGGATTGAATGTTAGTTTTGGAAGTTTTGAAGAAACTTAGGCTTGAATTCGTGTGTAAATGGTGATTTTGATGTTTAGGATGGTGTTTTTGTGATTGGAACAAGTCCGTATCATGTTTTGGAGTATGTTGGTGGTTTTCGTTGGGGTCCCGGGGGTCTCGGTATGAATCCGGGGGTCCAAACGGACCATTTTTGGGAAAAATGAGAAGGCTGGTTGCTGTCACAAATGCAGCAGGATTTTGCTCTCCGCGATCGCGGGGAGGGGGACGCGATCGCGTAGGGTTGGGGGCTAGACCAATGCGATCGCAGGAGCACCAATCGCGATCGCGTAGAGTTAACCGGGTGGCCATCGCGATCGCATGAGGGTCTACGCGATCGCGTTGAAGAGAAATGGGGTCCAGGGAAATTTGTGCTACGCGATCGCAGGAAGAGAGACGCGATCGCGTGAGTCCGGATTTTTGAACATCGCGATCGCGTGAGGCGAGTCGCGATCGCGTAGAGCAAACGGGTCTGGCAGTGAATTAAATCACAGAACAGAAGGCTCACGGGTTCATTAACCCAAAACACAATTTTGAGCCCTAGAGAGAAGAAAACTCGAGGAAATCACTGAGAAATCATCGGGTATTCGTCGGAGGTAAGATTCTTGACTCAAAAACATCATTTTATGGTAGAATTGACATCAATCTTCATGAAATTGGGTAGAAATCTTGAAGAAATGTGGCCTAGATATTGAAAACGGGATTTTTGGATTTGGAAGGCCATTTGAACTCCGATTTCGATAAATTTTATATGCACGGACTCGTGGCGAGACGAGGGTCGCGTTGGTACTAATTTTGGAATTTTCCGAGCAGTGGGCCCGGGGTCGAGTTTTACCAACTTGGTGTATTTATGAGAATTTCTTGTAAATTGAAATGGGTTATGATTCTTTGACCCGTATTGAATATAATTATTGTGGTTTGACTAGATTCTACGCACGAGGGAGCTAAATTCAAAGGAAAAGGTATCGCGGACGAGTCTACGACCGGCTAGAGGTAAGTAGTTTGTGTATATGGTAGCCTGAGGGTTCGAAACCCCCGCTTAGCACATTGTGACGCTAGTAGGGCGTGGCTCGCACACCGTGGCAGGTGCGGGATTGATTGTGACTAGGGATTGAGACTTGGTCCATCCCGGATGTGAATAATATGTTGTTAGTGTTGGAAATACACCGCATTTGATATATTTGTGGGCTGTAAGCCTTGTTTGGGGCCTTGTGCCGACCTGTAGTGTCCTTAGAGGACAATATTTATGTGATAGCTATGATTGCTTAAATCACTGATCTCAGTCCTGGAAATTGAAATCACACTTTTGAAATGCTAAGTCACCGGATTTTTGCAAATTTAATAAAGTTTAAGTATTTTTCATAAATTATGAATTGAAAAGTGGAATTAAGAAAAATGAACTGTTTTGTGACTTAATTGCTTATTGTGGACTCAGTATGGGATCAGGCTGCACGCCGCAGTGGTTGATATGAGGATCGTGCTGCACGCCGCAGCAGTATTGCGCTTGGGCTGTAGGAGCCCCTCCGGAGTCTGTACACACCCCCAGTGAGCGCCGTCGACGTTAAATTGGATCGGGCTGCACGCCGTAGCGGTTATGTGCATTGCATTGCATCTTTATTTGTTGAATTACTCTGTGGTAGCTGAATTGTACTGTTGTTGCTAGTTCATAGGAGATTCGGACTGTAGAGTAGCTTCATATTGTGGTATTTTGTGGTTTTCTTACTGTCAGCTACATATATATATTTGTTACTCACTGAGTACTTAGTACTCACCCCTACTCCCTGCACCTTTTGTGTGCGGACTCAGGTACTCAGGAGCAGTAGACGGGCATCTCCAGCGTTTACATTGTCACATCGAGTTGCTGAGGTAGCTGCCTACGTTCGCAGAACCTAGCTTCTCCTCACATTTCCAGTTGTTATTTTGTATTTTGTATTCAGACTTGAGTATTTCTATACAGTACTCTCTATTCCTGTTGGGTTTTTTTAGAGGTGGAGATTGTGACCACCCAAAGGGTCATCACTTATTTTATTAATCATTTCGAGCTTCTGAGGCCTTGAAAACCTCATTCCATGTTGCCTCGATTTACGTGCACAATCCGAGCATGTAGCCGTAAAGATTTTGTGATAGAAAATATGAATTCTATGAGAAATTTGGATAAAAATGATATTAATATTGATATGGTTGACTTCGGTCAACATTTTTGGTAAACGGATCCGGACTCGAGATTGGATGGTCCCGAGAGGTCCGTAGGAAAATATGGGACTTGGACATGCGTCCGGAGTCGAATTCTGAGGCCTAGAGCCCAAGTTATGAATTTTTATGTGAAATTGTTTTTGATGTAATTGTTAAAGGAAATGAATTAATTGACCTTGGTATCGGGCTCGTATTTTGGTTCCGACGCCCTGTATAAGTCTTAAATATTATATATGTGATTTCTGTAAAGTTTGGTGACATTCGGATGTCGTTTGATATATTTTGGACCTTGAGTTCCAAGTTTGAAGGTTTTGAAAACCAAAAGTATGAAAATCATGAGTTTGAGGCTTGATTTGATTAAAACGAAGTGATATTGGCGATGTGATCGCACGAACAAGTTCATAATGTGTTTTTGAGGTTATGTACATGTTTGGTTTGGAGCCCGGGGCGCTCGGGTAAAGATTTGATAGGCCGTTGGATGAAATTCTGAATTTTTGAACTGCTGGTTTTTCACCCAGCTGTTGGCTTCGCAATTGCGAAGCATTTCTCGCAATTGCGAAGGGGATAGATCAAGGCAGGGCTCGCAAATGCGAACCTTCATCGCAAATGCGAAGCCCCCTTTGGCCCAGCCTTGTTCGCAAATGCGAACAATTGTTCGCATTTGCGAAGGTCCCCAGTGCCTGCCTATGTTCGCAAATGCGAACAAATGTTCGCAAATGCGAACATTCCCCATACTGCCTTGGTTCGCAAATGCGAACCATTGTTCGCAAATGCGAACACTGCCTTATACAGCATATGTTCGCAAATGCGAACATCCCTTTGTCTGCCAATCATCCCTTTGTCTGCCAGTGTTCGCAAATGCGAACAAATGTTCGCAAATGCGAACTTCCCAGCCTTTGCTTATTTTTCAAACTCCAGAAATTGGTCGGGGTTCGCAATTGCGAACCCATGTTCGCAAATGCGAACACAGAGACCTGTAAAACACGATTTTCAGTCATTTCTTCACTTTTTACAAAACAAAACACCCATTTGCGATTCTTCACGGATTTCTTCTTCATCAAAACGATTGTAAGTCACTTTTTACTTAATTCTTTCAATTCCTAACATCATTAAACATGTTTTTCATAAGAAATCAAAGATTTTCATGGTAGAATTCTTGTTTTTGTTAGAAAATAGGTTTTTCATAAATTGGGGAATTGGACCTCGAATTGAGGTCCGATTTTGAAACAAATTATATACATGAACTCGTGGGAGGATGGGTAACCGGATTTTGGTCCTAACCCCGAGTTCCGACCATGTGGGCCCGGGGTTGAAATTCACTATTTCGGGCATAATGTTGTAAAAGATGTATTTGGTCTTAAGAATTAGTTTGTTGAGTAGTATTGATGATATTAAATCAATTGTGTATAGATACGATTGGATTGGAGCCAAATTTGAAAGAAAAGACATTTCCACGGATTGAATTGTTCATAAACATTCGAGGTAAGTGTTTGTTCTATCCTAGCTTGAGGGAATAGGATTATGTGTTATGTGTTATGTGATCGAATGCGGTGTATGGGCTGTGGTGACGAGCATCCATACATTGGCGTCTAGTATGACCGTGAGTCTTTGGGAAAATGATTATTTGAGATATATTACAGATGAATTGTTATTGTTCTCCCTTGTTGGGACTTGTTGTGAAGATAATTATTGATTGCCCTTGATGGGACGGTTTATGAATTACTGTTTCTTTCTTTGCCCTTAACTGTGATTGTTATTTGGGCGAGGAAGAGTGATAATGCACGAAGGGTGATGCCGTGCCATGTTTATTTATTTATGCACGAAGGTTAATGCCGTGCCATGTTTATTTATTGATTATGCACGTAGGATCATGCCGTGCCCTGTTATTGAACCATGTACGAAGGATCATGCCGTACTATGGATGTGAGGATGAGAGTAAAAGCACGAAGGGTGATGCCGTGTACTTTATTTGTTTATTTGGTGAGGATGAGAGTAAAAGCACGAAGGGTGATGCCGTGCAACCGCTTGCTATTTCTTGAATTGATATTACTTGTGTTTACATTATACTTTGCTTTTCCTTGTGAATTTATTTAATGTTGTTAATTGTTGAATTCTTTGAGATATTTCTTATTATGTTATTACCTGGTTATTTCTTGTTATTCTGTGGTATACATAGACATTAAATTGCACAGGTTTATGTGAGTGTCTGGTCCTAGGCTTGTCACTACTTCGCCGGGATAGGCCAGACACTTACCAGCACATGGGGTCGGTTGTGCTGATACTACACTTCTGTGCGTTTTTGCACAGGTCCAGGTTACGATCAGGAGCAGCAGCAGCAGTAAATCGATTGCGTGGGAGTTGATCATATTTGAGACCGAGGTAGCTTGCGTCCGCAGGCCCGGCGTCTCTCTCTTTAATTATGTTATTAGCTGTAGTCTCTTTGTTCCGAGACAAACAGAATTATGTTATATTTCCTTCATACTTTTATGTGTAGTATTCCATAGTAGTTCGTGAGTTGGTGACTCCACGTCTTGGGTAGAGGATTTCAGTATGATTTTCACTTTGTAATTAGTTATTTCTATTTCGATAAAGTATTCCGCATTTATTTAATTAAAATTGTGTTAAAAACAAGATAGTATGAATACAGTGGCTTGCCTAGCTACCACGAGTAGGCGCCATCACGATCCCGATGTTGGGGGAAAATCCGGGTCGTGACAAGTTGGTATCAGAGCTCTAGGTTACATAGGTCTCACCACTCACGAACAAGCTTAGTAGAATTTGAGAGGTAGGTACGGAGACGTCCGTACTTGTCCTCCAGAGTCTATTGAGTTAAGAAAAAGTCTCTCATTTGTTCTTTCTTGTCGTGCTACTTAATCCTCAATTACTGATTGAATTTCTATTCTGTCCTTTCGCAGATGGTAAGGACACGCGCTTCTTCGTCCGCTGACCAGCAGCCCGAGCCCCAGACAGCTCCCGTGAGGGGCAGGGGCCAAGGCCGTATCAGAGGCCGTGGTAGGGGTAGAGCTCAGCCCCAGGTAGCTACCCCAGAGGTGGAGCCTCATATTGAGATTGACGAGGAGGTTCCAGTCCCAGCAGCTCCAGTGGGCCCAGCTCAGATCCCAGGAGAGGCTTTATTTACCCCGGATCTCCGGGATGCTTTGGTCAGAATAGCGGGATTTATGGACAGCATTGCCAGAGCGGTTTTATTATCAGTTGCACCAGCCGCTTCTCAGGCTGGAGGAGGGGCCCAGACTCCTATTTCTCGTACTCTGGAGCCAGTAGCTCCTCAGCCTCAGGCACCAGTGGTTCAGCCAGCTGTGGCCACTCAGTCAGGTACCACAGCTCATGTCGGTGATGGAGCAGCCATGACTTCTGATTCGTTATGGAGACTTGATCGGTTCTCCAAGCTATTTACCACTACATTCAGCGGAGCCGCATCAGAGGATCCTCATGACTTCTTATTCAGTTGCCATGAGATTCTCAAGACTATGGGGATCGTGGAGTCAAATAGAGTTGACTTCTGTACATTCAGGCTTGCAGGATCCGCCAAGACTTGGTGGAGAGATTATTGCTTGACTCGACCAGCAGGGTCCCCAGCTTTATCATGGGATCAGTTTGCGGAACTATTTATGGAGAAGCTTCTCCCTGCTACTCAGCGGGATGTACTTCGGAGGCAGTTTGAGCGCCTCCATCAGGGCACTATGACAGTTACACAGATGAGACGAGATTTATCGACTTGGCTCGTCATGCAGTGGTGATACTTCCCACGGAGCGGAGAGGGTCCGCAGATTTATAGATGGGCTTAATCAGCCGATTAGACTCCAGATGGCTACGGGCGTGGGGAGTGACATATCATTTCAGGAGGCACCCAATGCAGCACGCAGAGTTGAGATGGCTCTTGCTAGGGGAGGCGGTTATTCTTCGGATAAGAGGCCTCGTCATTCAGGCAGGTTCGGTGGTTCTTCCTCCGGTAGCGAGAATCCTTTGACAGAGGCCGGTCCTCCGAGCCTTTTCATTCCGCCCTTCGGGCTTCGCGGGTGGACCAAGTGATCGCGGTTTTCGTGGGCATTATTCAGGACCAGCCTCCTATTAATGCTCAGCCTCTTCGGAGTGTTCGTGGAGGCCATTCGAGTCGTCAGTGGCCAGCAGCCTCATCGCCCAAGAGTTGCTACTGTTGCTAGGCGACCCGAGTCATTTTATCAGGGAATTGCCCTCTAGCAACGGGCAACTCTCAGCAGCCGAGGTCCTCGTCCTATGATTCGGGCCCCAGCTGACCCTAGCCTGCCCAGCCAGCGAGAGGCGGGGGTAGAGATTATAGAGGCGGAGGTCGAGACCGCAGAGGCGGAGACCGTCCAGCCAGAGGTAGAGGTCAGCCGGTTGATGGTCGTCCTAGAGACGCAGCTCAGAGTGGAGGTGCAGATCCCCGATTCTATGCTTTACCAACCAGTCCAGAGGCAGAGGCATCAGATGCCATGATTACAGGTACTATTCTTGTGTGTGGCAGAGGTGCTTCAGTATTATTTGACCCCGGATCTACATATTCCTACGTGTCTTCCTACTTCGCACCGTATTTGGCTGTGCCCAGCTATGCTCTGGATATTCCAGTTTATGTGGCTACACCAGTGGGTGACTCCATTGTAGTCGATCGGGTGCATCGTTCGTGCGTAGTTATATTTGGGGGTCTCGAGACCCGTGTTGATCTGTTGCTTTTGGATATGGTAGATTTTGATGTCATATTGGGGATGGACTGGTTGTCCCCATACCAAGCTATTCTTGATTGCCATGCTAAGACGGTGACCTTAGCCTTGCCAGAATCACCCCGACTAGAGTGGAAAGGTACCTCAAGCCACTCCGTTCACACTGTTATTTCCTATGTTAAGGCTCGACGCATGGTTGAGAAGGGGTGTCTAGCTTATCCGGCTTATGTTCGTGATTCCAGCGCAGAGGTTCCTTCCATTGAGTCAGTCCCTATTGCACGAGAGTTTCCTGAGGTTTTTCCTTCAGACCTGCCGGGCATGCCACCCGACAGGGATATTGATTTCTGTATTGATCTGGCACCCGGCACTCAGCCCATCTCTATTCCACCCTATCGTATGGCCCCGCCGGAGTTAAAAGAGTTGAAAGATCAGTTGCAAGACCTTCTTGAGAAGGGCTTTATCAGGCCCAGTGTTTCCCCCTGGGGAGCACCTGTATTATTTGTAAAGAAGAAGGATGGCTCGATGCGGATGTGTATTGATTACCGACAGTTAAACAAGGTGACTATCAAAAATAAATATCCACTGCCGAGGATTGATGATTTGTTTGACCAGCTCCAGGGAGCGAGGGTATTCTCTAAGATAGACTTGAGGTCAGGCTACCATCAGCTGAAGATCAGGGCGGCCGACATTCCTAAGACAGCCTTTCGCTCTAGATATGGGCATTATGAGTTCTTGGTCATGTCCTTCGGGTTGACCAATGCCCCAACAGCATTCATGGAGTTGACGAATCGGGTATTCAGGCCTTACTTAGATCTGTTCGTGATAGTCTTCATAGATGACATCCTGGTGTATTCCCGCAGCCAGGAAGAGCACGAGCAGCACCTCAGAGTGGTTCTTCAGACTCTGAAAGATAACCACCTATATGCCAAATTTTCTAAATGTGAGTTCTGGCTGAGTTCGGTAGCATTTCTGGGTCACATTGTATCAGTGGAAGGTATTCATGTAGACCCAAAGAAGATTGAGGCAGTCCAGAATTGGCCTCGACCAGCTTCAGTGACTGAGATCCGGAGTTTCTTGGGATTAGCAGGTTACTACCGTCGATTTGTAGAGGGGTTTTCTTCTATCGCAGCCCCGATGACCAGGTTGACCCAGAAGGGTGTCCAGTTTCAGTGGTCAGAGGAGTGTGAGGCGAGCTTTCAGAAGCTCAAGACAGCCTTGACCACCGCACCAGTGTTGATACTACCTACAGTTACAGGGCCTTATACAGTTTATTGTGACGCATCTCGTACAGGGCTTGGAGCGGTATTGATGCAGGATGGTAAGGTTATCGCTTATGCTTCGAGGCAGTTAAAGATACATGAGAAGAATTATCCAGTTCATGATCTTGAGTTAGTAGCAGTGGTTCATGCCTTAAATATCTGGAGGCATTATCTATATGGTGTGACATGTGAGGTGTACACTGATCACAAAAGCCTACAATACTTGTTCAAGCAGAAGGAGTTGAATCTACGACAACGGAGATGGTTAGAGTTGCTAAAAGACTATGATGTTACTATCTTATATCACCCAGGTAAGGCCAATGTGGTGGCCGATGCTTTGAGTAGAAAGTATGCCAGCACGGGTAGTCTTGCATACATTCCGGTCAGTCAGAGACCATTAGCTCTAGATGTCCATGCCTTAGCCAACCGGTTCGTGAGATTAGACATTTCTGAGCCTAGCAGGGTGTTAGCCTGCACGGTCGCCGTTCTTCTTTATTAGAGCGTATCCGTGAGAGGCAATTTGATGATCCTCATTTACGTGAGTTGAGAGATACAGTACAACGGGGAGGTGCCACACAGGTAAACCTAGATGATGACGGGGTATTGAAATTGTAGGGCGAGTTTATGTGCTCAATGTCGAAGCGGATTCGAGAGTTGATCTTAGCAGAGGCCCACAGCTCGCGGTATTCTATTCACCCAGGCGCCGCGAAGATGTATCAGGACTTGCGGCAACACTATTGGTGGCGCGTAATGAAGAAAGATATCGTTGCGTATGTCGCTCGGTGTCTAAATTGTCGACAGGTGAAATATGAGCACCGGAGACCTAGTGGTGTATTCCGGAGGATTGAAATTCCCGAGTGGAAATGGGAGCGGATCACTATGGACTTTGTTATTGGACTTCCTTTGACTCTGAGGAAATTTGATGCTATTTGGGTCATTGTTGATAGGCTGACCAAGTCAGCACACTTTATTCCAGTATCTGTCTCCTACTCGTTGGAGAGGTTAGCTGAGGTTTACATTAGGGAGATTGTTCGTCTCCATGGAGTGCCAGTATCTATTCTCTGATCGGGGTACGCAGTTTACCTCGCGATTCTGGAGAGCGGTCCAGCAGGAGTTAGGCACCCAGATTCAGTTGAGTACAGCATTTCATCCTCAGACGGATGGCCAGTCCGAGAGGACTATTCAGATTCTAGAGGACATGCTTCGAGCCCGTGTTATTGATTTCGGAGGCTCGTGGGACCAGTTTCTGCCATTAGCAGAGTTCGCCTACAATAACAGTTACCAATCTAGCATCCAGATGGCTCCGTATGAGGCGTTGTATGGTAGGCGATGTCGATCACCAGTTGGATGGTTTGAACCGGGAGAGGCTCGGTTGTTAGGTACAGACTTAGTTCAGGAGGCCTTAGATAAGGTCAAGACTATTCAGGAGAGATTGCGTTCAGCTCAGTCTAGGCAAAAGACTTACGCGGATCGTAAGGTTCGAGATGTAGATTTCATGGTTGGTGAACGAGTATTGCTCCGAGTGTCGCCTATGAAGGGCGTGATGAGGTTCGGGAAGAAGGGCAAGCTCACCCCTAGGTATATTGGTCCATTTGAGATTCTAGACAGAGTGGGAGGGGTGGCTTACAGATTAGCTTGGCCGCCTAGCTTATCAGTCGTGCATCCAGTTTTTCACGTATCTATGCTTCGGAGATACCACGGCGATCCCACACATGTGTTAGACTTCAGTACTGTCCAATTGGACAATGATCTATCTTACGAGGAGGAGCCGGTGGCTATTCTAGACCGGCAGTTTCGACAGTTGAGGTCGAAGAGTTATCCTTCTGTGCGCGTTCAGTGGAGAGGTCAGCCTCCTGAGGCATCGACCTGGGAGTCCGAGTCTGATATGCGGAGCCGCTACCCACTGATTTGAGTGCAGACTTTCACTAATTGATGTTGTACCCAGGTATTGAACTGTGACGACCCAAAGGGTCATCACTTATTTAATTAATCATTTCGAGCTTCCGAGGCCTTGAAAACCTCATTCTATGTTGCCTCGATTTACGTGCACAATCCGAGCATGTAGCCGGAAAGATTTTGTGATAGAAAATATGAATTCTATGAGAAATTTGGATAAAAATGATATTAATATTGATATGGTTGACTTCGGTCAACATTTTTGGTAAACGGATCCCGACCCCGAGATTGGATGGTCCCGAGAGGTCCGTAGGAAAATATGGGACTTGGACATGCGTCCGGAGTCGAATTCCGAGGCCTAGAGCCCAAGTTATGAATTTTTATGTGAAATTGTTTTTGATGTAATTATTAAAGGAAATAAATTAATTGACCTTGGTATCGGGCTCGTATTTTGGTTCCGACGCCCGGTACAAGTCTTAAATATTATATATGTGATTTCTGTAAAGTTTAGTGACATTCGGATGTCGTTTGAGATGTTTTGGACCTTGAGTCCCAAGTTTGAAAGTTTTGAAAACCAAAAGTATGAAAATCATGAGTTTGAGGCTTGATTTGATTAAAACGAAGTGATATTGGCGATGTGATCGCACGAACAAGTTCATAATGTGTTTTTGAGGTTACGTACATGTTTGGTTTGGAGCCCGGGGGGCTCGGGTAAAGATTTGATAGGCCGTTGGATGAAATTCTGAATTTTTGAACCGCTGGTTTTTCACCCAGCTGTTGGCTTCGCAATTGCGAAGAATTTCTCGCAATTGCGAAGGGGACAGTGTAAGGCAGGGCTCGCAAATGCGAACCTTGATCGCAAATGCGAAGCCCTATTGACCCAGCCTTGTTCGCATGCGAACAATTGTTCGCATTTGCGAAAGTCCCCAGAGCCTGCCTATGTTCGCAAATGCGAACAAAAGTTCGCAAATGCGAACATTCCCCATACTGCCTTGGTTCGCAAATGCGAATCATTGTTCGCAAATGCGAACACTGCCTTATACAGCATGTGTTCGCAAATGCGAACATTTGCTCGCAAATGCGAACATCCCTTTGTCTGCTAGTGTTCGCAAATGTGAACAAATGTTCGCAAATGCGAACTTCCTAGCCTTAGCTTATTTTTCAAACTCCAGAAATTGGTCGGGGTTCGCAATTGCGAACCCATGTTCGCAAATGCGAACACAGAGACCTGTAAAACACGATTTTCAGCCATTTCTTCACTTTTTACAAAACAAAAACACCCATTTGCGATTCTTCACGGATTTCTTCTTCATCAAAACGATTGTA
The DNA here is from genome assembly GCA_032618575.1 of Nicotiana noctiflora. Classification (NCBI taxonomy): domain Eukaryota; kingdom Viridiplantae; phylum Streptophyta; class Magnoliopsida; order Solanales; family Solanaceae; genus Nicotiana; species Nicotiana noctiflora. The sequence continues at coordinate 62,213 of JASVEL010005847.1, forward strand.
AGTCACTTTTTACTTAATTCTTTCAATTCCTAACATCATTAAACATGTTTTTCATAAGAAATCAAAGATTTTCATGGTAGAATTCTTGTTTTTGTTAGAAAATAGGGTTTTTCATAAATTAGGGAATTGGACCTCGAATTGAGGTCCGATTTTGAAACAAATCATATACATGAACTCGTGGGGGGATGGGTAACCGGATTTTGGTCCTAACCCCGAGTTCCGACCATGTGGGCCCTGGGTTGAAATTCACTATTCCGGGCAGAATGTTGTAAAAGTTGTATTTGGTCTTAAGAATTAGTTTGTTGAGTAGTATTGATGATATTAAATCAATTGTGTATAGATACGGTTGGATTGGAGCCAAATTGAAAGAAAAGACATTTCCACGGAGTGAATTATTCATAAGCATTCGAGGTAAGTGTTTGTTCTATCCTAGCTTGAGGGAATATGATTATGTGTTATGTGTTATGTGATCGAGTGCGGTGTATGGGCCATGGTGACGAGCATCCATACACTGGCGTCTAGTATGACCGTGAGTCGTTGGAAAATGATTATTTTGAGATATATTACCGATGAATTGTTATTGTTCTCCCTTGTTGGGACTTGTTGTGAAGATAATTATTGATTGCCCTTGATGGGACGGTTTATGAATTGTTTCTTTCTTTGCCCTTAACTGTGATTGTTATTTGGGCGAGGAAGAGTGATAATGCACGAAGGGTGATGCCGTGCCATGTTTATTTATTTATGCACGAAGGTTAATGCCGTGCCATGTTTATTTATTGATTATGCACGGAGGATCATGCCGTGCCCTGTTATTGAACCATGTACGAAGGATCATGTCGTTTCTTATTTGATAAGGATGAGAGTAAAAGCACGAAGGGTGATGTCGTGCACTTTTATTTGATTAATTGGCGAGGATGAGAGTAAAAGCACGGAGGGTGATGCCGTGCAACCGCTTGCTATTTCTTGAATTGATATTACTTGTGTTTACATTATACTTTGTTTTTCCTTGTGAATTTATTAATTGTTGTTAATTGTTGAGTTTCTTTTGAGATATTCCTTATCGTGTTATTACTTGGTTATTTCTCGTTATTTTGTGGTATACATATATATAGAACTGCACAGGTTTATGTGGGTATCCGGTCCTAGGCTTGTCACTACTTCACCGGATAGGCGGAGCACTTACCATCACATGGGGTCGGTTGCGCTTGATACTACACTTCTGTGCGTTTTTGCACAGTCCAGGTTACGATCAGGAGCAGGAGCAGCAGCAGGAAATCGATTGCGTGGGAGTTGATCATATTTGAGACCGAGGTAGCTTGCAGTCGTCCGCAGGCCCGGCGTCTCTCTCTTTATTTATGTTATTAGTCGTAGTCTCTTTGTTCCGAGACAAACAGAATTATGTTATATTTCCTTCATACTTTTATGTGTAGTATTCCATAGTAGTTCGTGAGTTGGTGACTCCACGTCTTGGGTAGAGGATTTCAAGTATGATTTTCACTTTGTAATTAGTTATTTCTATTTCGATAAAGTATTCCGCATTTATTTAATTAAAATTGTGTTAAAAACAGGATAGTATGAATACAATGGCTTGCCTAGCTACCACGAGTAGGCGCCATCACGATCCCGATGTTGGGGGTTAGAGGCTCTAGACTTGTGACTCCGGATCTTTGGGAGTGTCAGTAGTTTGTTCATTTCTATTATTATCGGAGTTCTTAAACTCATATATTCTTCTTGGAATGTCCATTTGGGACTGATAGTCGTTGTGTTAAGTAATAGTTGGTCTGGCTGGCCTAGCTTAATTGTTGGGCGCTATCACGACCGGATTTGGGTCGTGACAAGTTGGTATCAGAGCCTAGGTTATTAGGACTCGCGAGTCATGAGCCGGTTTTGTAGGCTTTCGCGGATCGGTACGTAGATGTCCGTATCTATCCTCGGAGGGCTAAAGAAACTTTAGGAAAAAAATCATTTTCTTGGATTCATATCGTGCGAATTGTGTTGCCATGAAATTAAACTTTTCCATATTCTATTCTCTCGCAGATGGCGAGAACACGTGCTACCGGACGTGGCGGACGACCACCAATGGAACCCAGAGGCCGTGGTTGTGGTAGAGGTAGGGCAGCAGTACTAGCACCTGCTGATCCACCAACTGACCAGACTCAGGGTCAGATTCCTGCACCAGTGGCCCAGGCTCAGGACCAGATTCCAGCGGCAGACGCTCCGGCAACTCAGGTTCAGGCACCGGTAGTGCCCATTGTCATACCAGGTCTTCAGGAGACCTTGGCTCAGATTTTATCAGTGTGCACAGGCTTGGCTCAGGTAGTTGCAGCTACTGCTGCAGCATCTTCTTCACAGGCAGGGGGAGGGAATCAGACCCCCGTGGCTCACACACCCGAGCCAGTCCAGCCAGTTCCGCCCGTTGCACCAGCTCATGCTTATATGGTTCCAGCTATACCCGACGATGAGCAGCATCGTTTGGAGAGATTTGAGAGGCTACAGCCTCCTACATTCAGTGGTGCTGAGGGCGAGGACACCTAGGATTTTCTTGACAGATGTCAGTGCATGCTTCGCACCGCGGGTATTCTAGAGTCCAGCGGTGTTTCATTCGCCACTTTTCGGTTCACAGGTGCGGCATTTCAGTGGTGGGAGGATTTCGAGAGGCGTAGGTCCGCTGGGGCAGTGCCCCTCACTTGGCAGCAGCTTTCCACGGTATTTTTGGAGAAGTACGTGCCTCAGTCTTAGAGAGAGGAGCTGCGACGTCAGTTCGCGAGTGGTTGAAGCAGGGAGAGATGACAGTTAATCAGTACGAGATGAGATTCACACGGCTGGCCCGTCATGCCATGTGGATGGTTCCTACAGACAGAGAGAGTATTCGGAGATTTATTGATGGCCTTATTTATTCCATCCGCATATTGATGACCAGGGAGAGAGTTTCGACAGTTACCTTTGAGGAGGTGGTTGATGCTGCCCGTCACATTGAGACAGATCGCCGCAGAGAGCGGGATGAGAGAGAGGCTAAGAGGCCTCGTGGTACTGGCAGTTACAGTGGTGCTCCGTCTAGGGGCCAATCTCAGCATATCAGAGGTCGTTCTTTCGGATCTCATCAGTCTGGACGTGCTCGTATCCGGCGGGGTTTCATCGGATCGTGGTCGTCGTGGGCCATCGAGTTATCGGGTCGGCGAGCCGGCGGCCGAGTCACCTGCACAGAGTGCTCTTCCTGCTCGCAGCTCGCTCTCGTTTCCTCGAGCCGCAGTTCAATGCAGCAGCGAGGGGTCCTCAACAACCCCTTCTTCCATCTTTCAGGCCGTTGTGTTGAGTGCGGTGATTTGGGCCATATCGGAGAGAGTGTCCTCGGTGGCTTCATGAAACGGTCCGACGAGAGGATCGGCCCCTCGTCTTCTACTACTCGTTTATCGGCGCCAGGACACGGTCGGCCAGGGGCCGGTAGCCGGGTATCCGAGAGGTCGCCACTAGGGGTGAGGATCATCACCGGTGGAGGCGGGCTCGTTTCTATGCTCTTGCGGATGGGAAGGATGCTGAGTGCTTGGGATGTGGTCATTTCGGTGTATTATCTCGATCCGCCACGGGGATGCTCTGTCTTATTTGATCCCGGATCCACCTGTTCTTATGTCTCTACTTATTTTGCACATCATTTGGGTACGACCCACGGTATTCTTGCTGTTGCCGGTACACGTGTCTATCCCCAGAGGGGAATACTTGTCGTTGTGGATCAGGTATATCGATCCTGTCTTATTACTATTGGGGGTCTGGAGACCCGAGTTGATCTATTACTTCTGGGCATGGTAGATTTCGATGTAATTCTAGGCATGGATTGGCTATCTCCTTACCATGCGATTCTGGACTGTCATGCCAAGACAGTCACACTAGCTATTCCAGGTAATCCGAGGATCGAGTGGCGTGGCTTGACTGATATTATGTGTCCGACAGGGTGATTTCTTATATAAAGGCCCAACGAATGATTGGCAAGGGTTGTTTATCTTATTTGGCCTTCATTAGAAATGTTGAGGCGAGACACCCAGTCTTGATTCGGTCCCCATTGTGAGGGAGTTTCCGGATGTATTTCCAGCAGACCTATCGGGCATGCCACCGGACAGAGATATCGATTTTGGTATTGACTTGGTGCCGGGCAACCAGCCTATTTCTATTCCTCCTTACCGTATGGCACCAACTGAGCTTAAAAGAATTGAAAGAACAACTTCAGGAACTCTTAGATAAGGGTTTCATTCATCCGAGTGTGTCCCCTTGGGGTGCACCGGTGTTGTTCGTGAAGAAGAAAGATGGCATAATGAGAATGTGCATTGATTACAGGCAGCTGAACAAGGTAACAGAGAAGAATAAATACCCATTACCTCGTATTGAGGACCTATTTGATCGGCTCCAGGGAGCTAGTGTATTTTCTAAGATTGATCTTCGATCGGGCTATCATCGATTGAAGATCAAGGACTCGGACATTATGAAGACAACGTTCGAGGATGCGATATGGGCACTACTGAGTTCCTGGTGATGTCTTTCGGAGCGACTAATGCCCAGTTGCATTCATGAACTTGATGAATAGTGTATTTCGGTCGTACCTTGATTCTTTTTTGATTGTATTTATTGATGATATTATGGTATATTCGCAGCCGAGAGGAGCATGCACAACACTTGAGAGTGGTATTGCGAGAGGTTGAGAGAAGAGAAACTTATGCAAAATTCACTAAGTGTGAGTTACGGCAATCTTGTCGGTTTTACGGGACATGTAAGTGTCGATGATGGTATTCGGGTTTGATCCACGAGAAGGTCGAGGCGGTGCGATTGGCGAGACGCTTCCTCGCCTATAGAGATTCGGAGTTTTCTCGACTTGGCAGGGATATTATCGCCAGGTTTGTTCAAGGTTTCTCATCGTATTGCTTCACGTTGATTAAGTTGACACGAAGAATGCTCCATTTGTGTGGTCTGATGAATGTGAGGAGAACTTCCAGAAGCTCAAGGAGGCTTTGACCACAGCTCCGATGTACTTGTGTTGCCATCGACCTCGGGGTCGTATACGGTGTATTGTGATGCTTCTAGAGTTAGACTCGGTTGTGTGTTGATGTAGGAGAATAGAGTGAGTGTTTATGCTTCTTGGCGCTAAAGCCCCACGAGAAGAACTACCTGTTCATGATTTGGAGTTAGTGCTATTGTTCATGCCTTGAAGATTTGGAGGCATTACCTATATGGTGTATCTTGTGATGTATATACGGACCATCGCAGCCTTCAGCATTTGTTTAAGCAGAAATATCTAAATTTGAGACAGCGAAGATGGTTTGAGTTGCTTAAAGACTATGATATTACTATCTTTTACCATCTCGGGAAAACCAATGTAGTGGCTGATGCATTGAGCCGGAAGGCTATTAGTATGGGCAGTTTGGCGTATATTCCAGTTGGGGAGAGACCCCTAGCAGTTGATGTTTATCTGTGCTAACTGTGATGTGCTGTTGTTGCTAGTTCGTAGGAGGAATCGGGCTGTAGTTTAGCTTTACTCTGTGGTATTTTGTGGATTTCCTGATTTCAGCTATTAATATATACGTTTTACTCACTGAGTACTTAGTACTCACCCCTACTCCCTGTACGTTTGTGTGCAGATTCAGGTACACAGGAGGGATAGACGAGCACTCCAGCTTCTACCAGAGTTATTTCGAGTTGCCGAGGTAGCTGCCGACGTTCGCGAACCTAGCTTCTCATTCCATTCTGTTATCATTATATGTCTCATACTTGAGTACTACATTCAGTATTTTCTATTACTACTCGGTTTTGTTTAGAGACTCTAGACTCGTGACCCCAGATCTTTGGGAGTGTTATTTCATTTTCGCACTTCTCAGTATATTATTCATATTATTATTATTGGAGTATCTGTTGACTCATATATTCTTCTTGAGTTGTCCATTTGGGACTGATATTTGATTGTGAAAATAATTGTTGGTCTGGCTGGCCTAGCTTTAGTGTTGGGCACCATCACGACCGGAATTGGGTCGTGACATCTCGAAAATAGAAACATTGTAACTTGGTTGTGATACCGATTTGAAATGTATTTGAAAGCATGAACCAATTTGTAAATTGCTTATTTGCACTTGCTATGATCTTGTGTAGTGCCTTGTTTGTTATTTGTGATTGTTGTGAGTTTTAGGCTTGAATTGGCGAAGGTTGAATTTTGGCGAAAACCGGATGGTAGGTGATATTTTGATCCGGGGGTTGGAATGTAATTTCGACAATTTATGTAGCTTCGTTATGTGATTTTGGATATGTCTACAAATTTTCAGGTCATTCGGACATCATTTGATCGGGTTTTGGATTGAATGTTAGTTTTGGAAGTTTTGAAGAAACTTAGGCTTGAATTCGGGTGTAAATGGTGATTTTGATGTTTAGGATGGTGTTTTTGTGATTGGAACAAGTCCGTATCATGTTTTGGAGTATGTTGGTGGTTTTCGTTGGGGTCCGGGGGTCTCGGGATGAATCCGGGGGTCCAAACGGACCATTTTTGGGAAAAATGAGAAGGCTGGTTGCTGTCATAAATGCAGCAAGATTTTGCTCTCCGCGATCGCGGGGAGGGGGACGCGATCGCGTAGGGTTAGGGGCTAGACCAAAGCGATCGCAGGAGCACCAGTCGCGATCGCGTAGAGTTAACCGGGTGGCCATCGCGATCGCATGAGCATCTACGCGATCGCGTAGGAGAGAATTGGGGTCCAGGGAATTTGTGCTACGCGATCGCAGGAAGAGAGACGCGATCGCGTGAGTCCGGATTTTTGAACATCGCGATCGCGTGAGGCGAGTCGCGATCGCGTAAGGCCAACTGCTTTGGCAGTGAATTAAATCACAGAACAGAGGGGTCACGGGTTTACACCCCCAAAACACAATTTTGATCCCTAGAGAGAAGGAAACTCGAGGAAATCACTGAGAAATCATCGGGTATTCATCGGAGGTAAGATTCTTGACTCAAAAACATCATTTTATGGTAGAATTAACATCAATCTTCATGAAATTGGGTAGAAATCTTGAAGAAATGTGGCCTAGATATTGAAAACGGGATTTTGAGTTTTGGGAGGCCATTTGAACTCCGATTTTGATAAATTTTATATGCACGGACTCGTGGCGAGATGAGGGTCACGTTGGTACTAATTTCGGAATTTTCCGAGCAGTGGGCCCGGGGTCGGGTTTTACCAACTTGGTGTATTTATGAGAATTTCTTGTAAATTGAAATGGGTTATGATTCTTTGACCCGTATTTGACATAATTATTGTGGTTTGACTAGATTCTACGCACGAGGGAGCTAAAATCAAAGGAAAAGGCATCGCGGACGAATCTACGACCGGCTAGAGGTGAGTAGTTTGTGTATATGGTAGCCTGAGGGTTCGAAACCCCGGCTTAGCACATTGTGACGCTAGTAGAGCGTGGCTCGCACACCGTGGTAGGTGCGGGATTGATTGTCACTGGGGATTGAGACTTGGTCCATCTCGGAAGTGAATAATATGTTATTAGTGTTGGAAATACACTATATTTGATATATTTGTGGGTTGTAAGCCTTGTTTGGGGCCTTGTGCCGACCTGTAGTGTCCTTAGAGGACAATATTTATGTGATAGCTATAATTGCTTAAATCACTGATCTCAGTCCTGGAAATTGAAATCACACTTTTGAAATGCTAAGTCACCGGCTTTTGCAAATTTAATAAAGTTTAAGTATTTTTCATAAATTATGAATTGAAACTGGAATTAAGAAAAATGAACTGTTTTGTGACTTAATTGCTTATTGTGGACTGATCATGGGATCGGGCTGCACGCCGCAGCGGTTGATATGAGGATCGGGCTGCACGCCGCAACAGTATTGCGCTTGGGCTGTAGGAGCCCCTCCGGAGTCTGTACACACCCCCAGTGAGCGCCGTCGACGTTAAATTGGATCGGGCTACACGCCGTAGAGGTTATGTGCATTGCATTGCATCTTTATTTGTTGAATTACTCCGTGGTAGCTGAATTGTACTGTTGATGCTAGTTCGTAGGAGATTCGGACTGTAGTGTAGCTTCATATTGTGGTATTTTGTGGATTTCTTACTGTCAGCTACTTATATATATTTGTTACTCACTGAGTACTTAGTACTCACCCCTACTCCCTGCACCTTTGTGTGCAGACTCAGGTTCTCAGGAGCAGTAGACAAGCATTTCCAGCGGTTCCAGAGTCATACCGAGTGCTAAGGTAGCTACCGACATTCGCAGGACCTAGCTACTCCCCCTTTTTCCAGTTGTTATTTGTATTCAGACTTGAGTATTTCTATACGGTATTCTCTATTCTTGTTGGGTTTTGTTAGAGGCTCTAGACTTGTGACTCCAGATGTTTGGGAGTGTCAGTAGTTTGTTCATTTCTATTATTATTGGAGTTCTTAAACTCATATATTCTTCTTGGAAATGTCCACTTGGGACAGATAGTCGTTGTGATAAGTAATTGTTAGTCTGGCTGGCCTAGCTTAATTGTTGGGCGCCATCATGACCTGATTTGGGTCGTGACAAGTTGGTATCAGAGCCTAGGTTATTAGGACTCGCGAGTCATGAGCCGGGTTTGTAGGCTTTCACGGATCGGTACGTAAACGTCCGTATCTATCCTCGGAGGGCTACAAAAACTTTAGGAAAAACCTCATTTTCTTGGATTCATATCGTGTGATTGTGTTGCCATGAAATTAAACTTTTCCATATTCTATTCTCTCGCAGATGGCGAGAACACGTGCTAGCGAGACGTGGCGAGACGACCACCAATCGAACACCGTAGGCCGGGTCGTGGTGGTAGAGACAGAAGACTAGCACTTGCTCGATCACGCAACCGACCGGACTCAGTGGTCGATTCCTGCACCTGATGGCCGGAGCTCGAGACCGATTCCACGTGACGGACGCTCAGCAACTCGAGTTCGAGCACCGGATGCCCGTTGTCATACGGTGCTTCGGGAGACCTTGGCTCGGATTTATCGGTGTGCTGAGCTTGGCTCGAGTGAGTTGCAGCTACTCGCATGACATCTTCTTCACAGACGGGGGAGGAATCGGACCCGTGGCTCACACACCCGAGCTAGGTCCGGCCCGGTTCTGCGCCATTGCACCAGCTCCTGCTTATATCGTTCCAGCTATGCCCGACGACGAGCAACGTCGTTTGGAGAGATTTGAGAGGCTACGGCCTCCGACATTCAGTGGTGCTGAGGGCGAGGACGCCCAGGTTTTCTTGACAAATGTCAGTGCATGCTTCGCGCCGCAGGTATTCTAGAGTCCAGCGGTGTTTCATTCACCACTTTTCAGTTCACAGTACAGCATTTCGGTGGTGGGGAGGATTTCGAGAAGCGCAGACCGACGGGCAGTGCTCCTCACTAGCGACGAGTTCTCGCGGTATTTTTGAAAGTACGTACCTCGATCTCGGAGAAGAGCTCGCGACGTCGGTTCGAGTGGTTGAAGCGAGGAGATATGATGGTTAATCAGTACGAGATGAGATTCACACAGCTGGCCCGTCATGCCATGTGGATGGTTCCTACAGACAGGGAGAGGATTCGGAGATTTATTGATGGTCTTATTTATCCCATCCGCATATTGATGACCAGGGAGAGAGTTTCGACAGTTACCTTTGAGGAGGTGGTTGATGCGGCCCGTCACATTGAGACAGATCACCGCAGAGAGCGAGAGGAGAGAGAGGCTAAGAGGCCTCGTGGTTCTGGAAGCTATAGTGGTGGTCCATCTAGGGGCCAACCCCAGTATAGCAGGGGTCGTTCTTTCAGGTCTCATCAGTCTGGACGTGCAGAGTCCAGTGGGGTTTCATCAGATCGTGGTCGTCAGGGCCGTCAGGGTTATCAGGGTCAGCAGAGCAGTCAGCAGAGCCAGCCTGCACTGAGTGCTCTTCCAGCTCAGAGTTCTGCTCCTGCTTCCTCAGCACAGGGTTCATCAGTAACGAGGGGTCCTCAGCAGCCCCTTCTTCCATCTTCAGGCTGTTGTTTTGAGTGCGGTGACTTGGGCCATATCAGGAGAGAGTGTCCTCAGTGGCTTCGTAAGCGGTCTCAGCAAAGGGATCAGCCTTCGTCTTCTACTCCTGTTTCTTCAGCGCCAGCACAATCGGCTAGGACTAGTGGCCAAGTATCCAGAGGTCGCCCTAGAGGCGAGGATCGTACTGGTGGAGGCTAGGCTCGTTTCTATGCTCTTCCGGATAGGAAGGATGCTAGTTCTTCAGATGCGGTCATTTCAGGTATTATCTCAGTCTGCCATAGGGATGCTTCTGTCTTATTTCATCCCGGATCCACCTATTTTTATGTTTCTACTTATTTTGAACATCACTTGGGTATGACCCGTGGTATTCTTGCTTTGCCCGTACATGTGTCTACCCCAGTGGGGGATCTTGTTGTTGTGGATCAGGTATATCGATCTTGTCTTATTACTATTGGGGGTCTGGAGACCCGAGTTGATTTATTACTGCTGGGCATGGTAGATTTCGATGTGATCCTAGGCATGGATTGGTTATCTCCTTACCATGCGATTCTAGACAGTCATGCCAAGACAGTCACACTAGCTATCCCAGGTAATCCGAGGATCGAGTGGCATGGCTTGACTGATTATGTGTCCAACAGGGTGATTTCTTATATAAAGGTCCAACGAATGATTGGCAAGGGTTGTTTATCTTATTTGGCCTTCATTAGAAATGTTGATTCCGAGACACCCAGTCTTGATTCGGTCCCCATTGTGAGGGAGTTTCTGGATGTATTTCCAGCAGATCTGCCGGGCATGCCGCCTGACAGAGATATCGATTTTGGTATTGACTTGGTGCCGGGCACTCAACCCATTTCTATTCCTCCCTATCGCATGGCACCAGCAGAGTTAAAGGAATTGAAGGAACAACTTCAGGAACTCTTAGATAAGGGTTTCATTCGTCCGAGTGTGTCACCTTGGGGTGCACCGGTGTTGTTCGTGAAGAAGAAAGATGGCACAATGAGAATGTGCATTGATTACAAGCAGCTGAACAAGGTAACAGTGAAGAATAAGTACCCATTACCTCGTATTGAGGACCTATTTGATCAGCTCCAGGGAGCTAGTGTATTTTCTAAGATTGATCTTCGATCGGGCTATCATCGGTTGAAGATCAGGGACTCGGATATTATGAAGACAGCGTTCAGGACGCGATATGGGCACTACGAGTTCCTGGTGATGTCTTTCGGGCTGACTAATGCCCCAGCTGCATTCATGCACTTGATGAATAGTGTATTCTTTTGTATTTCGGCCGTAACTTCTAAGAGAGGTCAGCCTCCTTTCTAGTCTTGCAAGAGGAAATTGTCCCCATACACGAATTAATTAGATATGCACTTCTATTTGTGGGGGCTACGTACGCACGAGGTGATGAGAGTCCATGCATAGATACTCTTATGCTTATGTCCAGGTAGCGTATGACATAAAACATGCTTTACGTGCAATATTTAAAATCTTGTTGTCAATTTAAAATTCTTAAAACATATCGAACGTGCAAATTAATTTCTAAAAAATTAGACACCGTTTCTTGATTTGTAAAAGAGAAATTGCCTTTTCTTGGATTTGCTCCTTGATGAATTCTTGATTGATAGTTTGAATGTGTTTATATATTGTAGAATGGGCTGAACGCCTTTGTTAAGCATCTGTAGTTCGCGCCATTCGACCCTATGGCAGTGTCAATTTAAATATTTATTGGATCGGGTCGTATGACCTCGGCATAGTTTGTGCATGTTTGTATTGCTTGACTTTCAACTTTATAAATGATGATATTGCCTCTCTGGCCTGAGATAAATAAATATATGATGAAAATGAATTTGGAGATACCCTGTTAATAAAAAAATAATTTACCCGCTTCATGTTATTGAGTTACAACCAATTTATATAAAAATCCTCGATTTATTATGTTACTGGTATATTATCATTGGACCACTAGTAAGTGCCAAAGTCGACCTCTCATCTCTTTTTATTCGAGATTAGACGTGATACTTACTGGGTATACATTATTTCGTACTCATGTTACACCTTCTGTGCATTTTTGTTGCACAAGAACATGTATGTCTAGTTTGGTACAACGACATGGTTGATCTGGAGACTTAGGTGCGATGCACTTCTCGAGATGACTCGCAACCAGCGGAGTTTCCTTCAGAGTATTGTATTGTATTTTCTCTACTGCCCAGGTTGTATTCCGGCCGATTATTGTATTATATTATTTTACTAGAAATTGCTCATGGACTTGTGACACCAGGTTCTGGGATGATTATATTCGACATTAAATTTGTTAAAGACATCATTATTTATTCAGTAAATTTCATAATTTATTATTTAATGTATAAAACAAATGATTTTAATAAATACTAAAATGGAATTTAATTGACTTCTTGGTGCTGGCTTGCTTGACAGTGGTGTCCGGCGCCATGATAACATTTAGTGGATTTTGGGTCGTGACAGTCCCACAAAAGGAGAAAATTTCTTCTTCCCGACCGGTTAGTGACAAAACACAGGTGGAATCGCTATCCCACGAGTACGTTCCCGCCCCGTATGTCTTAAAAACTGGCTTCAAAGTCGAGAAACCTCCGTCGGTCTATGGAGGGTGTGAACACGTACCGATAATAGTAAAATAACTCGAAACTGTGAAGAATGACTCCAACTGGGGAGCCGAGGTCATGGTACAAATCCCTGCTCCCGAAAAGAGTATCACTACTCGTGGAGGGGTTTATAAGTGTCTACACTTAACCCTTCACACTGGGTCCTATCAACCCAGTCATTATTGATTTTTGTAAGACATATCAGGTTACCTTTGGCCAAGTTCATCAATCGTTCTAGCGTATAATGATCATGCTCCATTTCTTCTCTAGCAAGGCCAAGGGTCTGGAATTCACTCTCGACCATCTCATACAGTTGTATGAACCTTGACTTTTTCGAGGATTAATCAATATCCAACGCCGATCAATGAAGTCCTTTTTTGCGAGCATTGATAAGGAAAAGGAACGGGGTTGGATGAGCCGGTTTGTGCGGGTAAGGACCTACGACCTCATCCCAGAAAGGAAACTACCATTACCCAAGAAGTGGAACCCCGATATACGTAACAAATTTACCTATTAATCTTCGTACTCCATTCTTTGCTTTATGTAATATTTTTTTCTATTTTTCAGAGGTTTCTTGGATGCTTCACGCGGTCCCCGACCTTGAGGACTGGATTCGGAAGTTGACCTTGACTTCTTCCCATGCCGAGCGCTGCTAGCATTACTTGGAAAGAGGCAGGTGAGAGGCCAAAAACCATGGTAAGTTGATCATGTATGCTTTCGATGTCTTTTTCTAAAACTTTTCCTTTAACACATACTTGACTCCCTTTTATGCAAGACTCGAGGATGTTCTGAATTAAGTTCGACTCTGCCTAGGGAAGTAATGGTTCCTAAACTGGCCAAAGAAAAGAAAAGGAAAATGGCCTTTCCTTCTGAACTCAAGATCCTAAGAAGAGTAAGGATCGTAAGTCGAACGATGACTCTGCCTCTCTATCTACTAGCATAGCCCAAAATCTAAGTGATGAAGAAGATGAGGGGGATGATGTTGGTTGTGAACTGGTGCTTCAAAAGGTAGGGAGCATCGAATCTCCAAAAGCAGTTGGGTCAGTGACGATTGAGGAAACTCGCCCTCGACCTGAGGAGATCTCGGTAGGTGCTCCAAGCAAAGTCCCTGAGTTATCGAGGGCTGAATATATTTCCTGCCATGATGAACAAGCAGTGAGTATGCCCGAATGATCTAGTTATAGGGCTCTTCAGAAGGGAGAGAGTGCCCCAAGTGAGTTGCTTAGGGCAGTTAATATTGATAATTCACTGCTCGACCCCATATTTACTGAGGGGCCATTTGGGAAGCTCAATCTATGGAGAGCCCTGATATGGGAGAGGCCAACGATGGGGAAGACATATTCCGTGGATTCCTTGCAGGGGTCGGTGATGTTTCAAACCTAGATGTGTCGATACTTTTTTGTTAGGCCTATCGTCTTCTAAACCAGGTAAACTTTATCTCCTATCATCATGTTTTCTTTTGTTTCCTTCTGTCTGATTTTTTTCCTTTCTCCATAGGTGGTGACACTTTATCGGGAAGTATTCAGTAAATCCCAAGCTGAGCTAAGCCGGTGTGAGGCCGATCTCAAAAGGCATTCTTAGGAGAGAGACACCCTCAAACACCTCTATGTGTAGAAAGAATAGGATCTCAAGGACCTCTGAGTTGAATTGGTCCTGGCTCCTAAGGAAGAGGTTGAGTTAGATAAGCAAGTAACTATCCTTAAGGGTACGGTCTTGATCCAACTGTGGAGGCTAATACTTCAATATCATAGCTGCACCAAAAGCTGGAAAGGATCGACCTACCCCGAGGGGAAGTCGACCAAGTCAAAGTCTACTATGGAGAAAGAGGATGCCATGGCCAAACTGTCATCGGCCAAGGTCCAACTTCGGGGCATTCAAGAGAAAAGCTTATCCCATGCCAAAAAGATCAATGAGCTTGAAGTCGATCTTGCTGAGGCCAAGGTGGAGGTCGGGAAGATGAAGATCTTGCCTGACAAGTCCATAGCCGTGTATCTGGATGATGCCAAGGCTGTTCAAATGTATCCAAGGGAGGCTTCTGATCGATAGCGTCAGAGCAAAGACTTGGAGAAGTGCCAATCCTAGAGGGAGACCCTCGAGGAAATCCACGCTCGAGGTTTCGACCTCTCCAAAGAGATACCTAACAATAAGGTGCTTGAAGCTAATGCCAGGTTTATTCCTCTCCATGGATGATGATGATGATGACGAAGGAAGCCAAGGTGGGCCCGATAACAACAAGGGTCCCATAAGAGAAGCTGCACTTGAGGGAGAAAATAGTATCGGGCGTAGATAGGATTTTTTTTCTTTTCTTTCTTGTAAGACCTTGTCGGTCCCTATATATATATATATATATATAGAAATTTCTCCATTTTGAATGCCTTCTAAATTTTATCTAGAAACATGTTTTTTGCTTTGCAAAACGTTAGCACAATATTATGCTTTGAACGGTACATTCAAGATTTTTGTTTTGGGTGGCTTCCTCGAAGTCATCACAACTGAGTTTGAATAAGGTTGAAATTGAAACATGGGCCCTTTAGGGTTTGTGTTGAATAATGATAAGTCCCCAAGCCATATTCAAGTCATTTTTTATTTTGGCTCGGGATAGTCGAACCCTTGGGTTCGGATGGAGTGAGAACAAGATCTCTAACTCTAAGTGTATTGACCCTTTGGCTCTTTGGGTCGGTCCAATATGACCTATAAACGATGGCTATTATTCACTTCTTTTGGCTTAAAAAACTTAGTAAAAATTTCTTTATTCCTTAGCATGTATTTTTGTCATCCATTCGGTTCTTTGAGGGTTCGATCTCGATTAAAACCCCTCTGCTTTTTTGTGCATTGGAACGTTTGTGTTAATATAATTTGATACCTCTTAAGGTTTTTTTGAGGGCTGGTTTTATCGACGCCCTTTCTATTATTTGCCGAGGGTAGCCTTTTTAATTGATTTTTCAAAGAATTTGAAGGACTATTTTTCTTGCGGGATTGAGACGTCTATGAACCGTATTAATTTAGCCGTAGCCTTTGGGAATACTTCTTGGGATTATTCCCTAATAACACTTTGAACTTGTTCTAAGTGTTAGTCATCGAGAATGATGGCATTGGCCTATAGATAGAGGAGTGCCTCTTTGAGGTCTTATGAATTTGAGTGTAGATAACTCTAATATATCAATCGTCAATGACAGTCCCTGAGTGTTCAAGGTATGTTTTCTCGGTCAAGTGCACCGTCTCATTTTTCATCCAGTAGTTCGAGGCTAGTATTCATAGCCTCATGATTTGATTCTTCCGTTTCATGTCGAAATCTGGCACTAGGTTCCCCGACTTCGACCTGAATCAAGGCTTCAGAACCGTATACTAAAAAGAATGAGGTTGCCCCTGTACTGGACTTTAATATTGTTCGATATTCCCAAAGGACTTAGGGTAAAATTTTTCTCCACTTTTCCTTGGCATTGTTTAACCTTTTCTTTAAGTTTTGAATGATAGTCTTGTTCATCGATTCGGCCCATTCGTTCCTACTAGGATGATACGGCATTGATAATACCTTTTTTTATTTTATGGTCCTCGAAGAATTTTGTTACCTTGCTGTCGATAACTTATTTTTCATTGTCATACACTATTTCGGTGGGTATCCCAAATCGACATGCACTGTCATCCTAGATGAAGTCTATAACCTCTTTCTCTCACTTTCTCAAATGCCTATGCTTCAATCCATTTAGTGAAATAGTCAGTCATAAATAAAATGAACTTAGCTTTACCTGGGGCTGTTGGCAGAGGGACGACGATGCCCATCTTCCATTTTATGAATGGCCATGGGGATAGGGCTGAATGAAGTTGTTCTCCGGGTTGATGGATAATCGGTGCAAACCTTTAACATTTATCACATTTTCGAACATACTCCTAAGTGTCCTTTTCCATGCTACCCAGTAGTATCATGCTCTAATGATTTTGCAAATTTGATTCGACGTTGGAGTGGTTCCCACAAGTGCCTTTATGGACCTACTGTAAAATATAATCAGTGTCGCCTGGTCCTAAACACACTACCAATGGTACATCTAATGTCTTTCTGTATAATGTTCCATATTTATCCAATGTGAATCGAGCAGCTTTGGTTCGTAGGGCCTTGACTCTTTAGGGTCCGATAAGAGCTTTCTGTTCTTCAAGTATTCAATATTATTATTCATCCAATGCCAGTTTAAGTGTTTAGAGTTTATCTTGGCATGACCTTTCTTTATCACATATCTCAAGAGCTGAACGACAATCCCTGAGCTGATCTCTTCTTCCTCGACCAATGACCCTAGATTTGTAAGTGCATCACCCTCACTGTTTTGTTCTTGAGGTACATGTTGTAAAGTCCATTCCTTGAAACGGTGCAAAGTTACCTACATCTTGTCCAAATACCTTTGCACTCTATCCTCTCGAACTTTGAAGGTTTTGTTTACTTGGTTCACCACCAGTATAGAGTCACACTTGGATTCAATGACTTCTGCTCCAAGCTCTTGGCTAACTCAAGACCTGCAATCATGGCTTTGTACTCGGCCTCATTGTTAGTCAACCTTGAAGTTTTTTAGACTGCCTAATAGTGCTACCCGTGTGCGTCCTGAAAATGATGCCTACCTCGGATCCTTTCATATTTGAAGTAGTATGTGAAAAGGGTCCGCCACCCCGATGATGTTCTTGATTTTAAAAAAAGTTATTTTTTAACTTCGGATAGTTCGGGCTTGTGTAGAATATTACAAAGTGGGTAAGTGGTTAACATACATATAGGGTGACATTGAAAATATATTTTTATCTATCTAAAAGTGCTTATCTGTGCAAGTGCCAATTTCTCTAAGTGTGGATACCTAGTTTCTGCTTCTCCTAGGGTTCGACTTACTTATTAAATGGGAAATTGCGCATCTTGCTCATCTTGAAACAGGAGACACTAACCGCAATTTTCGATACATGCCAAGTACATGTAAAGTTTCTCATCTGCCTTCAGTGTGAAGCAGTGGCAGGCTCGATAGGTATCGCTTTAATTCCTCTAATACCTATTGCCATTTCGGGGTCCAGGTGAAATTGTTCTTCTTTTTGAGTAGAGAGAAAAATTTGGGGCTTCGATCCAACAACCTCGAGATGAATCCACCGAAAAGAGCTATCCGTTAAGTTAGCCTCTGCACGGATTTACACTATCCACGACTGTGATGTCTTCAATGGCCTTGATCTTATCAGGGTTGATCTTGATCCCCCGATTTGAAACCATGAAGCCCGAGAATTTGTCCGAAGAGACACCAAAATCACATTTCTCGGGTTGAGCTTTATGTTATATTTCCTCAAAATCTTAAACATTTCCTACAAATGAGCTAAATGGTACTCTATGCACACATGTCATTGATATAAACTTCTACTGACTTACTTATTTGTTCTTCTATTATTTTATTTACTAGGCGTGGGTAAGTATCTCCAACATTTTTTAGCCCGAAGGGCATTACACTATAACAATACGTTCCATACTTGGTGATAAATGAAGTCTTTTCCCGGTCTTCTAGGTTCATTTGAATTTGATTGTACCTTGAGTAGGCATCAAGAAAGGTGAGAATCTCGTGGCCAGCCGTGGAGTCGATCATGCGATCGATATTAGGTAGTGGAAAAGACTATTTGGGGCATAACTTGTTTAAATCTTTATAATCTACACATATTCAAAGTTTTTTCCCCTTTTTAGGGACTATGACTATATTAGCTAACCATTCTGGATGTTTTACCTCCCGAATGGACTCTATTTTAAGAAATATAGTCACATTGTCCTTTAAGAATGTGTGATTTACCTCGTAGTGGTGCATTCTCTTTTGTTTTACCGGTTTGAACATGGGATCAAGGCTCGGTCAATGCGTTGTTATCTCCGGTGGGATACCTATCATGTCTAACTAGGATCAAGGAAAACAATCTATGTTATCAATAACAAATTGAATAAGCTTTTTCTTGAGTTTGGGGGTTAATCTCATTCCTATGTATACCTTTCACTCGGGCAGGTACTCGATCAATATAACCCGTTCTAGCTCTTTGACCATTGATTTGTTGGCATCCAAATCTTTGTGAACGATAAACGTTCGATTAGTTGGAAAATCCTCTTCTTCTTCTTCTTCTTCTTCTTCTTCTTCTTCTTATTCTCGTGGATGTTACCTCATCACCTGATCCCCGTATAGTGTCGTTGTGTGGCTGAGAAATTCCTTCTGCTTCTTCATCATTGAATGATAAGGAGTCTTTGGGCACATATATTTGGTTCATTTATTCCGAATGATTGATACCTTAGTGCGTTTTAATATGGGTCCCTATGGAATGTCTACCCCACCGACGATCATATGAATGACATGCTGGGGTTCCTCCTGTTCATTTGTCCTGTTGGATGTCCCTTTCTCTGAAATGATTCTTGGCTCGATCGCTGAGGAACTCTCAAAGGTGGCCCTAATTGATAGACAGGCTACTTTTCCTCCTCCTCCTCCTCCTTCTTCTTCTTCTCCCTCGATCACGTGGATGTTACCTCATCACCTGCTCCTCGTATACTATTTTTACACTATTTGTCATTGAGAATTTCATCATTTGGTGGAGTGTCGAGGGGAATGCCCCCATGTTATGGATCCAAGGCCTTTCGAGTAGGGCATTTTACCTCATGTCTCCCTCGATCACGTGGAATTTTGTATCTTGAATGGTTCCAGCCATTCACCGGCAAAATAATTTCCCTTTTCGTTGTTTCAGTAGCCATATTAAATTCGTTTAAGACCCGAATGTGGACATGATTTGATCCCGTAGAACGAGCTGCTCCACGACCCTTGATCGGATGATGTTTTCCTAGATATTGGACCCACTAAAACATGCTTATGTTGAACTTTATTTAATAAGATAGAAATTACCATAGTGTCATTGTGTGGCAGAGAAATTCCTTCTGCTTCTTCATCATTGAATGATAAGGAGCCTTTGGGCACATAATATTGGGTTCATTTATCCCGAATGATTGATACCTTAGTGCATCTTAATATGGGTCCCTATGGAATGTCTACCCCACCGATGATCATATGAATGACATGCTAGGGTTCCTCCTATTCATTTGTCCTATTGGGTGTCCCTTTCTCTGAAATGATTCTAGGCTCGATCGCTGAGGAACTCTCAAAGGTGGCCCTAATTGATAGACGGGCTACTTTTTCTCTTAATTTCCTACAATCCTCAGCCTTGTGTCCATGCATGCTATGATACACACACATCAAATTTGTGTTTTGGCAGGATCTATCTGTATGGGTCTAGGCCACCTAGTATCTTTGATCATTCCGATGGCCGATACAATGCCTGATATGTCGATACTAAACTTGTATTACAATAATGTAACGACCCGGCCTATCGTTACGGGAATTACCACCCCGTTACCTTGCATTTACATATCTTATGCTTTTAAATCAGTATTAGAATATATCGGGTGAGTTAGGAGTGATTCGGGTTGAAAATAAAGCAAATGGTACGATTTAAGGAAGCTTGAATACGGGAAGTCAACCTAGAGTTGACTATTGAGTTAGAGTGCTCGGAACCGGATTCCGATGATTCGACTAGTTTTGGGGGATCATTTATGACTTAGGAGAATAATTGGAATTGAATTCGGAGGTCCGGTGTAGTTTTAGGCTTGAATTGGCGAAGGTTGAATTTTGGCGGAAAATCGGATGGTAGGTGAGATTTTGATCCGGGGGTCGGAATGGAATTCCGACAATTTCTGTAACTTTGTTATGTGATTTTGGATATGTCTGCAAATTTTCAGGTCATTCGGACGTCGTTTGATCGGGTTTTGGATTGAATGTTAGTTTTGAAAGTTTTGAAGAAACTTAGGCTTGAATTCGTGTGGAAATGGTGATTTTGATGTTTAGGATGGTATTTTTATGATTGGAATAAGTCCGTATCATATTTTGGAGTATGTTGGTGGTTTTCGTTGGGGTCCTGGGGGCCTCGGGATGGATTCGGACCATCAACCGGGCATTTGGAACTTGGAAACAATCTGCAGAAAATTGCAGGCAGCAGTTGCTCTATGCGATCGCATAGAGATGATTGCGATCGCATAGAAGAGTGGAAGGGGGAGTGGAGTTAACTCTATGCGATCGCGTGAAGGGCATTGCGATCGCATAGGGTCTGGAATTTTGTGCAGTGCCCAATTTTGAGCCCTAGAGAGAAGAAAACACGAGGAAATCACTGAGATATCATCGGGTATTCACCGGAGGTAAGATTCTTGACTCAAAAACATAATTTTATGGTAGGATTAACATCAATTTTCATGAATTTGGGTAGAATTTTGAAGAATTGTGGCCTAGGTATTGAAAATGGGATTTTTAGTTTTGGAAGGCCATTTGAACTCCGATTTCGATAAATTTTATATGCACGGACTCGTGGCGAGACGAGGATCGCGTTGGTATTAGTTTCGGAATTTTCCGAGCAGTGGGCCCGGGGTCGGGTTTTACCAACTCAGTGTATTTATGCGAATTTCATGTAAATTGAAATGGGTTATGATTCTTTGACCCGTATTTGATATAATTATTGTGGTTTGACTAGATTCTACGCACGAGGGAGCGAATTTCAAAGGAAAAGGCATCGCGGACGAGTCTACGACCGGCTAAAGGTGAGTAGTTTGTGTATATGGTAGCCTTAGGGTTCGAAACCCCGGCTTAGCACATTGTGACGCTAGTAGGGCATGACTCGCACACCGTGGCAGGTACGGGATTGATTGTGACTGGGGATTGAGACTTGGTCCATCCCGGATGTGCATAATATGCTATTAGTGTTGGAAATACACTGTATTTGATATATTTGTGGGCGATAGCCTTGTTTGAGGCCCTATGCCGACCTGTAGCGTCTTTAGAGGACAATATTTACGTGATAGCTAGATTTGCTTAATCACTGATCTCAGTCCTGGAAATTGAAATCACATTATTGATATGCTAAGTCACTAGCTTTTACAAATTTAATAAAGTTAAAGTATTTTTCATAAATTTTGAACTGGAAACTGGAATTAAGAAAAATGAACTGTTTGTGACTTATCCGATTATTGTGGACTGAGGATGGATCGGGCTGCACGCCGAAGCGGTTATTATGATGAGAGGATCGGGCTGCACGCCGCAGCGGTATTTGCGCTTGGGCTGTAGGAGCCCCTCCGGAGTCTGTACACACCCCAGTGAGCGCCGTCGACGTTAAATGGATCGGGCTACACACCGTAGCGGTTATGTGCATTGCATTGCATCTGTATTTGTTGAATTATTCTGTGGTAGCTGTATTGTACTGTTCATGCTAGTTCGTAGGAGATTCGGACTGTAGTGTAGCTTCATATTGTGGTATGTTGTGGATCTCCTACTTTCAGTTGCTTTTATATATTTATTACTCGCTGAGTACTTAATACTCACCCCAACTCCCTGCACCTTTTGTGTGCAGACTCAGGTACTCAGGAGCAGTAGACAGGCATTTCCAGCGGGTTCAGAATCATACCGAGTTGCTAAGGTAGCTGCCGACGTTCGTAGAACCTAGCTACTCCTCCTCTTTCCAGTTGTTATTTTGTATTCAGACTTGAGTACTTCTATACAGTATTTTCTATACTCGTTGGGCTTTGTTAAAGGCTCTATACTTGTGACTCTAGATCATTGGGAGTGTCAGTTATTTTTGCACTTCTCCGTATTCTGTTCATCATTATTATTATTGGAGTTCTTTAACTCATATATTCTTCTTAGGATGTCCATTTGGGACTGGTATTTCGATGTGATAAGTAATAGTTGGTCTGGCTGGCCTAGCTTAATTGTTCGGCGCCATCACGATCGAATTTGGGTCATGACAAGTTGGTATCAGAGCCTAGGTTACTAGGACTCGCGAGTCATGAGCCGGTTTAGTAGGCTTTCGCAGATCGGTACGTAGACGTCCGTATCTATCCTCGGAGGGCTACAGAAACTTAAGGAAAAACCTCATTTTCTTGGATTCATATCGTGCGATTTGTGTTATCATGAAATTAAATTTTTTCATATTCTATTCTCTTGCAGATGGCGAGAACGCGGGCTAACGGACGTGGCAGACGACCACTATTGGCACCCAGAGGCCGTGGTCGTGGTAGAGGTAAGGCACCAGTACCAGCACCTGCTGACCCACCAGCTGACCAGACTCAGGGACAGATTCCTGCACCAGTGGCCCAGGCTCAGGACCAGATTCCAGCGGCAAACGCTCCGGCAACTCAGGTTCAGGCACCGACAGTGCCTATTGTGATACCGGGTCTTCAGGAGACCTTGGCTCAGATCTTATCAGTGTGCACAGGCTTGGCTCAAGTAGTTCCAGCCTCTACTGCAGCGTCTTCTTCACAGGCAGTGGGAGGGAATCAGACCCCCGTGGGAGGGAATCAGACCCCCGTAGCTCACACACCCGAGCCAGTTCAGCCAGTTGCACTCGTTGCACCAGCTCCTGCATATATGGTTCCAGTTATGCCCGACGATGAGCAGCATCGTTTGGAGAGATTTGAGAGGCTACAGCCTCCGACATTCGGTGGAGCTGAGGGCGAGGATGCCCATGGTTTTCTTGACAGATGTCAGCGCATGCTTCGCACCGCGGGTATTCTAGAGTCCAGCGGTGTTTCATTCACCACTTTTCAGTTCACAGGTGCAGCATTTCAGTGGTGGGAGGATTTTGAGAGGCGTAGGCCCACTGGGGCAGTGCCCCTCACTTGGCAGCAGTTCTCCATGGTATTTTTGGAGAAGTACGTGCCTCAGTCTCAGAGAGAGGAGCTGCGATGTCAGTTCGAGTGGTTGAAGCAGGGAGATATGACGGTTAATTAGTATGAGATGAGATTCACACAGTTGGCCCGTCATGCCATGTGGATGGTTCCTACAGACAGAGAGAGGATTCGGAGATTTATCGATGGCCTTATTTATCCCATCCGCATATTGATGACCAGGGAGAGAGTTTCGACAGTTACCTTTGAGGAGGTGGTTGACGCGGCCCGTCACATTGAGACAGATCGCCGCAGAGAGCGGGAGGAGAGAGAGGCTTAGAGGCCTCGTGGTATTGGCAGTTACAGTGGTGCTCCGTCTAGGGGCCAATTTTAGCATAGCAGAGGTCGCTCTTTCAGGTCTCATCAGTCTGGACGTACAGAGTCCAGTGGGGAGCTTCAGTAGATCATGGTCGTCAGGGCCATTAGGGTCATCAGGGTCAGCAGGGTTGTCAGCAGAGTCATCTTGCATTAAGTGCTCTTCCAGCTCAGAGCTCTGCTCCTGCTTCTTCAGTTCAGGATTCATCTGTAGCAAGGGGTCCTCAGCAGTCCCTTCCTCCATCTTCAGGCTGTTGCTTTGAGTGTGGCGAGTTTGGCCATATCAGGAGAGAGTGTCCTCAGTGGCTTCGTAATTGGACTCATAAGAGGGATCAACCCTCGTCTTCTACTCATGTTTCTTTAGCACCAGCACAGTCAGCTAGGAGTGGTGGCCAGGTATCCAGAGGTCGCCCTAGGGGTGAGGATCGTACTGGTGGAGGCCAGGCTCGTTTCTATGCTCTTCCGGATAGCGAGGATGCTAGTACTTCAGATGCGGTCATTTCAGGTATTATCTCAGTCTGCCACAGGGATGCTTCTGTCTTATTTGATCCCGAATCCACCTATTCTTATGTTTCTACTTATTTTGCACATCATTTAGGTATGACCCGTGGTATTCTTGCTTTGCACGTACATGTGTCTACCCCAGTAGGGGATACTGTTGTTGTGGATCAGGTATATCGATCCTGTCTTATTACTATTGGGGGTCTAGAGACCCGAGTTGATTTATTACTACTGGGCATGGTAGATTTCGATGTGATTCTAGGCATGGATTGTCTCTCTCCTTACCATGCGATTCTGGACTGTCATACCAAGACAATCACACTAGCTATTCTAGGTAATCCGAGGATCGAGTGGCGAGGCCTGACTGATTATATGTCTGACAGGGTGATTTATTATATAAAGGCCCAACGAATGATTGGCAAGGGTTGTTTATCTTATTTGGCCTTCATTAGAAATGTTGAGGCCGAGACACCCAGTCTTGATTCGGTCCCCATTGTGAGGGAGTTTCCGGATGTATTTCCAGCAGACCTGCCGGGCATGCCGCCCGACAGAGATATTGACTTTGGTATTGACTTGGTGCCGGGCACTCAGCCCATTTCTATTCCTCCCTATCGCATGGCACCAGCGGAGTTAAAAGAATTGAAGGAACAGCTTCATGAACTCTTAGATAAGGGTTTCATTCGCCCGAGTGTGTCACCTTGGGGTGCACCGTGTTGTTCGTGAAGAAGAAAAATGGCACAATGAGAATGTGCATTGATTACAGGCAACTGAACAAGGTAACAGTGAAGAATAAGTACCAATTGCCTCGTATTGAGGACCTATTTGATCAGCTCCAGGGAGCTAGTGTATTTTCTAAAATTGATCTTCGATCGGGCTATCATCAGTTGAAGATCAGGGACTCAGATATTAAAAAGACAGCGTTCAGGACGCGATGGGCACTACGAGTTCCTGGTGATGTCTTTCGGGCTGACAAATGCCCCAGCTACATTCATGCACTTGATGAATAGCGTATTTCGGCCATACCTTGATTCTTTTGTGATTGTGTTTATTGATGATATTCTGGTGTATTCTCGCAGCCAGGAGGAGCATGCACAACACTTGAGGGTGGTATTGCAGAGGTTGAGAGAAGAGAAGCTTTATGCAAAATTCACTAAGTGTGAGTTCTGGCTTGACACTGTGACTTTTCTGGGACATGTAGTGTCCAGTGATGGTATTCGGGTTGATCCACAAAAGGTCGAGGCAATGCAGAATTGCCCCAGACCTTCCTCAGCTACCGAGATTCGGAGTTTTCTCGGCTTGGCAGGCTATTATCGCCGGTTTGTTAAGGGTTTCTCATCTATTGCTTCACCGTTGACTAAGTTGACACAGAAGAATGTTCCATTTGTGTGGTCTGATGAATGTGAGGAGAGCTTCCAGAAGCTCAAGGAGGCTTTGACCACCGCTCCAGTACTTGTGTTACCATCAGCCTCAGGGTCATATACGGTGTATTGTGATGCTTCTAGAGTTGGACTCGGTTGTGTGTTGATGCAGGAGGGTAGAGTTATTGCATATGCTTCTAGTCAGCTAAAGCCCCACGAGAAGAACTACCCTGTTCATGATTTGGAGTTAGCTGCTATTGTTCATGCCTCGAAGATTTGGAGGCATTACCTATATGGTGTATCTTGTGATTTATATACAGACCACCGCAGCCTTCAGCATTTGTTTAAGTAGAAAGATCTAAATTTGAGGCAGCGGAGATGGCTTGAGTTGCTTAAAGACTATGATATTACTATGTTGTACCATCTCGGGAAAGCCAATGTAGTGGCTGATGCTTTGAGCCGGAAGGCTATTAGTATGGGCAGTTTGGCGTATATTCCAGTTGGGAGAGACCCCTTGCAGTTGATGTTCAGGCGTTAGCTAATCAGATGGTGAGACTGGATATTTCTGAGCCCAGTCGGGTGGTAGCTTGCGTAGTAGCTCGTTCTTCTTTATATGATCGTATCCGAGAGCGCCAGTATGATGATCCACACCTACTTGTCCTTAAGGACAGAGTTCAGCATGATGATGCCACAGATGTCACTATTGATAGTGATGGTGTATTGCGGATGCAGGGCCGGATATGCGTGCCCAATGTTGATAGCCTTCGTGAGTTGATATTGGAGGAGGCCCAGAGTTCGCGGTATTCTATTCATCCAGGAGCCGCGAAGATGTATCAGGATTTGAAGCAGCATTACTGGTGGAGAAAGATGAAGAAAGATATTGTGAGCCATGTGGCTCGGTGTCTAAACTGTGAGCAGGTCAAGTATGAGCATCAGAGACCTGGTGGTGTATTCCAGCGTATTGATATTCCTGAGTGGAAGTGGGAAAGGATTACTATGGACTTTGTCAGTGGACTCCCTCGGACAGCGAGGAAGTTTGATTCAGTTTGGGTGGTGGTGGATAGGCTGACCAAGTCAGCTCACTTCATCCCAGTATGTACTACATACTCCTCAGAGCGGTTGGCAGAGATATTCATCCGTAAGATAGTGAGATTCCATGGAGTTCCCATTTCTATTATATCAGACAGAGGTACCAAGTTCACTTATCAGTTCTGGAGGAATGTTCAGCGAGAGTTGGGTTCACAGGTAGAGCTGAGCACAACATTTCATCCACAGACGGATGGGCAGTCTGAGCGTACTATTCAGATATTGGAGGACATGTTGCGTGCTCGTGTCATTGATTTCGGTGGTTCATGGGCTGATTATTTGCCTCTTGCGGAGTTTTCTTATAATAATAGCTATCAATCCAGCATTCAGATGGCACCCTATGAAGCTTTATATGGGAGGCGGTATAGGTCTCCAGTCGGTTGGTTTGAGCCCGGAGAGGCTAGGTTGTTGGGGACAGAGTTAGTCCAAGATGCCTTAGACAAGGTGAAGGT
>JASVEL010005848.1:0-100818 GCA_032618575.1 Nicotiana noctiflora
AAATCAAGTCTTGGTAGTTAGGATTTGTTGTAAGGGCTAAACGGTCAAACAAACTGTAACCATGTATCCCACTCTTGTTATGGCACAAGGCTTATACACCTATGGTTATATACCTTACACACAAAATAATGAAAAAATATTTTCTTTCTTTATACTTTATCACTACACATTTTGCACCATTAATGCATCTGTTAAATTACTTAGAGCAAACAACGGATCCTAAATCCTAAAGCCCACGAGCTACCCCGACTGGGGGACTATCATCTAATAAGAAAATTGGATGGCCCGAGCTATCGAATCTCGGAGGCACCTAGCATATAACGCAGGACCCAAACATAAACAAATAAGGCCAACCTAAAGTGGCCTGTACACGTGCAAAGTCCAGACTCAGAAAGAAAGGCCCTTACGTACAATTAAAACCTATTAAAGGGTTACCCTCACACAAATGCTATCGTGTATTATTAAAACACTCAAGTGTCTTAAAGGCCTTCATTTTTTGTTGAAATTTTGAAGCCACGAATAACTTAGAGCTACTATCTAAACTGGGCCCCATTCAGGCTTCTGAGAGCGGATGCTCCATATTATATCTAATTCTATGCTAAGGTATTAAGGACGACCCACAAATACAAAATTACAAATAGATGTTGAAGAGTAAAAAACACGGTGTTGCTGAAGGAAATTTTTAATATATTCCAAAAAGTATTTACAAAGGCACAGTAAAATGGCCTCAAACTAAACAAAAAAGAAAATATATAAAAGGAAACAGAAAAACAAGCTAAATGTTTGCCGGTAAAAATGGTAACGACAATTAAATTTATAAATGAGACTCTAAAAATATGTGACCTATTTTTATTCTAGTTGTTAGAAGTATTGATTCTTAGAATATGAAGTTTAATTATGAGATGCAAGCTAAAATGGGGCATTAATCAAACCAAGGGTCTTGCTATCCGAGCTTCGGACTGGTCAATAAAAGGCCTCAAGGTCGATATCCGGCTCGAGCTCGAGCTATCGGGAGTAATTGGGAACGGGATAACAATTAGAATACAATCAAAGAGAGCTCTTTATGGCCAATACCAAGTATTAAATGAAGAGAAAGTATGAAAGCAATAAATGCTAAGAGCGGCCTCGGGTGAGTAAGAATGAGCAAGTTAGAGAGAAGAAAGAAAAAAAGATATTATTGATCTTGTATAGAATAGTTGGAGAAATAGCCTCCCTTTAAAAAGTTGTGTGAACTCCCTTTATATAGGAGGCGAATCCGGTTATAGTACAACATACATTAATTGCAAAAGCATGGAGGTGGAACAACTAGATGTGATGCCATAACACAGGCTCTAGGTAGGCGAGCTCTATCAGACTTAGCCGTGTGTCTTGGAAACTCCCCTTTCTGTTCCGGCCTCGATCCTCATCTTCTTTGAGTCTAACCTCGATAAGCCCTAAGAGAGGGGACTCATTCGTAACTCTACATCCTCGGGATCCTGAGATACTCTTTCGAAGTGGCTTGATAGCGAGAAATTAAGCCCTCCGATTTTTCTGAAGATAGATATTCTATGTGTTTCCAAAAATAAAGCGATTGGAAATAATTCTGACACCTGACTCTACGAGCTTCTCGCATTTATGTCATTCCAATGATGCAACATGTGGTGCGAGCATTTGCGACAACCAAGATATCCCCTGGACTTGTGTTTTTGACATTATTCAATGCACTTTTATTCCCATTCTCCAAGGTGAAAGTACTACCGTCTATTCGGTTCTTCAAAAATGCAATAATTATTCTATCCAAGTACCTTTATCTGCTCATTCGCCCATTTCTCCTTATCATCTTCCTCTGTTGTTGATCACCATGATCGGTGTCTACGACCTCAAGGTTGTTTGGCATTGTTTCGACAGGTAGTATTGTGGCCCTTTATCGTAGCTTGGCTTTCTGTTAATGCTGCGATTGTTATTGCATCTACTATTATTGTCCCTATTAGCCTGATACATTGGTAGACAGGGAATTGATTCTCGAACGACTGACATTATCCCTGTGGAGCTTATACCATTTTCTGAGGGATAGAATTATGCACGTGAGTGGAATGTCTCTTGCTTTCTTAGACTCACTTATATAAAAATGATTGATTAATTTTGTTTCCTCCACTTCTATAGCAACTTCATGCCGTCGGCGAAGTGGCCTATTTGCCTAACTGGGTTTGGAGGTTGGAGACCCATCTAACTTACAACGAGCATAGGTGGTGAGTCGTGTCCCTTGGGAAGCCGACTGAGTTAAGAATGCTTATGGTAAACTGAGAGCTCAGGTGCAGGCTCAAGCTTTAGAGGAGAAGGGTGCCTTGGCTAAAGTTTCTGCCTTCAAGGCCCAACTATGCTTGGCTCGTGATAACACTTCAGTTCAAGCAGATATGATCATGAAGATCTAGTCCGATCTCTTGAAGGTTAGGGCTGAGATAATCAATTATCGGTCTAAAGCAACATTTAGTCGGGCTAAGGTTGATCAGGAGATGTTGATTCATTTGAAGGACACTACTGACACCCAAGCCGATTTGAAAGGGGCCTTCGATCATGAAACAAGGATTGAGGAATATGTTCATTGTAGATCCTGTAGAGAGGTACTCAAAGAGATCGGCGCCAGGAGTTTCGTTTTCTTGGGGAAGCTGGCTGATGCAAGGGCAGATAAGCATGATGCTCGGTCGTTTCTTGGTAACATCATAGAGAGCGAAGCTGGAGTAGGTAGGCCGTAGCCATCTAGAGCTGAGCATAGATTTTGCCATTTTGTGTTTGACATTCGTAGAGAATGTTTGTAAATGCAGAACTTGCCTGTTGCATATGTAAATAAAAGAAAACTTGAAGCTTTATCTCTTTTGTATCTCTTTCTGCACTACTTTCGACCAGGTGAGTTGTATTTGGCATTTGACTGGAGCCCTACAAATCCGGAGCTCTTTAAATAGGCCCGAAGGCTCTTTCATGTTTGGTCAAGTGCGATTTTTAACCCGAGTAGGCGTCAGAGCTTTTGTGTTTTGCCCGACTATTTTGGGTTTAGTCTCCGAGTCAGGATTTGACTCGAGCTTACTTAACCTTCAATCTCCTGTGCCTCCACGGGTGGACGATAACATTTCTTATTCCTTTCCCTTGGGCATTTGTATTTTAACTATTTTGGGTTTAGCCTCCGAGTTCTGTTGCGACTCGAGCTTATTTGACACTCGAATTTCTTGTTCCTGCATGGGCAGATGAAAATGACTTTTATATGCCTTTGGTCGAAGCAACCTTTTAGGTATGTGGCATTGAGTCACATAAAGCTGGTGATGGTGGCTCTTACGCTGCGCCCTTAGGCATCTATAGTTAACTATTTCGGATTCGCTCTCCGAATCAGGCCCGAGCTCATTTGGGTCCTTCAGTTTTCAATTTTTTACCTGGCGGTAGTGGCTCTTACACTTTTGGTCATTGAGACCTTTTAGTTTGCGGTACTGAGGCTCATTTGGCTGGCAACAACGGCTATTACGCTTTGCCCGTGGGCATGTATAGGCTTTGTTTTCCTCTTGTTAAGTTCTTTTTGAAACAATTTTGCCTGACCTGTCATCAGTTCGGGAAGAACCTCGATTTCAAGTTGTTAGCAGCGATGCTCGAGCACCTTAGAAGGTTTAGCTTGAAGCCGTGTAATTTGAAGCTGAATTGGTCAAAACTCATTTACCTATTGAGGGTAGCCTATTTTAACCGATTCTTTTTGAAGTAGATTCGAACTAATGACCTGTGATTTTGCTAGCTATGGTAAGGCATCCATATGTCGCGTTAATTTGGCTGGTGCAACTATTTTGATCGTAGTCATATGTTTTTGGCCAGAGTAATTTTCAATCCCGAGTGATAGTTTAGGTTTCTACATCGAGGGTATGACCTTTCAGGAGTCTTACAAATGTGACATATAGCTTAAACTTTGGGATTGAGTTTTATTCTTGTAGTAAGGTCATACAAAATTTTCATGCCTGTTGAGGTCTTATAGTTTTCATGCCTGTTATGGTCTTACAATTTTTGCTGCTATGTAAAATAGATCTGGCTAGACCGAGTCTTCTTGCTTGGGGTCTTGTGGCCTCAGGTTTTGTAGTAAATTGTGATTGATGGCAATCTCCGAGCCATTGAGTTTGCTTAGGATCGAAGGCCGTTAATTGTGAGCTTGAAATTGCCTTATTGGAGCCTTATGACTCCGAAGTTCTGACCCTGAGGTCGTGCAGGTGCTAAATTGTTAAGTCTCCAAGTATTTCGGGGTGAACTTGGTGGAGGGATCCCTACCATGAGAATACTGAACTTTCTTTTTGGAGTATGAGATGCTTTTTGGTGAAAGATACTCTTTGATTGCTTGATGTAAATACGTGTTGTTGTGTTGAATAGATCTTTGCTAGACCAAGTTTGCTTGCTCGTGGTCTACGACCTCAGTTTTTTTATGTGCGTGGCGACTGGCGACAGTCTTTGAGTACTCAAGGCACCTTTGATGTTGGTGACGCTTGGCAATTTCTGCATTGCCTCACTTGAAGGTTTTGCAATTTTGGAGTTTCAACCCGAAGGCCGTCTGAGTGTTGAATTACTAGTGTCAGTCCCCGAGTGTTTGGGATTTTTCTAGTGAAAGAATTGCTACTTCACTTTGCGAAGGTGTATTTGACAAAATGTATTCTTTAATTGCTCGGTATTCTTTGGTTGCTACCTTGCTTTTTCGAAGATAGTCCCCTCCCAATTTTAGTCGTCTCGAACTATATGGAGTGTATCCTTGGTAACAGAGCAGATGCACCTCCATACCCCCTTGCCACAATCCTGTTGACTAAAAGCTTTCTCAACTTTGAAGTTGTTCTCAATGGAGCAGCCCCGGGTGATGAAGCTCTTCAAGGGAAGTTTCAGGGCCACCTCAGCATCATTGGCCATGTTGAAAGCTGAAGGGACAATCTGTTAAGGCACAAATTTGGAAGTCTTCACCATCATATTGTTGAAAATATGACGATTTGAAGGTGAGGATGAAGATTTGAAGATAAGGATGAAGGTATGAAGGTCATATTTGATGATTTTAAGAAAGACTTTGAAGATTTGAAGATGAAAATATGCGATAGAAAAAATGTCTGAAGGTTTGAAAGGTTTAGGAATAAGAGAAGAGTTTGAGGGTAAATCAAGGAGCTCTAGAATCGGAAAGTAAAAAAGTGAAAAAGGGATCGAAGCTTTTATAGGGAAAGAGTGATCAATACGTGATGTTTTGCATTCAGGAACAATCAACCGGTGGCTGACATGTGTCCAAAGTTAGAATGACACGACTTATAAGACGTTTTGCTGACCCGTCAACTTGGTTGTAGCGTATGGAAGAAGGAACTAGGGTTAATTTATCGCTTCCCGTCACTTCGATAAATCTACTCTCCTGAAAATGAGGGGACTATCTGGGTACGGGTAAAATCAGGGGCAAAGTTTTCCCTCCTTTGTCAATGAGGAAACGAGGGGAATCATGAATTGACAAGCTTATATTCGAAGCCCTAGAATCCCTCATATCAAAACTCGGAAGGAAATAAATATATCTAAGATCGAGCATGGTGAAGTATCGGACCCAGACCAACTATATCTCCCGGACCTCGGGAAATGTGGAGAACGTTTATACACGGAGAGTAAAGGGCATAGTATTCACCCTCAATCGTATATTATGGCATGAATTCCGTCCAATATCAACTGTAGATCGACATTTACCGGAAAAAAGATTTTTACCTTATTGAGACTTGTAATAGGACTGAAATTCCCCTACTATACAAAGGGATAGGGTTCTTTCATTTTGACACAGTGTGATACGCAAATCAAAGCAATAAAAGTTTATTTTTGTCTTGTAGCTATTGTTCAAAGTGTTCTTCATTTTTTTCTCTTGTTTATTTGCTACCGAGCCTGTATCGAGGGTTAGATTGAGGACAGATTGCACTGTACAATCTAAGATCAGGCTTGATCATTGTTGAGACCCTTTTTTCCCTGTATATTTTTTAATATGCAAACTACTTTCAAAATAGCATCGGTATTCATATATAAGTATACCCAAATGTTTTATTATTTTTTCTTTAAATCAATTTATTGCCCTATTTTATCCAAAACAAATCCAATAATTATTCCCAAATTATCATTTTTGGTGATTCATTTGTTGGATTCTCATATTTATACTAAAATATAGTTATGATATATTTTTCATATTTTTACAAATTTATTTAGTATTTTTTAAGGATGTATTACATATAACTGGAATATTAGCCTCTTTTAGATTTAATTACGTTTATGTTTATAAAAATCACGTCCAATATTTTAAATTAATAATTATGTACTATTAATCATTTTAGTGCCTTTAATTTATTTCTTGAAATTATTCTACTATTTTTTAAAATAAATAAGGGAAACATGACTATTTAAAATATGGTCCAATTTTGTTTCAACTATAGCCTGAATTGAACCCCAATTTTAAAGCCAATTACCCATCCCAATCCTAATCATACCCGACCCCCAACCCAATTACAATAACTCGCTCGTATCCCCTACTTACCCATTCAATCTAGGCCATTGATCAAAGCGATCAACGACCACCAAATATTCTTTCCATAATTAATCCCAAACGACCCCTAAACCCTATCATTTCTCACATTTCGCAGCATCTGAATCCCCCTCTTTCTCAATCCTCTCTCAAACCCTAGCCACCACCCTCAACTACCACCTGAAAACCTCCCAAATTTATGACTTCCAAGGTCATTAGAGGCCTGTATCTACCTCTATTGACTTATATGTGTTCGATTACTATTGTTTCAAGGCCAAATATTGAAGAAGTTTGGTTCAGACCTTGGTCAATTTTATTTTGTGGTTGTTCTCCGGTCATCTTTGACTTTTCTCCGGCCAGCCATGGCTATTCGAGTTTGACTCTTTTAAGATCTATTTTGATCTGTGTTTGCTCTAAACTTCCAAACTTTTTTTTTCAAAGTTCATGTAAAACTCTGCCTTCAAAACCACTTATCTTTCTGATTAAGATTCTATTAAGATATTTCAAAACCTTTCTTTAATTTTTTGATATGTTTTGTTGTGATTGCTTGTATTATCCTACTATTTGAGTTTGCATGTTAAAACCCTTAATTTCTTTAACCGTTTATTAAGTGAATGTTGTTTGCTTCAATTTTGTCCAATCTATCTATTAATCCTTTTTTTATATATAAAAAACCCTTATATTGTGAAAAATCTTATGGTTTTGGGGCTGAGACTGTTCGTTTAAATGCAGAAGTTCTTTTCAAAATTTCTTGTTCCCTTTGTATGATCCGTCTTATTCTAGGTTTCTCTATTCTCTTTAGCTCGTCTATGTTGAAAGTCCTAATTTTTTTGGGGTTCTTCGTTTGACTTTGTGACTGGTCTGCTCTTGTTTGAGTTTCTGTGAATATCTCGCTTTGAATGTGTTCCTACTAAGTTTCTTATGCCTAACTTATATGTTTGTGTTCGTCTTGACTAGTCAAGACTTGCCTCTTTGCTTGCTATGTCTTTACTCTATTTCACTCTTTTTATATGGTAAAACAAAACTCATGACTCTTTTTTTTGACTAACTCTAGGTTCCCTGTTTCTTGGCTTGATTTGGAAAACTTACCTTTAAACTTGCTATTCTCTTATTTCAGTTTGGTTTATTTGCCTATTCACGGGATGCGATGTTATTTCCCTTAAATTAGTAATTTTGAAATCCCCAATTCCCTGATTTACTATGAACTGATTTTCGATTATCTCCATTTTTTGTAACTTTATTTTTGATTACTTACCTTATTTGGGTTAACCGAGTATTTCAAGTATTATTCATTAGTTGTTCCCTTAATTGAATGTCTATGTACTTACCACTAATTGTCTATTATGTACATGATGCTCTACTTGATTTCTTTCCTTAAATATTTTCTACCCATTACCATTTAAATTTAACTCCTTAATTAAAGGAAGTACTTGTAGTAATTTGATTTTAATTATTACATAATTACATAATTACTGCAAAACTATGATTTTTTACATTACTTTCTACCGGTTTTCAAACTATAAGTACCTTGCTCTCTTATTAACACAGACACACGAACACTTCTAGTTTTGAACTCACAATTTACACTTGAAATACTCTCTTGCTTTACTACTTGTACTATGGCCCTTTTAGCTAGTTGAAAAAAGCTATAGTTCAAAAGTTCTGCTACCTTTCTTTACTACATTTTTCTTCTTTGAACTGGTATGTCCTAATTATGTTTTCAGTATCAACAACAACATGGTTAATTAATGTTCTTGCATTCTTTCCTGCCTACTGCTTTTATCTAATTCAATACTTTATTCTAGCATATTGTAATTTCTTTCTACCTATTCTAAATCTATGTATTATGTATCCTAAACCCCTCCCTCAATGTGTTAGATATTGATGGTTTGTTTGAGGTATGACAGTATTGAACATTGCCGTCCATGACTCAAACTTGATTTCTCCTGGGATCATAACCTCTGTGTTTCTGTAGTATTGTGTGTTTTGGTAGGCTTATAGGTATGCAAACATCTTATATTGTTGTGCATGCCCAAAGATGGCCTATTGCGTAAGTACATAGGCTCTTGCAATGAATTCCCAACCCCTTATCCCCTTTTGTGTGAAGTTATCAACTATGTAACTGTTTCCCATCACCTTTTTTCCTCTTCTTTACTTTCTTAGTTCTTAAACCGCTGTTTCTGCACTTTCACTCTCTCTTACACTTAAGTTATTCCCCCCTCTTGTGAGCCTAGCCTTGGGACCCATGAGTGCCCTCTGAACTTGGACACATGAGGGCTAGCACTTTTACAATACACTTGTCCCTATTCTGGTTATGAAACTTGGGTGTGAGCACTGCTCAGTGTCCTACTGAGGCCCTTAGGGAACTCTGACACACTCAAGTCCGAAGAAAGGATTTGGATCAATGGTCTTTGAGTTGGTTTATCTCATAACTCAGAGAGAAAGTCAAGAATCAGGCTTCCTCTGGTTGTATTTCTCTTTGTATTTTTCTGATGTAATTTATTGTTCTAGTTTAGAATAAGTTATAATCAACATTTGGGGTTGACTAGTGAAAATGGTTGGGTATTTATGCATGTCAAGGGTAGAGATCATGCCCGTAGGATTATTTTAATTCTGCATATTAAAAAACGCATTTAGAAACCATACATATAAGGTTTAAATCTGTTTCTGCATTCAGATACTATGTTTATAAGGTTTAAATTAGTTTCTTCATTTAGATACCATGTCTAAAAGGTTTAAATCCATTTCTGTATTTATATACCATGTCTACAATGTTTAAACTAAGTTTATGCATTTAGATACCATCTCCATAGTGTTTAAAACAAGCTTCTTCATTCAGATATCATGTTTATAAGGATCTAAAACCAGTAACACATAGAAATCATATCTATAGGGATTCTTGAATAATTTTTATTCATTTCAGTCACGGTCAATATTAGATATCATGCTCCTTGGGATTAAAATCGGTAACAGTAGACTATAACCCACATAATCTGTAATTAGTCTAATTTAATCTGTTGTGAATGCTTAACAAGGTTTAGCAAGCATGCCTATAGGAATTCAATAGTTTATTTCAAGTTTTTACTGTCTCATCACCTTCTGAATGTCCAAACACTTAGGCAAGCCATAGAGTAATAACTGTAAACTGAATCTACTTCTGTTAATCGCTACAACCAGCAGACATGCCAGATTTGGACTTCTTATCTAAGTTATGTAATAAACTAATCTGGCTCAATAATTAATCTCCCTCATCTTTAGTATTTTTAAATCATACCTAAGCAGTATGTGTAAGACATGCTATTTTATGTGTTTTTGTTTGAGGAGGTATATTTGAGCCTTATATGCTTATGTGTTTTCCCTTTATGTACAGACTTTATATGTTTTGTGTGACGCCTTAGAATTTTTACCTTTGAAACTTCAAATAAGCCTAATACCCCTCCCCTTTAGGATTAGTAATCCTAAGTGCCTCCAAGACTGATAGGAATGGGACGGGTAATGTCATGCAATAAGTAATCCAGATCAACCCGCGCTTTAATACATTAATAGGGTGGGACAGGTAGATATGAATATGATGACCACGTGATAATGTCACATGTAGCCTCTGGTTGAGGAGTGATTACCAAACATTATGTGGGGTGATCCATATTTTAATAAACCTAGGACCCCTTTTATTTTACAAGCATGTTTAGTTTATATCTCTTTCAAACCTTGTCTTTCAATAATTGATTTCAAACATTTGTGTGTTTAACTTAAGTCCCCTCTTATTTGAGCCTTATTTGCTTACATGTTAATTCTACCCAAAATTATAATAACTGTCTGGCCAGGAACTACACTAGTAGATTCTGAGCGGTGTCTAACACTTTTCCCTTAGAATAATCTCAACCCACTTACCCTATCTCTAGTTATTCAATCAAACTCAGAGTTGAATCTCTATTGGTGTCCTAATGCACCTTAATCATTAGGTGGCGATTCTTCGAATGCAAACCTAGTTCCCAAAAAGAACGAGTTGTCCCTCCAAATGTCATAAACCCAATTTCGCGAGAAAAAAGGGGCGCGACAATCACCACATTGTGATTGGTTTGATTACTTATTTCATCTCTAACTTATTTATATGTTGTTCTTAATTATTCATATTGAATTAAATCACATATTCTTTAACCGTGTATAAATTTAGTTGTTGCTCATTTTTTAGGGTAAACAAACTAGTAAAAGGTAAATCATTACAATTTACAACGATAGTCATAAACGTATTTTCCTTTGTTGGTCAATGTAATTCCACATCAAAATCATAAATTTCTTCCATTTTTTTTACGTTTGTTCAACTACGACATAGAACGGAGCATTCAGTGTTTGTACATCAACTCGTGATTGTGTTACAAACAAAATGTTTCACGGAAAAAAGAACTTACAACAATTGATATTTATACCATATCACGTAATTTACATATGGTTAAATGATAAATTGATATGAAAATACAGATTAATGAAGCTTGATTAAAAATAAAATGTATATAAAACACATATGTCATATGTATTGATGGCTTGATATGAACACAATCACACTTAGACATTATCACTTTAGTATATCAGTCATATTTTCTCCTTTATTGTTCAATCTAATTTCCACTTTAGCACAACAAACGCTTATCCTTTTGTACGTTATATTCAAACAAGAATGGTGCATAAACGGTAAAATCTTAATTGTCTATCAACTTTTATGATCCAATTATTCCATATGCTATTACAATTATCTGTAATATCTTCAAACTTCATTCATCATTACTTCCTTTCCCTATAAAATCCTAGGAAAACAACTATATAAAGTGACCTACATTTGCATAAAATGACAACAAACACAGCAAAAAGAAAAAAGAAAAAATGTCAAGAGTTCCTTACCCTCCTTGTAATGGCTGCACTTGCACTGGCAATAGGTGCAGAATTGAATTCCCAGACCCAAATATCAAATTAGAATGGCCAGAATTGGTTGGTGTCAATGAAAAAGTGGCTAAAGCTAAAATTGAGAGCACCAATCCATTTGTCACTGTGGTTGTACTTTATGATGGATTTATCCCTCTTACTGATGTCTGCTGTAATCGTGTTTATCTCTTTGCTAATCACCCTAATGGTGTTGTTACCAAGGTCCCCCAGATAGGCTAAGTAAAAGGGTTGATTTTCTATCATGAAAAATGTTTTAAGTACTAGTGGTTAAAAGGGAGTACCCTTTCAATAATTTATGTTTCTTGTTTTGCTAATGGTTGTCTCAATATCAATTTTAATAATGCTTTAGTACTTTTTTGTTGGTCAAGATGAATTTTGTAGTCT
Organism: Nicotiana noctiflora; assembly: GCA_032618575.1. NCBI lineage: Eukaryota > Viridiplantae > Streptophyta > Magnoliopsida > Solanales > Solanaceae > Nicotiana > Nicotiana noctiflora. Next base: position 11,837 of record JASVEL010005848.1, read on the forward strand.
AAAGTTTATATATATACTATCTCTTATTAAGTTTATAATATTTTGATCACGGCCGGACAAATCTAAGATCAACTTTTAACGGAGGACAAAGTTGTTCAATTTTGTATAATAAGAGGATAGTTTTGACTTTTACCGTTCTATAAATCATAACGATCCATATGGGATAGTGTTCCTAATTGTTACCAAGTATCCTAATGATCATGTTAACCTCATGGGATTCGCACGTATTTCGAGTTTAATTAAACAATTCTTTTGAATGTTTTTTAGTCCAAATTAATGACACAAAGGGAAAAGATACGGGACGTTACACCACTGGTATCATAGCTGTATCAAATACTTGAGAGAATGTCTGAACGACTTAATTATCAGCAATTGGATGCAGGTCTACCCGTTTTATCTGGAACCTCGACATGAATTTCACGAGCATCTCAATATTTCTTTGTTTAACCTTGAAAAGGTCCAATTTTCTGGTTTCGACCATGATGGCTCCGACATGAACCTTTACAAAAGCATCTGCAAGCATACTAAACAAATCAATAGACTTTAGGGGTAAGTTGTTGTCACGACCCGGATTTTCCATCATCGAGAATCGTGATGGCGCCTACTATCGGAGCTAGGCAAGCCAAACATTTAAAACATTGTGATCTGTATTGTGATCAGAGCCAGCCCATCCTTTCGGAGGGAGGAACAGTTTACTAAATATGTCTGAGTCATTTCCATCATCCTCTTCTTCTACTCTTGCAAAAATGAATATGTCTCCTACTTTACATAAAACCTTGTCCAAAAAATATGATTACCTCTATGAAGTAGATATCCTACCCGATGAACAAAAAGTATCTTCCATCGAACTACCCTTCATAAACCCTTACTCAGCGTTTGCCAAAAAATCCTTTGCACCTTGGACCCAAATTCGTTCCTTAGTCCAACATAGACCAAGATGAGTCAAAGAATATGTTGCTGCCTCAAAACTTGACCAGCATCCTATTCTTGCCACTCGAGAGGAACAATTTATCACCCTTCAAATACCAGATGATTTTCCTAGGCAATGGAGAGCTCATGGTTTTACCCATATCCATTTTGGTGCTGTCCGAATTGCTTTAACATATCATGGAAGAAAAGGTCAACCTGTTGTAGCTCGACTTTCTCTTCTAGATACACGATATTTGGAGTACCAACACGCAAACTTGGGTACTGCCGAAGTTACCCTGAATGCTGGAACTGTCTTCATAACTATCTTTCCAAATTTCAATATGTCCCTTTATGACCCGTACCTAACCGAAGCCTTAAAAATCCAAGTCCAAATCCAAGGAGCACCACAAGCCAAAGATTCTATCCAAGCAACCCTTCACCACCAAATGGCATGGCGAGTCCAAAATCATGCCATGGATCTTTGTCTACCCGGAGGAGAAAATGCTTTGCTCTTAAATATTGATGCTACCAAAGGAAACACCATGTGCACCCAAATACCCAGACAAATTTCCAGAGATGAACTTGTCAAAATCCTTCCCGATTCATGGATCACAAATTATGAGAAGCTAAGAGAATCAGAGGAAACTCTGCAATCTAGTGAACCAACTTTTACCAAAAGAAGTGACAAGACCGTTTGCATAAGCTTTGACCATTCCCATCTCAAAAAACCCAATAAAACCATCTTTTCTTGCAAAATGATCCAACCCAAAGATACAACAGACACTTACCCAGAACCCGATGGAGAATTCTTCTGGAATATCCAAAGCATCATGGAAGAACATGACTGGTGTCAATATTTTGACAACGAAGGGAAAAGAATGTGGTGGTTCAAATGCCCTTTCACTGGACACTGCCCATGGGATCTCGGTTGCACCTGCCAAGATTGTATAGAAAATCCAGTTGGAGAATATAATGAACATCACCAGCGCAAATCTAAATCCAAGAAAAAGGGGAAAACTACTGAAAGAGAATTTTCGGGCCAGATATGAGAATAAAGATCCTTCGATTGGCTCATTAAGCCGTCCAGGTAAATATGAATTTCTTGTCAGTTACAAACCCCAAGAATGGCCGAAATTACCTGAAAAATTCACCCCTAACTGGGAGGATAGTGAAATCATGCCCAAATCCGAACCAACATCATCTCACACCCCAAAAACTGAAAAGCCACCTGAGCCTAAGACTCCATCAACCCAAAGTTCCACACACCCACAAATATTCATGATGAGCCCTTCAAGTTCTAGTCACTCCCAAGATTTTCCTCCACTACAACCTTTTGAAAAGGAGGGTATCAGCCATGCTCCAAAAATCCCCAAAAAGAACATAGTACTACCGTCTGGAGAAAAAACCCAACAAGTGATATTGAAGCAACAATGAACTGGCAATCAGAAAATTCCATCTGTCAAAACAAAGTGCTCAACAATATTGGAAACACCATAAAAAATGTGTCCCATGTACAGAACAAGTTGATGAGCAAAGTGGAAACAATTGAGAAAAAGGTGGAGCAGTCATCGTCTCAACATGCAGGACTGATCAAAGCTTTGGAATTAAGGTTGGCAAATTTACAATATGAGATTTGTCCGCCGGGAACTTCACTTTTCCAATTTTTCCAACAACAACAACAGGAGACGATTTCCCTCAAAGAACAAATTCAGCTTCTGAGAAATGATCACTATGAGCCACAAAGAACCTCATCATTCTCTTCAAAACCTACCTTCTTCCCCATGTCATCACGAGTATATTCACCACCCAAATTAGACCATACCTTCTCTACTTTTCCATCAACCTCAAAAAATCCAATCTCTTTCACCCGACCAACAAAAGAAGAAAATGATTTTGATATCGCAAAAATGGTTTGGGAAAGGAAAGATGCCCTTGCAGCAAAGAAACAAACCAAGAAAAGGCGTGACCAAGGAGAAAGTTCAAAGGGATCGAATCCTGAAAATCTGATGATTTCCAACCAGAAGGCTCCGGACTTCTATGTCTCCCAACCAAGGTACATATCAGAAGAAGATACACCATGGTCAGAATCACTAAACTCATCAGAAGACGAATCCATGGAAGATAGCTCTCAAGCAAGCAATGAATCCACAACGAACTCTTCCAAAGGAGATGATCCACCAATATTTGTAAACCAGCCAAGAGATCTAGAAATATCTGAGGTAGATGATGAACAAGAAGGCATGATGGATGAACCAATCCCTGAAAGAAGATATGAGCCTATGGCGTCAAAGCTAGTTGGAACCGGTTTCCACACTTTCACCTTAGATGATGTCAAGGTTTCAAAATGGCCTCAACGGATCCAAGACTTCTATACTTGGATGGTGACCGGAAATTTGGTGGAGCGAGAAAAGTATATCATCCTTTCAGAACTCACTTCACGATTCTCAGGAATCCTCAGAGACTGGTGGAATGCACTTGGAATTCAAGACAAAAATGTTTTTCTTACTTCCCAGGATTTTGCTTTCAACATCAGAATCCTACATGAAGTTTTTTACGGAGATGCTGGCCAAAGACAGGAGAAAATGCGAAGGCAACTGTTCGAGATGAAGTGCGTGTCATTCGACAGAAATGACATTGATAGACATTTTCAAAAAATGGCAAAGATATACTTCGAGATTGGAGGAGACATCAATCTAATGCAAGCCTTTGTATCTTCTCTTCCAAAGTTGCTGGCAAGTCGAACCATGACCATCATTGAAGAAAAGTTCCAGTCCATAACCATCCCACAAATTGGTTACATCGGGCAAGCTATTTTCGTCGCATTGGATGATATCCTGTACGAAGCGCTCTGCCCTGAAACAAATTATCCAACACAATCCAACACTTGACAAAGCATGCCGCAAATCTGATCTAATCACCGGATCAGGATGTTCTTGCCGCACATCTAGGCGAAGGAGAGAATTCAGAAGGTTCAAATGGCCAAGAATTCCAGATGGAAAGTCAAGGTCCAAGAGACGCACAAAATATTTCGGACGGAGAAGGCCAGGAAATTTTCACAAGAAGAACAGGTGTTTTATTTGCCATAAGATTGGACATTTTGCAAAAAATTGTCCACAATCAAGAAGGACTGTCAAACTCATTCAAGAGATTGAAGATTACACTGGTATACATCTCGGAAAGGAGGAGGACCTTGAATCAATATTCTCTGTGGATGATGAACCTAATGAAGAAACTTTATTCTCCCTTGATATCTATGAAGAGCAAGGCAATTACCAAATCTCAGAACCAATAATCGAGGCTAAAGAGGAGATCAATGCTCTTACTGTTGTTCCTCAAGTAGAAGTCAAAATCTATTCATCCAAGTGGGACAAACCAACTCGAGTTATTGCTTTCATTGATACCGGAGTTGCTTCCTCACTTATAAATCCAGCTGTTTTTCCTGAAGATCAATGGGTACCGCATTTTAAGGATTTCAACACTGCATCAAATGCGATCTTGACCACAATTGTCATTACAAAGCACCCGATCACCATTGAGTTCATTCCAGGATTGAAGCTCGGGACGAAGCTGCTAGGATCTGATGTACCAAGAAAAGATCTTATTATTGGATTCGACATCTACAGATAGCTTAGAGATCAGCTCCATATCAAGGCTAATGGGATAGCTTTTACAAAGCACTTCAGGCCCTATTCTGAAATCTCGAGGCTATTCCAAATCACCAAGGATGAACAGATCAAGGAGATCGAGCAAAATCTCATTGAACAATCATGTGCCGATTCCCACAAAGACTTCATGATGAAAGGGAAACGCCCTTTATGAAAAAATGAAGAATTTTTTATCAAGCTCCCTTTCAAGAAGAATGAAAACATCAATCCAACAAAAGCCGGTCATTTCTGTCGAATGAATCCAGATCATCTGCAACACGCAAAGAAAGAGTGTGAAGAACTTTTGGAATTTGATCTGATAGAGCCATCGGATTCACAATGGGCATGCGAAGCATTTTATGTCAACAAAAGAGCTGAACAAACAAGAGGAAAACTCAGGTTAGTCATCAACTACCAGCCACTTAACCATTTCCTCCAAGATGACAAATTCCCTATCCCAAATAAACTCACCCTTTTCTCCCACCTAGCCAAGGCCAAATATTTTTCTAAGTTTGATTTAAAGTCGGGATTTTGGCAATTAGGAATTCACCCTGAAGAAAGACCCAAAACAGGATTTTGCATCCCCGATCATCACTTCCAATGGAAAGTTATGCCCTTCGGATTGAAAACTGCACCTTCTTTATTCCAAAAAGCCATGATAAAAATATTCCAACCCATCCTCCATACCTCCCTAGTTTACATTGATGACATCCTGCTATTTAGTGTAACATTTGAAGAACATATCAACTTGCTTCGTCAGTTTGAGGAATTGGTAACACAATACGGGATCATGCTCTCAACAAAAAAGATGGTTCTTGCTCAAAAGGAAATTGATTTTCTTGGAATGCATTTTGTGCAAGGAGAATATAGTCCAGGACCCCATATATGTCAGGAACTACTCAAATTTCCGGATACCAACTTCACAACAAAGCAGATCCAACAATTTCTAGGCATAATAAATTATGTAAGAGATTTTATCCCAAATATCTCTACATACATTTCTCCACTTATAGAGATGCTCAAGAAAAATGCTCCTCCATGGGGAAAGAAACAAGATGAAGCAGTCCAGAAAATAAAGGAGATTTCTAAAAATGTCAAGTCCCTCTATATCCCTTCGGACGGTAAGAAGATATTGCAGACAGATGCCAACAATGAATATTGGAGTGCCGTTCTATTTGAAGAAAAAGATGGCCAGAGGAAAATATGCGGATACGCCAGTGGAAAGTTCAAAGATGCCGAGCAACATTTCCCCATGTCATCACGAGCATATTCACCACCCAAATTAGACCATCAATTTCTTCCTTATTCATACAGAATTCCTGATTGAAATGGATATGAAGGCTTTCCGAAGATGATTCATCTAAATGCAAAAATTATTCCCAATCCTCGGATTCTCAGGTGGGCTCAATGGTTCTCTCCATACAAGTTTCAAGTCAGGCATCTGAAAGGAAAGGATAACATTCTCGCAGATTTTCTGTCCCGACCAGAAGAATTTTCAAGGAGATTTTCCCCAGCAAAATTGAAGTCAAAGGAAAAGCTAATCGGTCACATCTTCATGTTTTCCAGTTTACCAGGAACAAGTTTATTAAAGCCAGCAGATCATCCGCCGGAATTGTTCAACCTCATGGATCCCTTTGATCCATCAATTCTTATTGAAAGAAGAACTTATTATGAGCTCGAGGTTTTCCGACAACATGGAGGATCTATTCTCAAGCCTTACGGAGTGAATCCGGAATATCCGTTTTGCCATATATTCATAGCTCAAGCCAAGGATTTTCCACAAGAACTATTATGGTTTTTCTGGTACCTATGCCATCAGTATTATATTTTCATGGAATTCAAATGCAACGTCTTCAAAGAGTTTGATAATATTGCACCAGCTCTTAGAATATTTTTGCAATGGTTCAAACCTAGAAGATACTGGATTAAATGTTTCAGTGATTCCTACACAGCGAAGGTGTTCATGTTTCATAGGCCAATAAAGATTATTAATGGAAAAGTCCAGGCACAAGCAGAAGCATCATTTTGGTGGAAATTTCCCGTGTCCATTTTATCAATGGAGGAAGAATATAGCGAGGCACAAAGAATCCTTTTCCAGCAAAAAATAGATGCACCCCGAAAGAAATATGGCCAAAAGATTGGGCAAGCTGGAATTATACAAACAGTCATCCTTACTGGGAAAGAGTCCGGGCATCAGCAAAAGAATACCAAACTCCATACGAAGTCATCCGAGAAAAAATCACTCAAGACATTTCCAGACTAAGGCTGAGGATTACATCTTTCAATCCAAAAGAGAAAGAGCACTGTGAAGAATGGCCGTCAAGTTCCAGGCGTTACTACACAAGGTCATTGAAAAGATGCCTAGAAGACAATCATGGAATCATCAATGCATAATTACCTGATTTCCTACTAATCCCACCATAATCCTAAATTAGCCACCAAAAAACCTCAAAAATATCCTACCCATGTGAAGACAAATTTTCCACATCTTTCCATACTATCCGGGCCCCGCTTCAACTTGTTTTCACATGTTTAGACATGCCTCCACATGCTTCGTCACATGCATCATCATGCTTTCACATGGCGTCACATGCTCCCGCATATTTTCACATGTTACACCATGTATATTTCACCTGTTTCACATGTTTTCGGTTGTTTTTTAGTTGTTTGCCTAAAGTCCTTCACATGTTTAGAAGGACCCACTTGTAAGATAAGTTTGCCATGTAAGATAGGTTTATTTTATCTATTAAGTTTGTCTTGTAATAACCTCCTAGTCCTATATAAAGGAGGCCTTGTAGTACTTGGTAGGATCATCTAGCAATCATCCTGTAAATCTTCAAAAATCCTTTGTGAAATACTACTTATGAGTGCTTTCTAAATTTCTCTCTTGTTCTTTCTTTCGAATGGATGGAAAGGCCGGTCCATGTATGAAAAATAGGGTAAGTATACTGTAAGAAAGTTATCTTATTATAGTACGAAAGTTTTCTGAGTTATAAACAGCTAACGTTGGTTATAGTACAAAAGTTTTCCGAGTTGTGTAGCTTGGCAAGCCGTCCCTTATGGGTTGTTGAAGCCAGCCCCGTTTGTAGGAAAACTTTTGAGACTATAAACAAATTAACTGTTTGTGTAGCTTGGCAAGCCGTCCCTTATGGGTTGTTGAAGCCAGCCCCTTTTGTAGGGAAACTTTCGTATTTATGGTATAGTTAGCTTTCTTGTGGTATCTTGCCTTGTTCTTTACTACTGTGGTAATGACTCAGACATATTTACTAAACTGTTCCTACCTCCGAAAGGATGGGCTGGCTCTGATACCAAAAGTAGTAAAGAACAGGGCAAGATACCACAAGAAAGCTAACCAAAAGTAGTAAAGAACAGGGCAAGATACCACAAGAAAGCTAACTATACCATAAATACGAAAGTTTCCCTACTTAAAGGGGCTGGCTTCAACAACCCATAAGGGACGGCTTGCCAAGCTACACAAACAGTTAATTTGTTTATAGTCTCAAAAGTTTTCCTACAAACGGGGCTGGCTTCAACAACCCATAAGGGACGGCTTGCCAAGCTACACAACTCGGAAAACTTTTGTACTATAACCAACGTTAGCTGTTTATAACTCAGAAAACTTTCGTACTATAATAAGATAACTTTCTTACAGTATACTTACCCTATTTTTCATACATGGACCGGTCTTTCCATCCATTCGAAAGAAAGAACAAGAGAGAAATTTAGAAAGCACTCATAAGTAGTATTTCACAAAGGATTTTTGAAGATTTACAGGATGATTGCTAGATGATCCCACCAGTACTACAAGGCCTCCTTTATATAGGACTAGGAGGTTATTACAAGACAAACTTAATAGATAAAATAAACCTATCTTACATGGCAAACTTATCTTACAAGTGGGTCCTTCTAAACATGTGAAGGACTTTAGGCAAACAACTAAAAAACAACCGAAAACATGTGAAACGGGTGAAATATACATGGTGTAACATGTGAAAATATACGGGAGCATGTGACGCCATGTGAAAGCATGATGATGCATGTGACGAAGCATGTGGAGGCATGTCTAAACATGTGAAAACAAGTTGAAGCGGGACCCGGATAGTATGGAAAGATGTGGAAAATTTGTCTTGACATGGGTAGGATATTTTTGAGGTTTTTTGGTGGCTAATTAGGATTATGGTGGGATTAGTAGGAAATCAGGTAATTATTCTTTGATGATTCCATGATTGTCTTCTAGGCATCTTTTCAATGACCTTGTGTAGTAACGCCTGGAACTTGACGGCCATTCTTCACAATGCTCTTTCTCTTTTGGATTGAAAGATGTAATCCTTAGCCTTAGTCTGGAAATGTCTTGAGTGATTTTTCTCGGATGACTTCGTATGGAGTTTGGTATTCTTTTGCTCCTGCCTGGACTCTTTCCCAGTGAGGATGACTGTTTGTATAATTCCAGCTTGCCCAATCTTTTGGCCATATTTCTTTCGGGATGCATCTATTTTGCTGAAATAGGATTCTTTGTGCCTCGCTATATTCTTCCTCCATAGATAAAATGGACACGGGAAATTTCCACCAAAATGATGCTTCTGCTTGTGCCTGGACTTTTCCGTTAATAATCTTTACTGGCCTATGAAACATGAACACCTTTGCTGTGTAGGAATCACTGAAACATTTAATCCAATATCTTCTAGGTTTGAACCATTGCAAAAATATTCTAAGAGCTGGTGCAATGTTATCAAACTCTTTGAAGACGTTGCATTTGAATTCCATGAAAATATAATACTGATGGCATAGGTACCAGAAAAACCATAATAGTTCTTGTGGAAAATCCTTGGCTTGAGCTATGAATATATGGCAGAACGGATATTCCGGATTCACTCCGTAAGGCTTGAGAATAGATCCTCCATGTTGTCGGAAAACCTCGAGCTCATAATAAGTTCTTCTTTTAATAAGAATTGATGGATCAAAGGGATCCATGAGGTTGAACAATTCCGGCGGATGATCTCTGTTGGCTTTAATGAACTTGTTCCTGGTAAACTGGAAAACATGAAGATGTGACTGATTAGCTTTTCCTTTGACTTCAATTTTGCTGGGGAAAATCTCCTTGAAAATTCTTCCGGTCGGGACAGAAAATCTGCGAGAATATTATCCTTTCCTTTCAGATGCATGACTTGAAACTTGTATGGAGAGAACCATTGAGCCCACCTGAGAATCCTGAGGATTGGGAATAATTTTTGCATTTAGATGAATCATCTTCGGGAAAGCCTTCATATCCATTTCAATGAGGAATTCTGTATGAATAAGGAAGAAATTGAATTTCTTGATTCCATTCTTTACTGCAAGAATTTCCTTGAAAGTGGAGTGATAATGTTGCTCGGCATCTTTGAACTTTCCACTGGCGTATCCGCATATTTTCCTCTGGCCATCTTTTTCTTCAAATAGAACAGCACTCCAATATTCATTGCTGGCATCTGTCTGCAATATCTTCTTACCGTCCGAAGGGATATAGAGGGACTTGACATTTTTAGAAATCTCCTTTATTTTCTGGACTGCTTCATCTTGTTTCTTTCCCATGGAGGAGCATTTTTCTTGAGCATCTCTGTAAGTGGAGAAATGTATGTAGAGATATTTGGAATAAAATCTCTTACATAATTTATTATGCCCAGAAATTGTTGGATCTGCTTTGTTGAGAAGTTGGTATCCGGAAATTTGAGTAGTTCCCGACATATATGGGGTCCTGGACTATATTCTCCTTGCACAAAATGCATTCCAAGAAAATCAATTTCCTTTTGAGCAAGAACCATCTTTTTTGCTGAGAGCATGATCCCGTATTTTGTTACCAATTCCTCAAACTGACGAAGCAAGTTGATATGTTCTTCAAATGTCACACTAAATAAGAGGATGTCATCAATGTAAACTAGGGAGGTATGGAGGATGGGTTGGAATATTTTTATCATGGCTTTTTGGAATAAAGAAGGTGCAGTTTTTAATCCGAAAGGCATAACTTTCCATTGGAAGTGATGATCGGGGATGCAAAATCCTGTTTTGGGTCTTTTTTCAAGGGTGAATTCCTAATTGCCAAAATCCCGACTTTAAATCAAACTTAGAAAAATATTTGGCCTTGGCTAGGTGGGAGAAAAGGGTGAGTTTATTTGGGATAGGGAATTTGTCATCTTGGAGGAAATGGTTAAGTGGCTGGTAGTTGATGACTAACCTGAGTTTTCCTCTTGTTTGTTCAGCTCTTTTGTTGACATAAAATGCTTCGCATGCCCATTGTGAGTCTGATGGCTCTATCAGATCAAATTCCAAAAGCTCTTCACATTCTTTCTTTGCGAGTTGCAGATGATCTGGATTCATCCCTGAATGATTGGCTTTTGTTGGATTGATGTTTTCATTCTTCTTGAAAGGGAGCTTGATAAAAAATTCTTTATTTTTCCATAGAGGGCGTTTCCCTTTCATCATGAAGTCCTTGTGAGAATCGGCACATGATTGTTCAATGAGATTTTGCTCGATCTCCTTGATCTGTTCGTCCTTGGTGATTTGGAATAGCCTCGGGATTTCAGAATAGGGCCTGAACTGCTTTTTAAAAGCTATCCCATTAGCCTTGATATGGAGCTGATCTCTGAGCTGTCTGTAGATGTCGAATCCAATAATAAGATCTTTTCCTGGTACATCGGATCCTAGCAGCTTCGTCCTGAGCTTCAATCCTGGGAAGAACTCAATGGTGACCGGGTGCTTTGTAATGACAGTTGTTGTTAGGATCGCATTTGATGCGGTGTTGAAATCCTTAAAATGCGGTACCCATTGATCTTCAGGAAAAACAGCTGGATTTATAAGTGAGGAAGCAGCTCCGGTATCAATGAAAGCAATAACTCGAGTTGGTTTGTCCCACTTGGATGAATAGATTTTGACTTCTACTTGAGGAACAACAGTAAGAGCATTGATCTCCTCTTTAGCCTCGATTATTGGTTCTGAGATTTGGTAATTGCCTTGCTCTTCATAGATATCAAGGGAGAATAAAGTTTCTTCATTAGGTTCATCATCCACATAGAATATTGATTCAAGGTCCTCCTCCTTTCCGAGATGTATACCAGTGTAATCTTCAATCTCTTGAATGAGTTTGACAGACCTTCTTGATTGTGGACAATTTTTTGCAAAATGTCCAATCTTATGGCAAATAAAACACTGGTTCTTCTTGTGAAAATTTCCTGGCCTTCTCCGTCCGAAATATTTTGTGCGTCTCTTGGACCTTGACTTTCCATCTGGAATTCTTGGCCATTTGAACCTTCTGAATTCTCTCCTTCGCCTAGATGTGCGGCAAGAACATCTTGATCCGGTGATTAGATCAGATTTGCGGCATGCTTTGTCAAGTGCTGGATTGTGTTGGATAATTTGTTTTAGGGCAGAGCGCTTCGTACAGATATCATCTAATGCAACGAAAATAGCTTGCCTGATGTAACCAATTTGTGGGATGGTTATGGACTGGAACTTTTCTTCAATGATGGTCATGGTTCGACTTGCCAACAACTTTGGAAGAGAAGATACAAAGGCTTGCTTTAGATTGATATCTCCTCCAATCTCGAAGTATATCTTTGCCATTTTTTGAAAATGTCTATCAATGTCATTTCTGTCGAATGACACGCACTTCATCTCGAAGAGTTGCCTTCGCATTTTCTCCTGTCTTTGGCCAGCATCTCCGCAAAAGACTTCATGTAGGATTCTGATGTTGAAAGCAAAATCCTGGGAAGTAAGAAAAGCATTTTTGTCTTGAATTCCAAGTGCATTCCACCGGTCTCTGAGGATTCCTGAGAATCATGAAGTGAGTTCTGAAAGGATGATATACTTTTCTCGCTCCACCAAATTTCTGGTCACCATCCAAGTATAAAGGTCTTGGATCCGTTGAGGCCATTTTGAAACCTTGACATCATCTAAGGTGAAAGTGTGGAAACCGGTTCCAACTAGCTTTGACGCCATAGGCTCATATCTTCTTTCAGGGATTGGTTCATCCATCATGCCTTCTTGTTCATCATCTACTTCAGATATTTCTGGATCTCTTGGCTGGTTTACAAATATTGGGGGATCATCTCCTTCGGAAGATTCCGTTGTGGATTTATTGCTTGGTTGAGAACTATCTTCCATGGATTCGTCTTCTGATGAGTTTAGTGATTCGGACCATGGGGTATCTTCTTCTGATATGTATCTTGGCTGAGAGACATAGAAGTCTGGAGCCTTCTGGTCGGAAATCATCAGATTGTCAAGATTTGATTCTTTTGAACTTTCTCCTTGGTCACGCCTTTTCTTGGTTTGTTTCTTTGCTGCAAGGGCATCTTTCCTTTCCCAAACCATTTTTGCGATATCAAAATCATTTTCTTCTTTTGTTGGTCGGGTGAAAGAGATTGGATTTTTTGAGGTTGATGGAAAAGTAGAGAAGGTATGGTCTAATTTGGGTGGTGAATATACTCGTGATGACATGGGGAAGAAGGTAGGTTTTGAAGAGAATGATGAGGTTCTTTGTGGCTCATAGTGATCATTTCTCAGAAGCTGAATTTGTTCTTTAAGAGAAATAGTCTCCTGTTGTTGTTGTTGGAAAAATTGGAAAAGTGAAGTTCCCGGCGGACAAATCTCATATTGTAAATTTGCCAACCTTAATTCCAAAGCTTTGATCAGTCCTGCATGTTGAGACGATGACTGCTCCACCTTTTTCTCAATTGTTTCCACTTTGCTCATCAACTTGTTCTGTACATGGGCCACATTTTTTATGGTGTTTCCAATATTGTTGAGCACTTTGTTTTGACAGATGGAATTTTCTGATTGCCAGTTCATTGTTGCTTCAATATCACTTGTTGGGGTTTTTTCTCCAGACGGTAGTACTATGTTCTTTTTGGGGATTTTTGGAGCATGGCTGATACCCTCCTTTTCAAAAGATTGTAGTGGAGGAAAATCTTGGGAGTGACTAGAACTTGAAGGGCTCATCATGAATATTTGTGGGTGTGTGGAACTTTGGGTTGATGGAGTCTTAGGCTCAGGTGGCTTTTCAGTTTTTGGGGTGTGAGATGATGTTGGTTCGGATTTGGGCATGATTTCACTATCCTCCCAGTTAGGGGTGAATTTTTCAGGTAATTTCGGCCATTCTTGGGGTTTGTAACTGACAAGAAATTCATATTTACCTGGACGGCTTAATGAGCAAATCGAAGGATCTTTATTCTCATATCTGGCCCGAAATTCTTTTTCAGTAGTTTTCCCCTTTTTCTTGGATTTAGATTTGCGCTGGTGATGTTCATTATATTCTCCAACTGGATTTTCGATACAATCTTGGCAGGTGCAACCGAGATCCCATGGGCAGTGTCCAGTGAAAGGGCATTTGAACCACCACATTCTTTTCCCTTCGTTGTCAAAATATTGACACCAGTCATGTTCTTCCATGATGCTTTGGATATTCCAGAAGAATTCTCCATCGGGTTCTGGGTAAGTGTCTGTTGTATATTTGGGTTGGATCATTTGGCAAGAAAAGATGGTTTTATTGGGTTTTTTGAGATGGGAATGGTCAAAGCTTATGCAAACGGTTTTGTCACTTCTTTTGGTAAAAGTTGGTTCACTAGATTGCAGAGATTCCTCTGATTCTCTTAGCTTCTCATAATTTGTGATCCATGAATCGGGAAGGATTTTGACAAGTTCATCTCTGGAAATTTGTCTGGGTATTTGGGTGCACATGGTGTTTCCTTTGGTAGCATCAATATTTAAGAGCAAAGCATTTTCTCCTCCGGTAGACAAAGATCCATGGCATGATTTTGGACTCGCCATGCCATTTGGTGGTGAAGGGTTGCTTGGATAGAATCTTTGGCTTGTGGTGCTCCTTGGATTTGGACTTGGATTTTTAAGGCTTCGGTTAGGTACGGGTCATAAAGGGACATGTTGAAATTTGGAAAGATAGTTATGAAGACAGTTCCAGCATTCAGGGTAACTTCGGCAGTACCCAAGTTTGCGTGTTGGTACTCCAAATATCGGGTATCAAGAAGAGAAAGTCGAGCTACAACAGGTTGACCTTTTCTTCCATGATATGTTAAAGCAATTCGGACAGCACCAATATGGATATGGGTAAAACCATGAGCTCTCCATTGCCTAGGAAAATCATCTGGTATTTGAAGGGTGATAAATAGTTCCTCTCGAGTGGCAAGAATAGGATGCTGGTCAAGTTTTGAGGAAGCAACATATTCTTTGACTCCTTTTGGTCTATGTTGGACTAAGGAACGAATTTGGGTCCAAGGTGCAAAGGATTTTTTGGCAAACGCTGAGTAAGGGTTTATGAGGGGTAGTTCAGTGGAAGATACTTTTTGTTCATCGGGTAGGATATCTACTTCATAGAGGTAATCATATTTTTTGGACAAGGTTTTATGTAAAGTAGGAGACATATTCATTTTTGCAAGAGAAGAAGAAGAGGATGATGGAAATGACTCAGACATATTTAGTAAACTGTTCCTCCCTCCGAAAGGATGGGCTGGCTCTGATACCAAAAGTAGTAAAGAACAGGGCAAGATACCACAAGAAAGCTAACCAAAAGTAGTAAAGAACATGGCAAGATACCACAAGAAAGCTAACTATACCATAAATACGAAAGTTTCCCTACTTAAAGGGGCTGGCTTCAACAACCCATAAGGGACGGCTTGCCAAGCTACACAAACAGTTAATTTGTTTATAGTCTCAAAAGTTTTCCTACAAACGGGGCTGGCTTCAACAACCCATAAGGGACGACTTGCCAAGCTACACAACTCGGAAAACTTTTGTACTATAACCAACGTTAGCTGTTTATAACTCAGAAAACTTTCGTACTATAATAAGATAACTTTCTTACAGTATACTTACCCTATTTTTCATACATGGACCGGCCTTTCCATCCATTCGAAAGAAAGAACAAGAGAGAAATTTAGAAAGCACTCATAAGTAGTATTTCACAAAGGATTTTTGAAGATTTACAGGATGATTGCTAGATAATCCTACCAGTACTACAAGGCCTCCTTTATATAGGACTAGGAGGTTATTACAAGACAAACTTAATAGATAAAATAAACCTATCTTACATGGCAAACTTATCTTACAAGTGGGTCCTTCTAAACATGTGAAGGACTTTAGGCAAACAACTAAAAAACAACCGAAAACATGTGAAACGGGTGAAATATACATGGTGTAACATGTGAAAATATGCGGGAGCATGTGACGCCATGTGAAAGCATGATGATGCATGTGACGAAGCATGTGGAGGCATGTCTAAACATGTGAAAACAAGTTGAAGCGGGGCCCGGATAGTATGGAAAGATGTGGAAAATTTGTCTTGACATGGGTAGGATATTTTGGAGGTTTTTTGGTGGCTAATTTAGGATTATGGTGGGATTAGTAGGAAATCAGGTAATTATTCATTGATGATTCCATGATTGTCTTCTAGGCATCTTTTCAATGACCTTGTGTAGTAACGCCTCGAACTTGACGGCCATTCTTCACAGTGCTCTTTCTCTTTTGGATTGAAAGATGTAATCCTCAGCCTTAGTCTGGAAATGTCTTGAGTGATTTTTTCTCGGATGACTTCGTATGGAGTTTGGTATTCTTTTGTTGCTGCCCGGACTCTTTCCCAGTGAGGATGACTGTTTGTATAATTCCAGCTTGCCCAATCTTTTGGCCATATTTCTTTCGGGATGCATCTATTTTGCTGAAAAAGGATTCTTTGTGCCTCGCTATATTCTTCCTCCATTGATAAAATGGACACGGGAAATTTCCACCAAAATGATGCTTCTGCTTGTGCCTGGACTTTTCCATTAATAATCTTTATTGGCCTATGAAACATGAACACCTTCGCTGTGTAGGAATCACTGAAACATTTAATCCAGTATCTTCTAGGTTTGAACCATCGCAAAAATATTCTAAGAGTTGGTGCAATATTATCAAACTCTTTGAAGACGTTGCATTTGAATTCCATGAAAATATAATACTGATGGCATAGGTACCAGAAAAACCATAATAGTTCTTGTGGAAAATCCTTGGCTTGAGCTATGAATATATGGCAGAACGGATATTCCGGATTCACTCCGTAAGGCTTGAGAATAGATCCTCCATGTTGTCGGAAAACCTCGAGCTCATAATAAGTTCTTCTTTCAATAAGAATTGATGGATCAAAGGGATCCATGAGGTTGAACAATTCCGGCGGATGATCTGTTGGCTTTAATGAACTTGTTCCTGGTAAACTGGAAAACATGAAGATGTGACTGATTAGCTTTTCCTTTCACTTCAATTTTGCTGGGGAAAATCTCCTTGAAAATTCTTCCGGTCGGGACAGAAAATCTGCGAGAATGTTATCCTTTCCTTTCAGATGCCTGACTTGAAACTTGTATGGAGAGAACCATTGAGCCCACCTGAGAATCCGAGGATTGGGAATAATTTTTGCATTTAGATGAATCATCTTCGGGAAAGCCTTCATATCCATTTCAATCGGGAATTCTGTATGAATAAGGAAGAAATTGAATTTCTTGATTCCATTCTTTACTGCAAGAATTTCCTTGAAAGTGGAGTGATAATGTTGCTCGGCATCTTTGAACTTTCCACTGGCGTATCCGCATATTTTCCTCTGGCCATCTTTTTCTTCAAATAGAACAGCACTCCAATATTCATTGCTGGCATCTGTCTGCAATATCTTCTTACCGTCCGAAGGGATATAGAGGGACTTGACATTTTTAGAAATCTCCTTTATTTTCCGGACTGCTTCATCTTGTTTCTTTCCCCATGGAGGAGCATTTTTCTTGAGCATCTCTGTAAGTGGAGAAATGTATGTAGAGATATTTGGGATAAAATCTCTTACATAATTTATTATGCCCAGAAATTGTTGGATCTACTTTGTTGTGAAGTTGGTATCCGGAAATTTGAGTAGTTCCTGACATATATGGGGTCCTGGACTATATTCTCCTTGCACAAAATGCATTCCAAGAAAATCAATTTCCTTTTGAGCAAGAACCATCTTTTTTGCTGAGAGCATGATCCCGTATTGTGTTACCAATTCCTCAAACTGACGAAGTAAGTTGATATGTTCTTCAAATGTTACACTAAATAGCAGGATGTCATCAATGTAAACTAGGGAGGTATGGAGGATGGGTTGGAATATTTTTATCATGGCTTTTTGGAATAAAGAAGGTGCAGTTTTCAATCCGAAGGGCATAACTTTCCATTGGAAGTGATGATCGGGGATGCAAAATCCTGTTTTAGGTCTTTCTTCAGGGTGAATTCCTAATTGCCAAAATCCCGACTTTAAATCAAACTTAGAAAAATATTTGGCCTTGGCTAGGTGGGAGAAAAGGGTGAGTTTATTTGGGATAGGGAATTTGTCATCTTGGAGGAAATGGTTAAGTGGCTGGTAGTTGATGACTAACTTGAGTTTTCCTCTTGTTTGTTCAGCTCTTTTGTATACATAATATGCTTCGCATGCCCATTGTGAATCTGATGGCTCTATCAGATCAAATTCCAAAAGTTCTTCACACTCTTTCTTTGCGAGTTGTAGATGATCTGGATTCATTCCTGAATGACTGACTTTTGTTGGATTGATGTTTTCATTCTTCTTGAAAGGGAGCTTGATAAAACATTCTTCATTTTTCCATAGAGGGCGTTTCCCTTTCATCATGAAGTCTTTGTGGGAATCGGCACATGATTGTTCAATGAGATTTTGCTCGATCTCCTTGATCTGTTCATCCTTAGTGATTTGGAATAGCCTCGGGATTTCAGAATAGGGCCTGAACTGCTTTTTAAAAGCTATCCCATTAGCCTTGATATGGAGCTGATCTCTGAGTTGTCTGTAGATATCGAATCCAATAATAAGATCTTTTCCTGGTACATCAGATCCTAGCAGCTTCGTCCTGAGCTTCAATCCTGGAAAGAACTCAATGGTGATCGGGTGCTTTGTAATGACAGTTGTTGTTAGGATCGCATTTGATGCAGTGTTGAAATCCTTAAAATGCGGTACCCATTGATCTTCAGGAAAAACAGCTGGATTTATAAGTGAGGAAGCAACTCCGGTATCAATGAAAGCAATAACTCGAGTTGGTTTGTCCCACTTGGATGAATAGATTTTGACTTCTACTTGAGGAACAACAGTAAGAGCATTGATCTCCTCTTTAGCCTCGATTATTGGTTCTGAGATTTGGTAATTGCCTTGCTCTTCATAGATATCAAGGGAGAATAAAGTTTCTTCATTAGGTTCATCATCCACATAGAATATTGATTCAAGGTCCTCCTCCTTTCCGAGATGTATACCAGTGTAATCTTCAATCTCTTGAATGAGTTTGACAGACCTTCTTGATTGTGGACAATTTTTTGCAAAATGTCGAATCTTATGGCAAATAAAACACCTGTTCTTCTTGTGAAAATTTCCTGGCCTTCTCCGTCCGAAATATTTTGTGCGTCTCTTGGACCTTGACTTTCCATCTGGAATTCTTGGCCATTTGAACCTTCCTGAATTCTCTCCTTCGCCTAGATGTGCGACAAGAACATCCCGATCCGGTGATTAGATCAGATTTACGGCATGATTTGTTAAGTGCTGGATTGTGTTGGATAATTTGTTTTAGGGCAGAGCGCTTCGTACAAATATCATCCAATGCAACGAAAATAGCTTGCCTGATGTAACCAATTTGTGGGATGGTTATGGATTGGAACTTTTCTTCAATGATGTTCATGGTTCGACTTGCGAGCAATTTTGGAAGAGAAGATACAAAGGCTTGCTTTAGATTGATATCTCCTCCAATCTCGAAGTATATCTTTGCCATTTTTTGAAAATGTCTATCAATGTCATTTATGTCGAATGACACACACTTCATCTCGAAGAGTTGCCTCCGCATTTTCTCCTGTCTTTGGCCAGCATCTCCGCAAAAAACTTCATGTAGGATTCTGATGTTGAAAGCAAAATCCCGGGAAGTAAGAAAAGCATTTTTGTCTTGAATTCCAAGTGCATTCCACCAGTCTCTGAGGATTCCTGAGAATCGTGAAGTGAGTTCTGAAAGGATGATATACTTTTCTCGCTCCACCAAATTTCCGGTCACCATCCAAGTATAGAAGTCTTGGATCCGTTGAGGCCATTTTGAAACCTTGACATCATCTAAGGTGAAAGTGTGGAAACCAGTTCCAACTGGCTTTGACGCCATAGGCTCATATCTTCTTTCTGGGATTGGTTCATCCGTCATGCCTTCTTGTTCATCATCTACCTCAGATATTTCCGGATCTCTTGGCTGGTTTACAAATATTGGGGGATCATCTCCTTCGGAAGATTCCGTTGTGGATTCATTGCTTGCTTGAGAACTATCTTCCATGGATTCGTCTTCTGATGAGTTTAGCGATTCTGACCATGGGGTATCTTCTTCTGATATGTATCTTGGCTGAGAGACATAGAAGTCTGGAGCCTTCTGGTCGGAAATCATCAGATTGTCAAGATTTGATTCTTTTGAACTTTCTTCTTGGTCACGCCTTTTCTTGGTTTGTTTCGTTGCTGCAAGGGCATCTTTCCTTTCCCAAACCATTTTTGCGATATCAAAATCATTTTCTTCTTTTGTTGGTCGGGTGAAAGAGATTGGATTGTTTGAGGTTGATGGAAAAGTAGAGAAGGTATGGTCTAATTTGGGTGGTGAATATGCTCGTGATGATATGGGGAAGAAGGTAGGTTTTGAAGAGAATGATGAGGTTCTTTGTGGCTCATAGTGATCGTTTCTCAGAAGCTGAATTTGTTCTTTAAGAGAAATCGTCTCCTGTTGTTGTTGTTGGAAAATTTGGAAAAGTGAAGTTCCTGGCGGACAAATCTCATATTGTAAATTTGCCAACCTTAATTCCAAAGCTTTGATCAGTCCTGCATGCTGAGACGATGACTGCTCCACCTCTTTCTCAATTGTTTCCACTTTGCTCATCAACTTGTTTTGTGCATGGGCCACATTTTTTATGGTGTTTCCAATATTATTGAGCACTTTGTTCCGGCAGATGGAATTTTCTGATTGCCAGTTCATTGTTGCTTCAATATCACTTGTTGGGGTTTTTTCTCCAGACGGTAGTATTATGTTCTTTTTGGGGATTTTTGGAGCATGGCTGATACCCTCCTTTTCAAAAGGTTGTAGTGGAGGAAAATCTTGGGAGTGACTAGAACTTGAAGGGCTCATCATGAATATTTGTGGGTGTGTGGAACTTTGGGTTGATGGAGTCTTAGGCTCAGGTGGCTTTTCAGTTTTTGGGGTGTGAGATGATGTTGGTTCGGATTTGGGCATGATTTCACTATCCTCCCAGCTAGGGGTGAATTTTTCAGGTAATTTCGGCCATTCTTGGGGTTTGTAACTGACAAGAAATTCATATTTACCTGGACGGCTTAATGAGCCAATCGAAGGATCTTTATTCTCATATCTGGCCCGAAATTCTTTTTCAGTAGTTTTCCCCTTTTTCTTGGATTTAGATTTGCGCTGGTGATGTTCATTATATTCTCCAACTGGATCTTCTATACAATCTTGGCAGGTGCAACCGAGATCCCATGGGCAGTGTCCAGTGAAAGGGCATTTGAACCACCACATTCTTTTCCCTTCGTTGTCAAAATATTGACACCAGTCATGTTCTTCCATGATGCTTTGGATATTCCAGAAGAATTCTCCATCGGGTTCTGGGTAAGTGTCTGTTGTATCTTTGGGTTGGATCATTTGGCAAGAAAAGATGGTTTTATTGGGTTTTTTGAGATGGGAATGGTCAAAGCTTATGCAAACGGTTTTGTCACTTCTTTTGGTAAAAGTTGGTTCACCAGATTGCAGAGATTCCTCTGATTCTCTTAGCTTCTCATAATTTGTGATCCATGAATCGGGAAGGATTTTGACAAGTTCATCTCTGGAAATTTGTCTGGGTATTTGGGTGCACATGGTGTTTCCTTTGGTAGCATCAATATTTAAGAGCAAAGCATTTTCTCCTCCGGGTAGACAAAGATCCATGGCATGATTTTGGACTCGCCATGCCATTTGGTGGTGAAGGGTTGCTTGGATAGAATCTTTGGCTTGTGGTGCTCCTTCGATTTGGACTTGGATTTTTAAGGCTTCGGTTAGGTACGGGTCATAAAGGGACATGTTGAAATTTGGAAAGATAGTTATGAAGACAGTTCCAGCATTCAGGGTAACTTCGGCAGTACCCAAGTTTGCGTGTTGGTACTCCAAATATCGGGTATCTAGAAGAGAAAGTCGAGCTACAACAGGCTGACCTTTTCTTCCATGATATGTTAAAGCAATTCGGACAGCACCAAAATGGATATGGGTAAAACCATGAGCTCTCCATTGCCTAGGAAAATCATCTGGTATTTGAAGAGTAATAAATTGTTCCTCTCGAGTGGCAAGAATAGGATGCTGGTCAAGTTTTGAGGCAGCAACATATTCTTTGACTCCTTTTGGTCTATGTTGGACTAAGGAACGAATTTGGGTCCAGGGTGCAAAAGGATTTTTTGGCAAACGCTGAGTAAGGGTTTATGAGGGGTAGTTCGGTGGAAGATACTTTTTGTTCATCGGGTAGGATATCTACTTCATAGAGGTAATCATATTTTTTGGACAAGGTTTTATGTAAAGTAGGAGACATATTCATTTTAGCAAGAGAAGAAGAAGAGGATGATGGAAATGACTCAGACATATTTAGTAAACTGTTCCTCCAAAAGTAGTAAAGAACAGGGCAAGATACCACAAGAAAGCTAACTATACCATAAATACGAAAGTTTCCCTACTTAAAGGGGCTGGCTTCAACAACCCATAAGGGACGGCTTGCCAAGCTACACAAACAGTTAATTTGTTTATAGTCTCAAAAGTTTTCCTACAAACGGGGATGGCTTCAACAACCCATAAGGGACGGCTTGCCAAGCTACACAACTCGGAAAACTTTTGTACTATAACCAATGTTAGCTGTTTATAACTCAGAAAACTTTCGTACTATAATAAGATAACTTTCTTAGAGTATACTTACCCTATTTTTCATACATGGACCGGCCTTTCCATCCATTCGAAAGAAAGAACAAGAGAGAAATTTAGAAAGCACTCATAAGTAGTATTTCACAAAGGATTTTTGAAGATTTACAGGATGATTGCTAGATGATCCTACCAGTACTACAAGGCCTCCTTTATATAGGACTAGGAGGTTATTACAAGACAAACTTAATAGATAAAATAAACCTATCTTACATGGCAAACTTATCTTACAAGTGGGTCCTTCTAAACATGTGAAGGACTTTAGGCAAACAACTCAAAAACAACCGAAAACATGTGAAACGGGTGAAATATACATGGTGTAACATGTGAAAATATGCGGGAGCATGTGACGCCATGTGAAAGCATGATGATGGATGTGACGAAGCATGTGGAGGCATGTCTAATCATGTGAAAACAAGTTGAAGCGGGGCCCGGATAGTATGGAAAGATGTGGAAAATTTGTCTTGACATGGGTAGGATATTTTTGAGGTTTTTTGGTGGCTAATTTAGGATTATGGTGGGATTAGTAGGAAATCGGGTAATTATTCTTTGATGATTCCATGATTGTCTTCTAGGCATCTTTTCATTGACCTTGTGTAGTAACGCCTGGAACTTGACGGCCATTCTTCACAGTGCTCTTTCTCTTTTGGATTGAAAGATGTAATCCTCAGCCTTAGTCTGGAAATGTCTTGAGTGATTTTTTCTCGGATGACCTCGTATGGAGTTTGGCATTCTTTTGCTGCTGCCTAGACTCTTTCCCAGTGAGGATGACTGTTTGTATAATTCCAGCTTGCCCAATCTTTTGGCCATATTTCTTTCGGGATGCATCTATTTTGCTGAAAAAGGATTCTTTGTGCCTCGCTATATTCTTCCTCCACAGATAAAATGGACACGGGAAATTTCCACCAAAATGATGCTTCTGCTTGTGCCTGGACTTTTCCATTAATAATCTTTACTGGCCTATGAAACATGAACACCTTCGCTGTGTAGGAATCACCGAAACATTTAATCCAGTATCTTCTAGGTTTGAACCATTGCAAAAATATTCTAAGAGCTGGTGCAATATTATCAAACTCTTTGAAGACGTTGCATTTGAATTCCATGAAAATATAATACTGATGGCATAGGTACCAGAAAAACCATAATAGTTCTTGTGGATAATCCTTGGCTTGAGCTATGAATATATGGCAGAACGGATATTCCGGATTCACTCCGTAAGGCTTGAGAATAGATCCTCCATGTTGTCGGAAAACCTCGAGCTCATAATAAGTTCTTCTTTCAATAAGAATTGATGGATCAAAGGGATCCATGAGGTTGAACAATTCCGGCGGATGATCTGTTGGCTTTAATGAACTTGTTCCTGGTAAACTGGAAAACATAAAGATGTGACTGATTAGCCTTTCCTTTGACTTCAGTTTTGTTGGGGAAAATCTCCTTGAAAATTCTTCCGGTCGGGACAGAAAATCTGCGAGAATATTATCCTTTCCTTTCAGATGCCTGACTTGAAACTTGTATGGAGAGAACCATTGAGCCCACTTGAGAATCTGAGGATTGGGAATAATTTTTGCATTTAGATGAATCATTTTCGGGAAAGCCTTCATATCCATTTCAATCAGGAATTCTGTATGAATAAGGAAGAAATTGAATTTCTTGATTCCATTCTTTACTGCAAGAATTTCCTTGAAAGTGGAGTGATAATGTTGCTCGGCATCTTTGAACTTTCCACTGGCGTATCCGCATATTTTCCTCTGGCCATCGTTTTCTTCAAATAGAACAGCACTCCAATATTCATTGCTGGCATCTGTCTGCAATATCTTCTTACCGTCCGAAGGGATATAGAGGGACTTGACATTTTTAGAAATCTCCTTTATTTTCCGGACTGCTTCATCTTGTTTCTTTCCCCATGGAGGAGCATTTTTCTTGAGCATCTCTGTAAGTGGAGAAATGTATGTAGAGATATTTGGAATAAAATCTCTTACATAATTTATTATGCCCAGAAATTGTTGGATCTGCTTTGTGGAGAAGTTGGTATCCGGAAATTTGAGTAGTTCCTGACATATATGGGGTCCTGTACTATATTCTCCTTGCACAAAATGCATTCCAAGAAAATCAATTTCCTTTTGAGCAAGAACCATCTTTTTGGCTGAGAGCATGATCCCGTATTGTGTTACCAATTCCTCAAACTGACGAAGCAAGTTGATATGTTCTTCAAATGTCACACAAAATAACAGGATGTCATCAATGTAAACTAGGGAGGTATGGAGGATGGGTTGGAATATTTTTATCATGGCTTTTTGGAATAAAGAAGGTGCGGTTTTCAATCCGAAGGGCATAACTTTCCATTGGAAGTGATGATCGGGGATGCAAAATCTTTGGGTCTTTCTTCAGGGTGGATTCCTAATTGCCAAAATCCCGACTTTAAATCAAACTTAGAAAAATATTTGGCCTTGGCTAGGTGGGAGAAAAGGGTGAGTTTATTTGGGATAGGGAATTTGTCATCTTCGAGGAAATGGTTAAGTGGCTGGTAGTTGATGACTAACATGAGTTTTCCTCTTGTTTGTTCAGCTCTTTTGTTGACATAAAATGCTTCGCATGCCCATTGTGAGTCTGATGGCTCTATCAGATCAAATTCCAAAAGCTCTTCACATTCTTTCTTTGCGAGTTGCAGATGATCTGGATTCATCCCTGAATGACTGGCTTTTGTTGGATTGATGTTTTCATTCTTCTTGAAAGGGAGCTTGATAAAAAATTCTTTATTTTTCCATAGAGGGCGTTTCCCTTTCATCATGAAGTCCTTGTGAGAATCGGCACATGATTGTTCAATGAGATTTTGCTCGATCTCCTTGATCTGTTCGTCCTTGGTGATTTGGAATAGCCTCGGGATTTCAGAATAGGGCCTGAACTGCTTTTTAAAAGCTATCCCATTAGCCTTGATATGGAGCTGATCTCTGAGTTGTCTGTAGATATCGAATCCAATAATAAGATCTTTTCCTGGTACATCAGATCCTAGCAGCTTCGTCCTGAGCTTCAATCCTGGAAAGAACTCAATGGTGATCGGGTGCTTTGTAATGACAGTTGTGGTCAAGATCGCATTTGATGCAGTGTTGAAATCCTTAAAATGCGGTACCCATTGATCTTCAGGAAAAACAGCTGGATTTATAAGTGAGGAAGCAGCTCCGGTATCAATGAAAGCAATAACTCGAGTTGGTTTGTCCCACTTGGATGAATAGATTTTGACTTCTACTTGAGGAACAACAGTAAGAGCATTGATCTCCTCTTTAGCCTCGATTATTGGTTCTGAGATTTGGTAATTGCCTTGCTCTTCATAGATATCAAGGGAGAATAAAGTTTCTTCATTAGGTTCATCATCCACAGAGAATATGGATTCAAGGTCCTCCTCCTTTCCGAGATGTATACCAGTGTAATCTTCAATCTCTTGAATGAGTTTGACAGACCTTCTTGATTGTGGACAATTTTTTGCAAAATGTCCAATCTTATGGCAAATAAAACACCTGTTCTTCTTGTGAAAATTTCCTGGCCTTCTCCGTCCGAAATATTTTGTGCGTCTCTTGGACCTTGACTTTCCATCTGGAATTCTTGGCCATTTGAACCTTCTGAATTCTCTCCTTCGCCTAGATGTGCGGCAAGAACATCCTGATCCGGTGATTAGATCAGATTTGCGGCATGCTTTGTCAAGTGCTGGATTGTGTTGGATAATTTGTTTCAGGGCAGAGCGCTTCGTACAGATATCATCTAATGCAACGAAAATAGCTTGCCTGATGTAACCAATTTGTGGGATGGTTATGGACTGGAACTTTTCTTCAATGATGGTCATGGTTCGACTTGCCAACAACTTTGGAAGAGAAGATACAAAGGCTTGCTTTAGATTGATATCTCCTCCAATCTCGAAGTATATCTTTGCCATTTTTTGAAAATGTCTATCAATGTCATTTCTGTCGAATGACACGCACTTCATCTCGAAGAGTTGCCTTCGCATTTTCTCCTGTCTTTGGCCAGCATCTCCGCAAAAGACTTCATGTAGGATTCTGATGTTGAAAGCAAAATCCTGGGAAGTAAGAAAAACATTTTTGTCTTGAATTCCAAGTGCATTCCACCAGTCTCTGAGGATTCCTGAGAATCGTGAAGTGAGTCCTGAAAGGATGATATACTTTTCTCGCTCCACCAAATTTCTGGTCACCATCCAAGTATAGAAGTCTTGGATCCGTTGAGGCCATTTTGAAACCTTGACATCATCTAAGGTGAAAGTGTGGAAACCGGTTCCAACTAGCTTTGACGCCATAGGCTCATATCTTCTTTCAGGGATTGGTTCATCCATCATGCCTTCTTGTTCATCATCTACTTCAGATATTTCTGGATCTCTTGGCTGGTTTACAAATATTGGGGGATCATCTCCTTCGGAAGATTCCGTTGTGGATTCATTGCTTGCTTGAGAACTATCTTCCATGGATTCGTCTTCTGATGAGTTTAGCGATTCTGACCATGGGGTATCTTCTTCTGATATGTATCTTGGCTGAGAGACATAGAAGTCTGGAGCCTTCTGGTCGGAAATCATCAGATTGTCAGGATTTGATCCTTTTGAACTTTCTCCTTGGTCTTGCCTTTTCTTGGTTTGTTTCTTTGCTGCAAGGGCATCTTTCATTTCCCAAACCATTTTTGCGATATCAAAATCATCTTCTTCTTTTGTTGGTCGAGTGAAAGAGATTGGATTTTTTGAGGTTGATGGAAAAGTAGAGAAGGTATGGTCTAATTTGGGTGGTGAATATGCTCGTGATGATATGGGGAAGAAGGTAGGTTTTGAAGAGAATGATGAGGTTCTTTGTGGCTCATAGTGATCATTTCTCAGAAGCTGAATTTGTTCTTTAAGAGAAATCGTCTCCTGTTGTTGTTGTTGGAAAAATTGGAAAAGTGAAGTTCCTGGCGGACAAATATCATATTGTAAATTTGCCAACCTTAATTCCAAAGCTTTGATCAGTCCTGCATGCTGAGACGATGACTGCTCCACCTTTTTCTCAATTGTTTCCACTTTGCTCATCAACTTGTTTTGTGCATGGGCCACATTTTTTATGGTGTTTCCAATATTATTGAGCACTTTGTTCTGGCAGATGGAATTTTCTGATTGCCAGTTCATTGTTGCTTCAATATCACTTGTTGGGGTTTTTTCTCCAGACGGTAGTATTATGTTCTTTTTGGGGATTTTTGGAGCATGGCTGATACCCTCCTTTTCAAAAGGTTGTAGTGGAGGAAAATCTTGGGAGTGACTAGAACTTGAAGGGCTCATCATGAATATTTGTGGGTGTGTGGAACTTTGGGTTGATGGAGTCTTAGGTTCAGGTGGCTTTTCAGTTTTTGGGGTGTGAGATGATGTTGGTTCGGATTTGGGCATGATTTCACTATCCTCCCAGCTAGGGGTGAATTTTTCAGGTAATTTCGGCCATTCTTGGGGTTTGTAACTGACAAGAAATTCATATTTACCTGGACGGCTTAATGAGCCAATCGAAGGATCTTTATTCTCATATCTGGCCCGAAATTCTTTTTCAGTAGTTTTCCCCTTTTTCTTGGATTTAGATTTGCGCTGGTGATGTTCATTATATTCTCCAACTAGATCTTCTATATAATCTTGGCAGGTGCAACCGAGATCCCATGGGCAGTGTCCAGTGAAAGGGCATTTGAACCACCACATTCTTTTCCCTTCGTTGTCAAAATATTGACACCAGTCATGTTCTTCCATGATGCTTTGGATATTCCAGAAGAATTCTCCATCGGGTTCTGGGTAAGTGTCTGTTGTATCTTTGGGTTGGATCATTTGGCAAGAAAAGATGGTTTTATTGGGTTTTTTGAGATGGGAATGGTCAAAGCTTATGCAAACGGTTTTGTCACTTCTTTTATTGAGTTTCCTCTGATTCTCTTAGCTTCTCATAATTTGTGATCCATGAATCAGGAAGGATTTTGACAAGTTCATCTCTAGAAATTTGTCTGGGTATTTGGGTGCACATGGTATTTCCTTTGGTAGCATCAATATTTAAGAGCAAAGCATTTTCTCCTCCGGGTAGACAAAGATCCATGGCATGATTTTGGACTCGCCATGCCATTTGGTGGTGAAGGGTTGCTTGGATAGTATCTTTGGCTTGTGGTGCTCCTTGGATTTGGACTTGGATTTTTAAGGCTTCGGTTAGGTACGGGTCATAAAGGGACATGTTGAAATTTGGAAAGATAGTTATGAAGACAGTTCCAGCATTCAGGGTAACTTCGGCAGTACCCAAGTTTGCGTGTTGGTACTCCAAATATCGGGTATCTAGAAGAGAAAGTCGAGCTACAACAGGTTGACCTTTTCTTCCATGATATGTTAAAGCAATTCGGACAGCACCAAAATGGATATGGGTAAAACCATGAGCTCTCCATTGCCTAGGAAAATCATCCTGGTATTTGAAGGGTGATAAATTGTTCCTCTCGAGTGGCAAGAATAGGATGCTGGTCAAGTTTTGAGGCGGCAACATATTCTTTGACTCCTTTTGGTCTATGTTGGACTAAGGAACGAATTTGGGTCCAGGGTGCAAAAGATTTTTTGGCAAACGCTGAGTAAGGGTTTATGAGGGGTAGTTCGGTGGAAGATACTTTTTGTTCATCGGGTAGGATATCTACTTCATAGAGGTAATCATATTTTTTGGACAAGGTTTTATGTAAAGTAGGAGACATATTCATTTTTGCAAGAGTAGAAGAAGAGGATGATGGAAATGACTCAGACATATTTAGTAAATTGTTCCTCCCTCCGAAACAGCAAAACCGATCCCATGTGCTGGTAAGTGCCTGGCCTAACCCCGGTGAAGTAGTGACGAGGCTAGATAGGACTACCAAACCAACCTGTGAAGTTAAATATGTATGTATATATATATATATATATATATATATATATATATATAAAGGAAAGAATACAGAAATTAAACAGTTAAGAGGGAGGGGAGCATGCTATGGGGGAAGAACAATAACAATCAGGATATAAAGTCAGCAATTTAAGCAAGAAAATGTACAATAACAATAATTAACAAGAACTGGAAAATTAATAGTTGCACGACATCAACCTTCATGCTTTTACTCTTATTCTCACCAAAAGCAATCAAACAAAGTGCACGGCATCAGCCTTCGTGTTTTCCCTGACATAACTCTCATATCATGGCACGGAATAATCCTTCGTGCAATTGTAATCATATCATAGCACGGAATGTGCCTTCATACATAAATAATCACAACATGGCACGGAATGACCCTTCGTGCAAATATAATCAAAACATGGCACGGAATGACCCTTCGTGCAAATATAATCATAACATGGCACGGAATGACCCTTCATGCAAATATATTAAAAACATGGCACAGAATGACCCTTCGTGCATTATCACTCTTCATCACCCAAATAGTAATCACAACCAAACGGGGTGAGGGGATAGACAGATAATAAGAAACGTCCCAGCAAGGGAAATAATCAATATACTCAAACCATCCTGGTAAGGGATTAATCATATCTCTTTCTATTTCTTTCATTTCTTACTCAGTAGTCTTTTATCGTTCAAGCCAACACTCTAGAGGATTTACAATTCATAATTAGTCCCCATACTCTTCACATTACATAGAATTCATCATTTAACATGGAATAGCCATAACAATCTCAGAATAAGTTCAAACAAGGACTCACGGTCATGCTAGACACCGGTGTATAGATACTCGTCACCATTTCTATACACCGTACTCAACATTTAGCAATTAGCAAACAATACTCTAATCCTATTCCCTCAAGTCAAAGTTAGATCAAAGACTTACCTCAAATGCTCCAAACCCAACTCAAGCCTCTAGAATAGCTTTACCCCTCAAATTCGGCTCCAACTTAGTCAAATATATGAAATAATGACTTTACAATATTAATAATAGCTAAACAAACTAAACCCAATGCCTAAATATGAATTTCTAAGATTTCTTCCCAAACTTCCAAAAATCGATCCCGGGCCCGCCTGAGCAAAACCCGAGGTTCGAACCAATTCCATGTCACCCATTCCCCCACGAGCCCAAATATATAATTTGTTTTCAAATTCGACCCCAAAATGAGGTCTAAATCGAAAAACCCTAACTCTACCCTTTTCCCCCAATTTCAACCCTAAATTATATGATTTAGGCTTAGAAACTTACTAATTATTGATGGGAAGGTAAAACAAATGAGTGGGAAATTACTTACTCAAATGATCTTGAAGGATGAAGGCTTCAGTGGAGTCCTAGAGCTTGGGGAGGAAGAGAGCTCGTGAGAAAATTAGGAATAAACCCATCACTGTTCTGCTTTTGAACTTTAAAAATCACTAGGCAAAAATGCCCTTCGCGTTCGCGGCAAGGGGGCCACGTTCGCGAAGGATAAAGAAGTCAAGGCATCGCGAACGTGAGGTACTAGTTGCGAACACGTAGAAGGATGAACTGGGGGTCCGGGATTGGTTTATAGACAAATGCGAGAGGGGACTCACGAACACGAGGACTTGTCCACGAACGCGAAGAAGGGAAAGCCCACTGGTACGTGAACGCAATTTGAGTGCCGCGAACGTGAAGAAGCAAATAACTGGGCAAGAATTGCAGAAAATCTGCTACATCTCCTAAGTCCAAAACCACCCCGAACACCTCCGAAAATACTCTCGAGTCCTCGAGGCTGCTAACCAAACACACATACTAATTCAAAAATATCCTACGAACTTAACTGTGAGATCAAATCGCCAAAATAACATCATATACATAGATTCAAGCCTCAAATGACATGATTTTCTTCCAAGTTTCATAAAGTTTCAAATTTGGAACTTATAGTCCGAAACACGTCAAATGACGTCTGATTTCAATCAAACTTTACAGAAAGCACTTATATCACATATAAGACTTGGTCCAGGCATCAGAACCAAAATACGAGCCTGATACCAAAGCCTTCTAATCAATTTTCATTTCTATTTTCCTTATTAATTTCATAGAAAAATTCTTTTCTCATGCTCTACACCTCGGAATTCGACTCCGGAAATATACCCGAGTCCCATATTTTTCTACATACCCTCCAGGACCGTCAAATCATGGGCCCGAGTCTGTTTACCAAAAATATTAGCAAAAGTCAACTTTAATCATTTTAAAGCCATATTTTTAATTTTTTCACAGAATTTAACTTATGATCTTTTCGGTTACACGCCTAGACTATCACGCAAATCGAGGCAAGTAAAAATGAGGTTTTCAAGGCCTCCAAAGTAAAGGATGAAGGAGAAAATAGGTGATGACCCTTTGGGTCGTCACATTTCCACCTCTAGAACAGTTGTTTGTGATCGAACGGACAAAAGCAAGAAGTACCTGAGTCGGGAATAGATGAGGATAACAACTCCGAATATCAGACTCAGACTCCCAAGTCAATGCCTCTGAAGGGTGACCTCTCCACTAGACATGCACTGAAGGAAAACTCTTTGACCTCATCTGTCGAACCTACCGATGTTGTATAGCACCAGGTCCTCCTCCTAATATAGATCATTGTCCAACTGTACAGTGCTAAAATCTCACGCGTGGGCTGGATGATCATGCTACCTCCAAAGCATAGACACATGAAACACTTGTTGCACAGTTGACAAGTTGGGGAGCAAGGCAAGTCTATAAGGCACCTGTCCCACAAGATTGAGAATCTCAAATGGGAAAATGAACCTAGGGCTAAGCTTGCCCTTCTCCCCAAATCTCATCACGCCCTTCATAGGCGACACTCTGAGCAAGACCCACTCACCAACCATGAAAGCTACATCTCGAACCTTATGATCTGCATAACTTTTTTGCCGCGACTGAGCCGAACGAAGCCTGTCCTGAATGATCTTGACCTTATCCAAGGCCTCCTAAAGTAAATCTATACCCAATAACCGGGCCTCTCCCAGCTAAAACCATCTGAGTGGAGACCGACATCACCTACCATGCAACGCCTCATATGGAGCAATCTGAATGCTGGATTGGTAGCTGTTATTGTAGGCGAACTGCGTTAAAGGAAAATATTGGTCCCGCGAGCCTCCAAAATCAATGACACAGGCTCAGAGCATATCCTCCAATATCTAAATAGTCCTCTCGGACTGGCCGTCTTTCTGTTGATGGAATACTGTGCTCAACTAAACCTAGGTGCCTAACTCCATCTTAACCGCTCTCTAAAAGTGCGAGCTAAACTGCGTACCCTGGTCCGAAATGATAGATACCGGTACCCCATGAAGGCGAACAATATCTCGGATAGATCTCAGTTAACCTCTCCGATGAATAAGTGGATGCAACATGAATAACATATGCTGACTTGGTCAGCCTATCAACAATGACCCAAATAGCATCAAACTTCTTCCGAGTTATAGGAAGTCTAGTACTGCAATCCATGGTAATCTTCTCCCACTTCCACTCGGGAAGTTCAATCCTCTGAAACAAACCACCAGGCCTCTAATGCTCATACTTAACCTGCTAACAGTTCAAACAGTGATCCACATATGAAACAATATCTTTAATGCTGCCGCAAGTCCTGATACATCTTCGCGGCGCTCAGGTGAATAGAATACCGAGAACTATAGGCCTCTCCTAAGATCTACTCTCGAATCCCATTGACATTGGGCACACAAACTTGCCCTTGAAACCTCAAAACACCATGAACATCTAAGGTCACCTTTGTGTCACCTCCACGCTGCACCGTGTCTCTCAGGACACACAAATAGGGATCATCAAAATGCCGATCATGGATACGCTCTAATAATGAAGAATGGGTGACCGTGCAAGCTAACACTCTGCTAGGCTCAGAAATGTCTAACCTTACAAACCGATTGGCCAAGGGTTGAATATCCAAAGCAAGTGATCTCTAGCTGACCGGAACATAAGCAAGACTACTCATGCTGGCGTACTTCCTACTTAATGCATCGGTCACCACATTGGACCTCCCTAGGTTATACCAAATAGTAACATCATAATGTTTCAACAGCTCCGACCACCTCCTCTGCCTCAAGTTCAACTCCTTCAGCTTGAACAAGTACTTCAGACTCTTATGATCAGTGTACACCTCACACGTCACACCATATAGGTCATGCCTCCAAATCTTCTAAGCATGAACAATGCTGCCAACTCTAGATCATGAACCGGATAATTCATCTCATGAATCTTCAATAGCCTAGAAGCATAAGTAATGACTCTACCACCCTGCATCAATACTGCACCAAGCCCAATACA
Source organism: Nicotiana noctiflora (assembly GCA_032618575.1). NCBI lineage: Eukaryota > Viridiplantae > Streptophyta > Magnoliopsida > Solanales > Solanaceae > Nicotiana > Nicotiana noctiflora. The sequence goes on from JASVEL010005848.1 coordinate 45,615, forward strand.
GAAAGCATCATAATAAACTATATACGGCCTTGAGCCTGTGGGCAAAACCAATATCAGTGCCATAGTTAGAGCTATTTTGAGCTTCTGAAAGCTCGCCTCACACTCATCTGACCATCTGAACTGATCACCATTTTGGGTCAATCTAGTCATTGGGGCTGCTATGGATGAAAATTCCTCCATGAACCGACGGTAATAACCTGATAACCACAAGAAACTCCAAATCTCAGTAGCTGATGCTGGTCGAGGCTAGTTCTTGACTGCCTCAATTTTCTTCAATTCCACTTTAATACCCTCTGTTGATACGACATGGCCTAGAAATGCAACCGAACTCAACCAAAACTCGCACTTCAAGAACTTAACATATAACTTACTATCTTTCAGAGTCTGAAGTACCACTCTGAGGTGCTGATCATGCTCCTCTTGGCTGCGGGAGTCAGCCAGAATATCATCAATAAAGACTATCCTGAACATGTCCAAATAAGGTCTAAACACTCGATTCATCAACTCCATAAATGTTGTTGGGGCATTGATCAACCCAAATGACATGTCCAAAAACTCATAATACACATACCGAGTGCGGAATGCTGTCTTAGGGACATCAGACGCCCTAATCCTCAACTGATGGTAGCAAGATCTCAAGTCTATCTTTGAAAACACCTTTGCACCCTGAAGCTGGTCAAACAAATCATCAATCCTCAGTAGCGGAAACTTGTTTTAATCGTCACTTTGTTCAATTGCCGGTAATAAATGCACATCCTCATCGATCTATCCTTTTTCTTCACAAACAACACCGGCGCACCCCAAGGAGAAACACTAGGTCTGCTAAAATCCTTGTCTAACAAGTCTTGCAACTGGTCCTTTAAATCCTTCAACCCTAGCGGAGCCATGCGATACGACAGAATGGAAATGGGCTTAGTGCCCGAAGCCATATCAATACAACAATCAATATCCCTGTCGGTCGGCCTACCCGGCAGGTTTGAAGGGAAAACCTCAGGGAACTGCCAAATATTAGGAACAAAGTCAATAAAAGGAACCTTTGTTCTGGAGTCACAAACATACGCCAGATAAGCTAAACACCCCTCATCAAACATGTGTCGAGCCTTCACATATGAAATAACACTGCGGGTGGCATCACTTGGGGTCCCTCTCTATTCTAATCGGGGCAAATCTGCCAAAGCCAAGGTCGTGGTCTTGGCATGAAAATCCAAGATAGCATGATACAGGTACAACTAATCGATCCCTAATATAACATTGAATCCACCATGTCTAAGAACAATAAATCAACACGGGTCTCAAGGCCCTCAAACACTAGCACACAGGAATGATGAACTCGGTCGACCACTATATAATTACACACCGGTGTAGATATATAAATAGGAATACCCAAAGCATCACTAGGCATAACCAGGTAGAGTATAAAATAGGACGACACATACGAATACGTAAACCAAGGGTAAAATAGCACTGAAGTATCTCTATTAATAATCAGAATGGTAACTATAATGTCTGCACCTGAAGACTTTGCCTATGGTCTAGCTGCTGGTTGGCCTCTACCTCTGGCGACCTGAACTCTACCTCTAAGACCTCTACCTCCACCTCTAATACCTCTGCCATTGCCTCTAGTTGGCTGGGCACGCTGTGGAACCTCTGATGCCTGAATCATAGCACGAGAACTCAGATGTTGGAAGCTGCCAGAAACTCAAGGGCAATATCTGACAATGTGCCTCAGATCACCACAAACATGGTAAGACCTCCACTACTACGGATGAGCACCCCTTAACCTCGGGAAAACCCTTCTATGGTGGCCACACTCATAACATCTACACAAACGCTACAGCTGAGGGAACTGAGGCTGACCCTGTCAACCTGAATGACCACCTAAAGTGCCATGAGTGACTTGGAGAGTTGACTAAAAAGGCTTGGGATGGTGGCCTCTACCATAAGAACCTCTACCTCCTGATGAGGTACCACTGAATGTGCCTGTATGATAGGACCTCTTATCCGACCCATGACTACCTCCATGTGGCAGAGCCATCTCAACTCTACGGCCCATATTGGTCGCCTTCTAAAATGTGATCTTACTCCCGGCTTGAGCCACTATACCCAACTGACCTGACACCAGTGGCAGAACTACTAGAAGCAAACCTGCTCGAATGACACCCTTTATGAGGCCTACCAATCGGACTTGAACATCCTGAAGAACTGGGGTGGTAATGAACCTTTCTGGGACATGAGTTGGGCCAACCGGAACTACTGGGACGGGAACCCCTTCCTCAAAATCAAACTGAGGCTCCACCACTGGGGCTACTTCTGGGGTCTCAAACTATTGAGTGGTAGAAGATAAAGTACGTGTTCTCGTCATCTGCAAAAGAACAGAGTAGAAACACAACTAGTATTTGACAAATAGAATCGCACGACAAGAAAGAACAAAAGTGAGGTTTTCCTAACTCCGTAACCTCTGGGGATAAATACAGAGTCTCAGTACCGATCCCTCAGACTGTACCAAGTTTGTCCGTGAGTAGCGAGACTTATGTAACCTAGAGCTCTGATACCAACTTGTCACGACCCGGATTTCCCATCATCGGAGTCGTGATGGAGCCTACTATCGGAGTTAGGCAAGACAAGCATTTAAAACATTCTCTGATAACACCGCAACAATATAAATAAAATGATTTATTTAAATGAAAGCGGAAGTCTTAACAGCATAGATAACTGAAAACCAAAAAAATGCGAAAGTTCAATAACATCTCTACCAAGATCCGGCGCCACAAATCATGAACTACTAAAGAGTGCTAAAAATAGGTCTAAATACAAGTACATCAATATTTGTCTTGGTATAAGGAAAACAAACTAATAAATTAGAAGGGACTCTGTCATACGGACGCCAGCTAGGCTACCTTGAAAGTCCTTGGATTGAAGTAAGCTCCTAATCAACTACTGCAATGTCCAAAAAGATGATCCAGTACCGTGATCTTTGCAAAAGAGCACAAAAGTGTAGCATCAGCACAACCGACCCCATGTGCTGGTAAGTGCCTGGCCAAACCCCGGCGAAGTAGTGACGAGGCTAGACAGGACTACCAAACAAACCTGTGCAATTCAATAAATAAATAAATAAATAAATAAAATATAAATATGTATATATATATATATATATATATATATATATACACACACACACACGTGTGTGTGTGTGTGCGCAATAAAAGGAAAGAATACAAAAATTAAATAGTTAAGAGGGAGGGGAGCATGCTATGGGGGAAGTACAGTCCGGATATAATGTCAACAACTTAAGCAAGAAACCGTACAATAACAATAATTAATAAGAAGAGGAAAATTAATAGTTGCACGTCATCAACCTTTGTGTTTTTACTCTCATTCTCACCAAAAGCAATCAAAGAAAGTGCAGGACATCAACCTTCGTATTTTCCCTCACATAACTCTCATATCATGGTATTGAATAATCCTTCATGCTATTGTAATCAAATTAGAGCATGGATTGTGCCTTCGTGCATAAATAATTAAAATATGGCACCGAATGACCTTTCATGCAAATATAATTAAAACATGGCACAAAATGACCCTTCGTGCAAATATAATTAAAATATTGCACGAAATGACCCTTCATGAAAATACAATCATAACATGGCACAAAATGACCCTTCGTGCAAATACAATCGAAACATGGCACGAAATGACTCTTCGTGCATTATCGCTCTTCCTCACCCAAACAATAATCACAACAAAATGGGCGAGGGGATAATCAGATTATAAGAAACGTCCTGGCGTCCCGGCAAGTGAAATTATCAATATACTCAAACCATCTCGGCAAGGGATTAATCATATATTTTTCTACTTCTTCATTTCTTACTCAATAGTCCTTTTATCGTTTGAGCCAACGCTCCAAAGGATTTACAATTCATAATTAGTCCCCATGCTCTGCACATTACATAGAATTCATAAATGAACATGGAAGAGTCATAACAATATCAGAATAAGTACAAATAAGGACCTACGGCCATGCTAGACACCGGTGTATAGATACTCGTTACCATGCCTATACACACCGTACTCAATATTTGGCAATTAGCAAACAACACTCTAATCCTATTCCCTCAAGCCAAAGTTAGATCAATTACTTGCCTCAAATGCTCCAAAGTTAACTCAAGCCTCTAGTATAGCTTTACCCCTAAAATTTGGCTCCAACTCAGTCAAACCTATGAAATAATGACTTTACAATATTAATAATAGCTAAAAAAACTAAACCTAATACCTAAATATGATTTTCTAAGCTTTCTTCCCAAAATTCCAAAAGTCGACCCCAGGCCCGCTGGTCAAACTCGAGGTTCGAACCAATGCCATGTCGCCCATTCCCCCATGAGCCCGAATATACATTTTGTTTTCAAATTCGACCCCAAAACGAGGTCTAAATTGAAGAAAATCAAAAACCCTAACTCTACCATTTTCCCCAATTTCAACCTTAGATTATATGATTTAGGCTTAGAAACTTACTAATTAATGAAGGAAAAGTAAAAGAAAGGAGTGGAAAATTACTTACTCAAGTGGTCTTGAAGGATGGGGGCTTTAATGGAGTCGTAAATCTTGGGGAGGAAGAGAGCTCATTAGAAAATTAGAAATAAACCCGTCATTGTTCTGTTTTTGAACTTTAAAAATTATTGGGCAAAAATGCCCTTCACGTTCACGGGAAGAGGGATGCGTTCGTGAAGGGTAAAGGAGTCACGATATCGCAAATGTGAGGTACTAGTTGCGAACGCATAGAAGGATGAACTGGGGGTTCAGGATTTGCTTATACGCGAGCGTGAGAGGTGACTCGAAAACGCGGTGAAAGAGGAACCAAGGCTACACGAATGCGGGGACTTGTCCGCGAACGCAAAGAAGGGAAAGCCCATTAGTACTCGAACGCGAGCTGAGTGCCGCGAACGCGAAGAAGCAAATAACTAGGCAAAAATTGCAGAAAATCTTCTACAACACCTAAGTCCAAAACCACCCCGAACACCTCCGAAAAAACTCCGGAGCCCTTGGGGCTCCTAACCAGACACATACACTAACTGAACAACATCCTACAAACTTAACCGTGCGATCAAATTGCAAAAATAACATCATATACATAGAATCAAACCTCAAATCACATGATTTTCTTCCAAGTTTCATAAACTTTAAAATTTGGAACCTATAGTCCGAAATATGTCAAACGACATCCGATTTCAACCAAACTTTACAGAAAGTGCTTAAATCACATATAAGACTTGTACCTGTCATCGTAACCAAAATATGATCATGATACCACAGTCTTTTAATCATTTTTCATTTCTATTTTCCTTAATAATTTCAGAAAAAATCTTTTTTCGGGCTCCGAACCTCGAAATTCGACTCCGGGCATACGCCCGAGTCCCATATTTTTCTACGGACCATCCGGGACCGTCAAATCACGAGTTCGGATCCGTTACCAAAAATGTTGACCGAAGTCAACTTTAATCATTTTAAAGACATATTTTAAATTTTTCATAGAATTTTGACATATGATCTTTTCGGCCATGCGTCCGGACTGCGCATTTTAATCGAGGCAAATAAAAATGAGGTTTTCAAGGCCACGGGAGTATGGGATGATAGAGAAAATATGTGATGACCCTTGGGGTCGTCACTGTTGTGATACTATATTATTGCTCCTTTAGTTGTGACAAGTCGTGATACTTCTTCAGCAACACCAACTCGATTTCGTCATCTTCCAAGTTGTTTCTATTGAGGACACATGTATAGGAGTTCACATGCTCATTTAGATCCGTTGTTCCATTGTACTTTGGAATATTGGGCATACGAAACCTCTTCGGGTCGACTTTGGTGACGCGCTTCGAGGGAAAGGATTTTTTATAAAATTCTTGGAATTCGGTGCTTTCAATATTGAGGGCGGGATTTGATCGACCCTGGAATTATATGTCTCCACCTTCTTGTCGTTGGTCTTAAATTTCTTCTCACCTGATTTTACTCGTTTCGTCAATGCTTCAAGCATTTTCATAATTTTGGGGTTGATCTCGGGCTCACCTTCACCAGACTCTCGGTGGTTTGTTCGTTTCTTCGGGTGTTCTCCCGGGACCATTCGGCCTCGACTCTGCCAGAGGTGTTGCCTTGATTCTTTAGCTGCTTTATCGCCGCCTGTTGAGCTTGCAAAATTTCGAAGTTAGCTGCATGCTTACCACCTCACCTTTGCCTTCGAGCGTTTCTCGAATTGTTGGTTCGGGATCTCCACGAATGATGTTTTCAAGGTCAGTTGGCAGGTTGATGTCGATAGCAACCTGTGAATTGTCATCGATTGGATCGGCAACTTGGACACTATTGGAATTAATAGGGGGCACCTCATTACTAGGCACTAGATTGTTATTTTCATCATGATGGTCAGATGAGCCTCAACGTTCAAGTAAGCCGACTAAGAATTTGATATTTTAAAGCTGACATAAAATTGAGACTTTACATATCAAGTGTAAAATAGAGTGTGTTATGAAGATTTGTATCAAACCACTATTATTATCCTTATCGCCACGATGGGTGCCAAATTGTTTATTCTTAAAACAGATAATAGTTTAATTTGTACGTGATTTTAACGATATGTAGATTGAATGGACATAAATAATCAAAGATATTAGATAATCAAAAGACAAATGAATAATCAAACAAGTTGTAATATTACGGCCTCGCTTGAAATTGGGTTGGATAATAGTTTTTTCTCTCAATCGACCCCTCGATTTGGAGCAAATAGAGAATGAATAGCAAATAGTAAAGTAATAGCTTTGCTATTAAGGGTGGGTATCAGTTGGTTCAGTTCGGTTATAAATGTTATCGGTTTAGCATATCGATTATCGGTTTGCAAATTTGATAAATTGATAAGATATCGGTTAATCAGTTATCGATTATTATCAGTTTGGTTATCGGTTTACCCGATAAGATACCTCAATCTAGAGTTAAGCAAAAAGAAAAGACAATTTACTAGAGTTAAGCAAAAAAGAGAATAATTCACATATAGTATACTAAAGACTTGAGCTAGGAGTAACTAGTAAGGTCTATGAAGAATGAAGATAAGCAATTGAAGAGTAAGGTTGAGAAAGAATAGGAGATAGTGAACTGAAACCCTAGCATTTGTATACACTTAAGGATAAAGTCATAATTTTATTAATTCTTATTGGGTTATCGGTTAACCCATTAAATCGATGCCCGAACCGATAATCCAATAGTAAAAACAATTTAAACCGTTACCGAGATCTTAACCCAATAACCTGACCGTTAACCCAATAAGCAATTAACAGTTTGAGTTATCGGTTTTACCTGATATATGCCCAGCCCTATTTGCTATGGCCGGAGAGCAGTAAAAATGAAATTGTCCTACCATGGTTTTCGTGTTACAATCTGTCCTATTATATAAAAAGCTTCCCCTTATATAGAAGAAGAGTTCTATCTCTAACACAATTCAAAAAAGGGTAAAAATCCTCCTTTTTTTTAATTACTAATTTGTTACCAACATCCGTCGTGATCCGCGTCATGATATACGGTTGAGTGTAGATATCACAATCCTCAATTAATCATGTGCACCCGTTTGCTATGCTTTCCGAGGTCTTGGAGCTCGTTTTGAATTTGGGGAGTATTATCTTATCATGTCCGATGGTGAGCACTCCGTTCGAGCCTTGATACAAAGAGTTTCCAACTTCGACTTCGATCTCATATATTTATACTCTTTCCTTGTTTGATCCATCAGAAAATTGGGGCGTGCATTAACTCCGATTTCACCAGTATACAGGAAGAACAAGAACATTAACTATATCAAATTTCATACACCAATCTGTCTTCAGCCAGTAAAAGATGAATTATTACAATGATAACCATAAACGTATTTTCCCTTTGTTGGCCTATCTAATTCCACATTAAAATTTTCCATTTTCTTACTTCTATTCAACGAAAATGATGCATATATGGTAAATTTTACTTTAATTTCCATTTTTAAATTGTCTTGAACAAATTAAAACCTGTAGAATATGACATAAAACAAGATAAACACAAAAACCATGACTGAAAAGAGCATTATAGTGTTTGTATATCCTCTCGTGATTGTGGTGCATACAAAATGTTTAACCATATTTATACCATATGACGTAACTTACGACAATTAATATTTATACCATATCACGTAATTTACATATGGTTAAATGATAAATTGATATGCAAATAAATATTAATGAAGTTCGGTTAAAAATAATAATGTATACAAAAAATATATGTGATGTATTATACTTCAATACCACACAAGATGGTGTGATTTATGTGATGTCAAAATTTTTGCGTGCATAAATTATAGAATGATTTATTTCTTCTATGTGTTCCTTATAATATTGTTGTAGAATAATAAATACGAAAAGTAAAGAATATAAGTATTTTTATGAGAAAATATCTGTCTCAAAAGATGAAAAAGCTACGGCCTATTACTCAGTAGGATTTTTCACAACACTTTACTAAATCACCAAGCCAAAATAACATTTACAAAACTCTTTGTAAACCTAAGGAGTATATTTAATCCCTTTGCAGCAACCAACCTCTAGCTGTTGTGGCAACTTCAAGTTAACTCTAACTTGAATACAACACCCAGAGTACCTCGTACAATTGATTCCAGATAAAGCTAAAAGGTAAAATTTGAAACACCTACAACAATAAAACTAGAATAAAAGACAGATACTTCGAACTGGTTCTTCTATCTGGTTCATGTAGCTTCAGGTTCGAACACTTGAATCATATAAGAATTGCTTGCAAAATGCCTTGTTATTCTGCTCTCAACTCACATTTAACTTCAGCGTTTGTGCATCACTATAAAATGAGAATATCCTGAAATATATAGAGTTAGTAGAATAGGAAATAACTAGAGTTCCAATGCTATACTCTTCCTTAGTAGAAGAGTTCTAGTTATCTTTTAACTTATAACTCTTTCCTTATCTAGAATATATTTCTCTCGAGTAAGAAGTCCTTCTCCTTATCATTTATGCAACCTTTTGCATTCAGAAGATATCAGATATAACCACTTATGCTTATATTCTTCACGTGCATTCCTTGTGCTTGAAACTACCTGTGTCTGTGTTTATTGTATATGGACCTGGTTCATGCTTGAGTTCCTTTGTCAATCATTAAAACAAACTTCATTTAGGCAAAAAAAAAAGTCCCTTTTTTTTATGATGACAAACTCCGTACTTTTCATAACCATAGGCCATGTTTCAACTTAACTCAATATCAACATAATGTTAGGACACTTTCCATTTTAATGTCACAAATCATGACATACCAGATTCATTAGGTTATAAATATCACAGTCCAAGTAGAAAGCACAACCTATCTTTCCACTTTAGCTTCATTGGAAAGTTGTATAATTATGTTAGATAACCAAATTTTAATTGATTTTACTCATGGCCACTAGGGCGATTTCAAATGCAATTATGGAGTCAGGTATCATATATCAATCTAAAGATATTAGCTATCTAAGAAGCATCACCAAACATTTACAGCACAAAAAAAGTTGATTAACATTAATATTAATCATCCACAAAGCATACAAAAAAATAAAGATACTGGATATTGAGCAAAAAGAACAAAAAGAAATCTTATTTGGGTGACTGGTTTGTATAACTAGGCTAAAAAGTTTTAAAGGCTGGGAAAGATCATATTCTTGATTTCTGGTCTAAAGTAATTTAAGCATATCATGAAGAATGCCTGCATCCTTCCTTTTCTCCTTTGCAAGTGTCACGACCCGGATTCTTCAACCAAAATCGGGATCGTGATGGCACCTACTCGTGGTAGCTAGGCAAGCCACTATATTCACACTATCCTGTTTTTAACAATATTTCATACTCAATTTATCAACAAAACCATAGTCTTAATTAAATAAGTGCGGAAGACTTTATCAAAATAGAGGTAAGTAATTTCAAGGTAACACAATACTGAAATCCTCTACCCAAGACATGGAGTCACCAACTCACGAACTACTACTGAATACTACACATAAAAGTCTGAAAGAAAATAACATAATCTGTTTGTCTTGGAACAAAGAGACTACAACTAGTAACATAAATAAAAGGAAGAGACACCGGGCCTGCGGACTCCTGCAAGCTACCTCGGTCTCAATATGCTCAACTCCCATGCAAAAAATCTACTGCTGCTGCTCCTGATCAAAACTTGGACCTGTGCAAAAATGCACAGAAGTGCAGTATCAGCACCATCCGACCCCATGTGTTGGTAAGTGCCTGGCCTATCCCGGCGAAGTAGTGACAAGCCTAGGACCAGACTCCCACATAAACTTGTGCAGTTCTATATATATATGTACACCACAAGATAACGAGAAACAATCAAGTAATAACAACCCAACAAGGAATATCACAGAGGAACTGAACAGTTAACAACGGTTATTAAATCAGCAAGGAAACCAAAGTATAATGGATAGCATGTAATATCAAGTCAAGGAATAGCAAATAGTCGCATGGCATCATCCTTCGTTGTCACGACCCCAAATCCGGTTGTGATGGCGCCCAGCACATTGCTAAGCCAGCCTGACCAATCAATATAAACAACGGAGCTAGAAGCTCTCTTTTAGCCCATTTAAGCATATTAAATCATGAAGCAATAGCGATACAAATAACGAAAACGGGGAACCAAGTCCCATAATACATCAACTCCCATAGACCAAGGGTCAAGAGTCATGAGCCTCTACCGAACATGAGTGTATAAAGGTTTACAAGATACCAAGTGCGGAAAGAAAAGTCAATACAAAATCAAGATAGTAAGAAGGAATATCGGGTCCTGCGGACTCTGCAGCTACCTCGTATATCCCACAGATGTCGCCTCGCACAGCTACTGGATCACTGCTGAGAGGTACCTGGATCTGCACACAAGGTGCGGGGAGTAAAATGAGTACTGCCAGACTCAGTGGTAATAAACAAGGGTAAGACAGCGCAGATAAGAAATCCGCAATAAAGCACTATGTAAAGCTATAATCGGCTACCCTGTCATAGAATCAATCTTCACTGTACCTGTACCAACAAATACCAATAAATAGCATAACAGCTAGGAGATGTAGCTAAATGCAATGCAATGCATGATATGACCGCTACGGCGCGTAGCCCGACTCCAATTTTGGGTACCTGTGCTCACTGTGGGGGTTTAGACTCCGGAGGGGCTCCTACAGCCCAAGCACATCTCATAGAGATTTACTGCGGCGTGCAGCCCGATCCAACATATATATCTCGCTGCGGCGCGCAGGCCCGATCCACTACTAGTCGGCTAATATGCAGATACAGCCTCGCAGGCTCAAAAGTAGTTTTTGAAAACTCTTTTATCATTTTTCAGTTGGAAAACAGTAATATCAAGTTCCAGAGATTGGAATTAGCATAATAACAAAATAGATGCGGACTAGTAGTAAACTAGCATGTCTATATGATAAGACCATGATAACGATCCTCGTGGGATCCAATAACTGGCTCACGGCCCACATGTATACTCAACCGCCCAAGAAGGGGGTTCCTCGGCTCAAGAGTGGCCATTATCACAATATATATATATATATATGCAACCATCCGAGAAGGAGGTTCGACGGCTCTAGAATAGCCAATAATACAATATCAACAGGTCGGACTAATATATAGTCTCCAGTTCATGATCGACCCCGCACTCTCAAGAGTGTGCGTGTCTCGCCGCTATACGGCGTCACAAAGTGGTATACCGGGGTTTTGAACCTGCTGGTCATCACCCACATCTATTACTCACCTCAATACGGTGCGATGACTACTCCGCAATGCCCTTGCCACGAGAATGAAGCTCCGCACGCGTAGAATCTGATCAAATACAGTAGAAATACAACAAATTAGGCCAATGGGACGACACCCAATCAATACAACTCAATTTACATCAAAATTCCCAAGGTTGTCAAAACCCGACTTTTGGTACGCTTATCGAAAAATCACGAAAGTCACATATTCGGAACCCTCATCTCAACACGAGTCTAAGCATATCAATTTTACCAAATTCGGACTCCATTTGCCCATTCAAAACCTTGATTTTCTAAAGTTCAAGCCTAGGGCTAAATCCTCCATAAATTACCCCAAATTCCTCCATTTTCATGATATAATTGCATAATATTACCAATACTAATCATAGTTTAACTCCATAGATGATTACCTGATGATTTCCCAGCAATCTCCCGTCAATTTCTCCTCTTGGAACTCAAAAATGGAGTTTTGGGTTAATGAACCCGTATGTGAAATGTTTCTGGTTTTAATTCACTGCCTGGGCCGTTTACACTATGCGATCGCATCCCATCCTTGCGATCGCGTAGAACAAATGATAGCTCGAAATAATTAAGGCTATGCGATCGCACTACCTCTCCGCGATCGCATAGAAGATCTCACCCAGGCTCCAAATTACTACTATGCGATCGCAGACTGACCACGCGATCGCATAGAACAATAAGCTTCTTAGGCACCCCGGATCATTTTACCCTATGCGATCGCACCAGTGACCCTGCGATCGCAGAGTGCCAGGTTCCATACCTATGCGATCGCATCTCCTATTACGCGATCGCATAGAACAACTCCGGGGCTCACTTCCATCCTTCTATGCGATCGCAATGACCCTATGCGATCGCATAGAGCATCCATCTGCAACAAAACCAGCAGCCAACAGCAGTTCAAAAATAGAAGAAATGGTCCGTTTGGACCCCCGAAATCAACCCGAGGCCCCCGGGACCCCAACGAAAACCACCAACATACCCCATAACACGTTTCAAACTTGTTCTAATCATAAAAACACCATCCTAAACATCAAAATCACCAATCACACACGGATTCAAGCCTAAATTCCTTAAAACTTTCCGAATTACGCATTCAATCAAAAACCCGACTAAACGACGTCCGAATGACCTGAAATTTTGCAGGCACATCCAAAATCACCTAACGGAGCTACTGCAACTGTCGGAATTCCATTCCGACCCCGGATCAAAATCTCACCTACCGTTCGGATTTCGCCAAAATTCAACCTTAGCCAATTCAAGCCTATTTCTACACCGGGCCTCCAAATTCAATTCCGATCGCTCCCCTAAGTCACAAATCACCTCCCGGAACTAACCGAATCATCATAATCCGATTCCGAGCCCTCTAACCAAATAGTCAACTCCGGGTTGACTTTCCTTATTCAAGTTTCCTTCACAAAGGTTATATGCCTCATTTTCAATCCAATTCACTCCTAACTCACCCGATAGACTTTAACACCTGATATAAAAGCATAAAACATACAATTTCAACATGACGGGGTGGTAATTTCCGTGACGACGGGCCGGGTCGTCACATTCGTGCTTTTACTCTCATCCTCACCAAATAAGCAAATAAAGTGCACGGCATCACCCTTCGTGCTTTTACTCTCATCCTCACCAAACAAGCAAATAAAGTGCACGGCATCACCCTTCGTGCTTTTACTCTCATCCTCACATCCATGGTACGGCATGATCCTTCGTACATGGTTCAATAACAAGACATGGCATGATCTTTCGTGCATAATCAATAACATGGAATGGCATTAACCTTCGTGCATAATCAATAACAAGGCACGACATTAACCTTCGTGCATAATCAATAAATCAAAGCACGGCATCACCCTTCGTGCATTATCACTCTTCCTCACCCAAATAACAATCACAGTTAAGGTCAGAGAAAGAAAATAGTAAATCATGAACCGTCCCGGCAAGGGCCACAATAATCATCACAATAAAGTCCCGGCAAGGGCAATCAATATCTCACTTCACAACAAGTCCCGACAAGGGAGAACAATAGCAATTCCACAACCCGGCAAGGGTTCAACAGTTTATCTTTAAAATGTCTCACAACAAGTATTAACAACGACTCACGATCATGCAAGATGCCAGTGTATGGATGCTCGTCACCACAGCCCATACACCGCACTCGATCACATAGAACATAGCACATAATCCTATTCCCTCAAGCTAGGATAGAACAAACACTTACCTCTGGCCTTGAAGTCCAAATTACTCTTCAATTATAGCTTTTTCCCCGAATTTCCGCTTTCAACTAGCTCGAATCTAATCACAATTGATTCCACCATATTAATAAATACTAATTAACTTGGTTTGAATGCGTAAAAATGGTTTTCTCAAAGTTTACCCCAAAATTTCCCAAAACGCCCCAGGCCCACGTGGTCGGAACTCGGGGTTCAGACAAAAATCTGGTCACCCATTCCCCCACAAGTTCAATTATATGATTTGTTTCAAAATCGGACCTCAATTCGAGGTCCAATTGCCCAATTCATGAAAACCCTAGGTACTACCCAAAAACATGAATTTCTACCATGAAAACCTTTGATTTCTATTGAAAAACATGTTTAATGTTGTTAGGAATTGAAAGAATTAAGTAAAAAGTGACTTACAATTGCTTTGGAGTGAAATTGCTCTTGAGAGTTCGTGTGTGGTGTGTGGGTTTTTGAAAGAATGAAGAATGAACTTTAAAATTCGTTTAAGTATAAAATTGCACAGCTGCAGATATTGCAAATGCGAACTTTTGTTCGCATTTGCAAATATAGCAGGCTTGGGGACTGTCAGCATCACATTTGCGAACTAAGCCGAACTACTGGGGCCTTCGCATTTGCGACATTTTAGACGCATTTGTGAAGCTGCACCATTTACTGAAGGCCTCGCATTTGCGAGGTATGGTTCGCACTTGCGAACCCCTTCACTCCTCTGCCATCTTCGCATTTGCGAAGATTGGTTCGCATTTGCGAACCAAGGCCAGCCCAGGACTTCTCGCATTTGCGAGAAAATCTTCGCATTTGTGAAGGCAACGGCTGGGTGAAAAACCAGCTGTGTAAAAATTCAGAATTTAACCCAACGGCCTATCAAATCTTTACTCGAGCCCCCCGGGATCCAAACCAAACATGTACACAACATCAAAAACACATTACAAACTTGCTGGTGCGATTACATCGCCAATATAACATTGTTTTCATCAAATCAAGCATCAAGTTCATGATTTTCATACTTTTGGTTTTCAAAACATTCAAATTTGGAACTCAAGGTCC
Organism: Nicotiana noctiflora; assembly: GCA_032618575.1. NCBI lineage: Eukaryota > Viridiplantae > Streptophyta > Magnoliopsida > Solanales > Solanaceae > Nicotiana > Nicotiana noctiflora. Next base: position 60,729 of record JASVEL010005848.1, read on the forward strand.
AAAACATATCAAACGACATCCAAATGTCACCAAACTTTGCAGAAAGCAAATATATAATATTTAAGACTTGTACCGGGCGTCAGAACCAAAATACAAGCCCGATACCAAGGTCATTTAACTCATTTTCCTTTAATGATTACAACAAAAACAATTTCACAGAAAAATCCATAACTTAGGCTCTAGGCCTCAGAATTCAACTCCAGACGCATGTCCGAGTCCCATATTTTCCTACGGACCTTCCGGGACCGTCCGATCTTGGGTCCGGGTCCGTTTACCAAAAATGTTGACCGAAGTCAACTATATCAATATTAATATCATTTTTCTTCAAATTTCTCATAGAATTCACATATTCTATCACAAAATCTTTCCGGCCACATGACCGGATCGTGCAAGTGAATCGAGGAAACATAGAATGAGGTTTTCAAGGCCTCGGAAGTGCAGAACAAGCGAGGAAACAGGTGATGACCCTTTGGATCTTCACATCCTCCACCTCTAAAACAATCGTTCTTCCTCAAACGGACAAGAGAAGGAAGTACCTGAGTCGGGGAACAAATGTGGGTAGCGGCTCCGCATATCAGACTCGGACTCCCAGGTCGATGCCTCAGGAGGCTGGCCTCTCCACTGAACACGCACAGAAGGATAACTCTTTGACCTTAACTGTCGAACCTGCCGGTCTAGAATGGCCACGGGCTCGTCCTCGTAGGATAGATCATTGTCCAATTGGGCAGTACTGAAGTCTAGCACATGTGTGGGTTCGCCGTGGTATCTCCGAAGCATAGATACATGAAAAACTGGATGCACGGCTGATATGTTAGGCGGCATAGCTAGTCTGTAAGCCACCCATCCCACTCAGTCTAGAATCTGAAATGGACCAATATACCTAGGGCTGAGCTTGCCCTTCTTCCCGAACCTTATCACGCCCTTCATAGGAGACACTCGGACCAATACTCGCTCACCAACCATGAAATCTACATCTCGAACCTTACGATCCGCATAAGTCTTCTGTCTAGACTGAGCTGAACGCAATCTCTCCTGGATAGTCTTGACCTTATCCAAGGCCTCCTGAACTAAGTCTGTACCCAACAACCGAGCCTCTCCCGGCTCAAACCATCCGACTGGAGATCGACATCGCCTAGCATACAACGCCTCATACGGGGCCATCTGAATGCTAGACTGGTAGTTGTTGTTGTAGGCAAACTCTGCTAATGGCCGAAACTGGTCCCACGAGCCTCAAAAATCAATGACACAGGCTCAAAGCATGTCCTCTAGAATCTGTATAGTCCTCTCGGACTGACCATCCATCTGAGGATGAAATGCTATACTCAGCTAAACCTGGGTACCTAACTCCTACTGGACCGCTCTCCAGAACCGCGAGGCAAACTGTGTACCCCGATCGGAGATAATAGATACCGGCACCCCATGAAGTCGAACAATCTCTCTGATGTAAATATTTGCTAACCTCTCCGATGAGTAGGAGACATATACTGGAATGAAGTGTGCTTACTTGGTCAGCCTATCAACAATGACCCAAATAGCATCAAATTTTCTTCGAGTCAAAAGAAGTCCAGTAATGAAGTTCATAGTGATCCGCTCCCATTTCTACTCGGGAATTTCGATTCTCTGGAATACACCACCAGGCCTCTGGTGCTCATATTTCACCTGCTGACAATTTAGACACCGAGCGACATAAGCGATGATATCTTTCTTCATCCTGCACCACCGATAGTGCTGCATAAGTCCTGGTACATCTTCGCAGCGCCTGGGTGAAAAGAATACCGCGAACTGTGGGCCTCCGCTAAGATCAACTCTCGTATCCCTTCAACATTAGGCACACAAACTCGACCCTTCAATCTCAATACCCCATCATCATCTAGATTTACCTTCGTGGCACCTCCTCGCTATACTGTATCTCTCAAGTCACGCAAATAAGGATCATCAAATTGTCTCTCACGAATTCGCTCTAATAGAGATGAACGAGCGACCGTGCAGGCTAACACCCTGCTAGGCTCAGAAATGTCTAATCTCACGAACTGGTTGGCTAAGGCCTGGAAATCTAGAGCAAATGGTCTCTAACTGACCGGAATGAATGCAAGACTACCCATGCTGGCAGAATTTCTACTCAAAGCATCGGCCACCACATTGGCCTTACCTGGGTGATATAGGATAGTAACATCATACTCCTTCAGCAACTCTAACCATCTCCGCTGTCGTAGATTCAACTCCTTTTGCTTGAACAAGTACCATAGGCTTTATAATGCCTCCAGATCTTTAAAGCATGAACCACCGCTGCCAACTCAAGATCATGAACTGGATAATGTTTCTCATGTATTTTTAGCTGTCTCGAAGCATAATCAATAACCTTGCCATCCTGCATCAACACCGCTCCAAGCCCTGTATGGGACGCATCACAATAAACTGTATAAGGCCCTGCACCCGTAGGTAGTATCAGTACTGGTGCTGTAGTCAAGGCTGTCTTGAGCTTCTGAAAGCTCACCTCACACTCCTCTGACCACTAGAACTGGGCACCCTTCTGGGTGAACCTGCTCATCGGGGCTGCAATAGAAGAGAACCCCTGTACAAATCGACGGTAGTAACTGGCTAACCCCAACAAACTCCGGATCTCAGCCACTGAAGCTGGTCGAGGCCAATTCTGGACTGCCTCTATCTTCTTTGGGTCTACCTGAATACCTTCCACTGATATAATATGACCCAGAAATGCCATCGAACTCAACCAGAACTCACATTTCGAAAATTTGGCATATAGGTGATTATCCTTCAGAGTCTGAAGAACCACTCTGATGTGCTGCTCGTGCTCTTCCTAGCTGCGGGAGTATACCAGGATGCCATCTATAAAAACTATCACGAACGGATCTAAGTAAGGCCTGAATACCCGATTCATCAACTCCATGAATGCTGCTGGGCCATTGGTCAACCCGAAGGACATGACCAAGAACTCATAATGCTCATACCTAGTGCGAAAGGCTGTCTTAGGAATGTCAGCCGCCCTGATCTTCAGCTGATGGTAGCCCAACCTCAAGTATATTTTTGAGAACACCCTCGCTCCTTGGAGCTGGTAAAATAAATCATCAATCCTCGGTAGTGGATACTTTTTCTTTATTGTCACTTTGTTCAATTGCCGGTAATCAATACACATCCGCATCGAGCCATCTTTCTTCTTCACAAACAACACAGGTGCTCCCTAGAGGGGAAACACTGGGCCTAATAAAGCCCTTCTCAAGAAGGTCTTGCAACTGATCTTTTAACTCTTTTAACTCCGGCAGGGCCATACGATATGGTGGAATAGAGATGGGCTGAGTGCCCGGTGCCAGATCAATACAGAAATCAATATCCTTGTCGGGTGGCATCCCCAAAAGGCCAGAAGGGAAAACCTCAGGAAACTCCCGAACAATAGAGACTGATTCAATAGAAGGAACCTCTGCGCTGGAATCACGAACATAAGCCAGATAAGCTAGACACCCCTTCTCGACCATGCGCCGAGCCTTAACATAGGAAATAACGGTGCAAACGGAGTGGCTTGAGGTACCTTTCCACTCTAGTCGGGGTGATTCTGGCAAGGCCAAGGTCACAGTCTTGGCATGACAATCTAGAATAGCATGGTATGGGGACAACCAGTCCATCCCCAATATGACATCAAAATATACCATGTCTAATAGCAACAGATCAACATGGGTCTCAAGACCCCCAAAGATGACTACGCACGAATGATGCACACGGTCGACTACAATGGAGTCGCCCACTTGTGTAAACACATAAATTGAAATATCCAGAGCACAGCTAGATACGGCCAAATACGGTGCAAAGTAGGAAGACACATACGAATATGTAGACCCAGGGTCAAATAATACTGAAGCACCTCTGCCACAAACAAGAATGGTACCTGTGATCATGGCATCTGATGCCTCTACCTCTGGCCTGGCTGGTAAAGCATAGAATCGGGGATCATCACCTCCTCTCTGAGCTACATCCCTAGGACGGTCATCAATTGGCTGACCTCTACCTCTGGCTGGACGGTCTCCACCTCTAAAGTCTCGACCTCCACCTCTATGATCTCTACCCCGCCTCTGGCTGGCTGGGCAGGCTGAGGGTCAGCTAGGGCCTGAATCATGGGATGAGGGCCCCGCTGCTAAGTGTTGCCCGTCGCTCGAGGTCAGAACTTGACAAGATGACCTGGGTCACCACAACCGTAGCAACTCTTAGGTTGATGGGGCTGCTGGCCCTGACAACCTGAATGGCCTCCACGAACACTCTGAAGAGGCTAGGCACTAATAGGAGACTGATCTAAATACTGCTCATGAAACCCATGATCGCCTGGTCCACCCTGTGAAGCCTGAAGGGCAGAATGGAAAGGCCTGGAAGACTGGCCCCTATCAAAATATTCCCTGCCACCAGAAGAAGAACCACTAAACCTGCCTGAATGACGAGGCCTCTTGTCCTGAAGAATAACCACCTCCCCGAGCAAGAGCCATCTCAACTCTACGTGCTGCATTAGCTGCCTCCTGAAATGATATGTCACTCCCCACGCCCATAGCCATCTAAAGTCTAATTGGCTGATTAAGCCCATCTATAAACCCGCGGACCCTCTCCCGCTCTATGGGAAGTATCACCACTTCATGACGTGCCAAATCAACAAATCTCGTCTCATACTGAGTGACAGTCATAGTGCCCTGCTGGAGGCACTCAAACTGCCACCAAAGTGCATCCCGCTGAGTAAGTGGGAGAAACTTCTCTAGAAATAACTCTGCAAACTGATCCTATAATAAAGCCGGAGACCCTGCTGGTCGAGTCAAACAACAATCCCTCCACCAAGTCTTGGCGGATCCTGAAAGCCTGAATGTACAGAAATCTACTCCATTGGACTCCACTATCCCCATAGTCTTGAGAATCTCATGGCAACCGAATAAGAAATCCTGAGGATCCTCTGATGTGGCACCGCTGAAGGTAGTGGTAAACAGCTTGGAGAACCGATCAAGTCTCCATAAGGAATCAGAAGTCATGGCCGCTCCTTCTTCGGCCTGAGCTGTGGTACCTGACTGAGTGGACCACAGTTGGCTGAACCACTAGTGCCTGCGGCTGAGGAGCTTCTGGCTCCGGAGTACGAGCAATAGGAGTCTGGGCCCCTCCTCCAGCCTGAGAAGCGGCTGGTGCAGCTGGTAATAAGCCTGCTCTGACAACATTATCCATAAAACCCGCTATCCTGACCAGTGCCTCCTCGAAGATCCGGGGTAAATAAAGCCTCTCCTGGGACCTGAGCTGGGCCCACTGGAGCTGCTGGGACCGGAACCTCCTCGCCAGTCTCAATATGAGGCTCCACATCTGGAATAGCCGTCGGGGGCTGAGCTCTACCCCTACCACGACCTCCGATACGGCCTCGGCCCCTGCCCCTCACAGGAGTTGCCTCGGGCTTGGGCTGCTGGTCAGTGGACGAAAAAGCACGTGTCCTCACCATATGCAAAATGACAGAGTAGAAGTTCAATCAGTATTTGAGGGACAAATCGCACGACGAGATGGAACAAATGAGAGACTCTTTCCTAACTCAATAGACCTTGGAGGACAAGTACAGACGTCTCCGTACCTACCTCTCAAACTCTACTAAGCTTGTTCGTGAGTGGTGAGACCTATGTAACCTAGAGCTCTGATACCAACTTGTCACGACCCGAATTCTTCCCCCAACATCGGGATCGTTATGGCGCCTACTCGTGGTAGCTACGCAAGCCACTATATTCACACTATCCTGTTTTTAACAATATTTCATACTTAGTTTATCAACAAAACCATAGTCTTAATTAAATAAGTGCGGAAGACTTTATCAAAATAGAGATAAGCAATTTCAAGGTAACACAATACTGAAATCCTCTAACCAAGACGTGGAGTCACCAACTCACGAACTACTACTGAATACTACACATAAAAGTCTGAAGGAAAATAACATAATCTGTTTGTCTCGGAACTAGGAGACTACAACTAGTAACATAAATAAAAGGAAGAGACGCCAGGCCTGCGGACACCTCCAAGCTACCTCGGTCTCAATATGATCAACTCCCACGCAAAAGATCTACTGTTGCTGCTCCTGATCAAAACCTGGACCTGTGCAAAAATGCACAGAAGTGCAGTATCAGCACAATCCGACCCAATGTGCTGGTAAGTGCCTGGCCTATCCCGGGGAAGTAGTGACAAGCCTAGGACCAGACACCCACATAAACCTGTGCAGTTCTATATATATATGTACACCACAAGATAACGAGAAATAATCAAGTAACAACTCAACAAGGAATATCACAAAGGAACTCAACAGTTAACAACAGTTATTAAATGAGCAAGGAAACCAAAGTATAATGGAAAGCAGGTAATATCAAGTCAAAGAATAGCAAATAGTTGCACGACATGACCCTTCGTGCTTTTACTCTCATTCTCACCAAATAAGCAAATAAAGTGCACTACATCACCCTTCGTGCTTTTACTCTTATCCTCACCAAACAAGCAAATAAAGTGCACGGCATCACCTTTCGTGCTTTTACTCTCATCCTCACATCCATGGTACGGCATGATCCTTCGTACATGGTTAAATAACAAGGTACGACATGATCCTTCATGCATAATCAATAACATGGCACGTCATTAACCTTCGTGCATAATCAATAACAAGGCACGACATTACCCTTCGTGCATAATCGATAAATCAAAGCACGACATCACCCTTCGTGCATTATCACTCTTGCTCACCCAAATAACAATCACAGTTAAGGGTAGAGAAAGAAAACAGTAAATCATGAACCGTCCTGGCAAGGGACACAATAATCATCACAATAAAGTCCCGGCAAGGGCAATCAATATCTCACTTCACAACAAGTCCCGGCAAGGGAGAACAATAGCAATTCCACAACCCGGCAAGGGTTCAATAGTTTATCTTTAAAATGTCTCACAACAAGTATTAAAACCGACTCACGGTCATGCAAGACGCCAGTGTATGGATGCTCGTCACCACAACCCATACACCGCAGTCGATCACATAGCACATAGCACATAATCCTATTCCCTCAAGCTAGGATAGAACAAACACTTACCTCTAGCCTTGAAGTCCAAATTACTCTTCAATTATAGCTTGTTCCCCGACTTTCCTCTTTCAACTAGCTCGAATCTAATCACAATTGATTCCACCATATTAATAAATACTAATTAACTTGGTTTGAATGCTTAAAATGGTTTTCTCAAAGTTTACCCCAAAATTTCCCAAAACGCCCCTGGCCCACATGGTCGGAACTCGGGGTTCGGACCAAAATCCGGTCACCCATTCCCCCACGAGTTCAATTATATGATTTGTTTCAAAATCGGACCTCAATTGGAGGTCCAATTGCCCAATTCATGAAAACCCTAGGTTCTACCCAAAAACATGAATTTCTACCATGAAAACCTTTGATTTCTATTGAAAAACATGTTTAATGTTGTTAGGAATTGAAAGAATTAAGTAAAAAGTGACTTACAATTGATTTGGAGTGAAATTGCTCTTGAGAGGTCGTGTGTGGTGTGTGGGTTTTTGAAAGAATGAAGAATGAGCTTTAAAATTCGTTTAAGTATAAAATTGCACAACTGCGGATATCGCAAATGCGAACTTTTGTTCGCATTTGCGAACATAGCAGGCTTGGGGACTGTCAGCATCGCATATGATATATTAAGTTCGCATTTGCGAACTAAGCTGAACTACTGGGGCCTTCGCATTTGCGACATTTTAGTCGCATTTGCGAAGCTGGACCATTTACTGAAGGCCTCGCATTTGCGAGGTATGGTTCGCATTTGCGAACCCCTTCACTCCCCTGCCATCTTCGCATTTGCGAAGATTGGTTCGCATTTGGGAATCAAGGCCAGCATGGGACTTCTCGCAATTGCGAGAAAATCTTCGCATTTGCGAAGGCAACAGCTGGGTGAAAAACCAGCTGTGTAAAAATTCAGAATTTAACCCAACGGCCTATCAAATCTTTACCCGAGCCCCCCGGGCTCCAAACTAAACATGTACACAACATCAAAAACACATTAAAAACTTGCTCGTGCGATCACATCGCCAATATAACATCGTTTTCATCAAATCAAGCCTCAAGTTCATGATTTTCATACTTTTGGTTTTCAAAACTTTTAAACTTGGAACTCAAGGTCCAAAACATATCAAACGACATCCAAATGTTACCAAACTTTGCAGAAAGCACATATATAATATTTAAGACTTGTACCGGGCATCGGAACCAAAATACGAGCCCGATACCAAGGACATTTAACTCTTTTTCCTTTAATGATTACAGCAAGAACAATTTCACAGAAAAATCCATAACTTAGGCTCTAGGCCTCAGAATTCGACTCCGGACGCATGTCCGAGTCCCATATTTTCCTACGGACCTTCTAGGACCGTCCGATCTCGGGTCTGGGTCCGTTTCCAAAAATGTTGACCGAAGTCAACTATATCAATATTAATATCATTTTTCTTCAAATTTCTCATAGAATTCACATATTCTATCACAAAATCTTTCCAGATACATGCCCATATTGTGCACGTGAACTGAGGCAATATAGAATGAGGTTTTCAAGGCCTCGGAAGTGCGGAACAAGCGAGGAAACAGGTGATGACCCTTTGGTTCGTCACATCAAGCTTAGCCCTAAGAACATCCCTCTCAGCATCCTTAACCTTACTCTCTTGCACCAAAGCTCATACTTTGCTGTTCACAAGTACCTTCTTGGATGAACCAGACTCTTTGAGAGTAGAGTGGACTTCAATGTAATCAAAGTGTTTGCCTCAAAGTGATCCTTGCTTATTCCAACTTTCCATTTCTTGAGGTTTACATTGAAGTGAGCAAGTACAATCATGAGAACGAAACCATAGGGTACGACATGAGTTTTGGTGCCAATCAAAACCCTATTAAGAAGCTAGATGATAAATCGAGGCCAATTGATTTGCCTTTCGCTGTCTAGATATTCCATAAGGACCAGGTCCATGAACATGGCAATGTGCCATATTTCCTGCTTGGACAGCATAACCTTGTTAAAAAATCAAATAACATTTTGTGGGGTGGCTTAATCTTATTTTGTGGGGTGGCTTAATCAAATAACCTTTCTTTCGATGGCCCAAGACACAACAAATGAGCCAAGAAAGTGTGCCATACCTAAGATGCTCTTTCTATCCATATGAAAACCTGCATAATCAGCATCAACATATACTACTAACTTGAAATTACTACCATTTGAATATCATAGACTAAGGTCAATGGTATCTTTTAGGTATCTCGAGATCCTCTTAACATCAGTCAATTCGTTTGGATTTGCCTAAAATCTAGCACAAAAACCTACACTAAAAATAATTTCAGGTCTGCTAACAGTGAGATATAACAAAGAGCCAATCATTCCCCTATACGACTTCTGATCCACAGATAAACCAGGTTCATCCACATTCAATTTTGTGGATGTTTCAATAGAAGGATCAATTTCTTTCGAATCTTCCATTTTAAACCATTTAAACAACATTATACATACTTTTGCTGATGGATCATAGTTCCATTTGAATTTTATTTAATTTGTAAGCCTAAAAGAATTAAGCTCACTGATCTTACACATTTCATATTATAGGTGTTCACCGGGTGGGCCGGGTTGAGCCTGTGGTTTTTGGACCCATACGGGTTGTGGTACGGGTCGGTTCCGGGTTGGTTCTTAACGGGTTTAACGGGTTCGTGTTTATCTTAGTGAAACTTGAACAGTAAGGGTTACGGGTTAAGGGATCGGGCCGGGCCAGGCCAGGCCGGGGTTATTGTATTTTTAATTTTTTTTTTTGGAATTTGTATAACTATTGTAAGTTATATTAATACTTGGTATTAATTTAAGGAATACAAGGAAGATGAGAAAAAATTGCACTTATTGCAAGTGCTACTTTTATTTCATAATTCAAATTTCAAACTTACAAATTGAAAGGTTTACATTTTTAACAAGAAGTAAATTCAGAGGTTTTGCATTGCCTTAGTAAGTTCGTAATAATCAATATGAACTGAGTGACCTTCTTCTGGCGTGTTAAATTTTTACGGGTTACCATGTATTAATATATCTTCAAGTTCCTCGTCTTTTGGGCTATCAACATCTTCACATCCTAGATTTCTTCTTTCCGATATTATTCAATCTTTGAAACATACTAAAACTTCCAAAGAATTGCTTTCTAATGAGTGGCGGGTGTCTCCAAATTGTTGTCATGCTTGGCTAAATACACTCTCCGATGCAATAGTTGAAATTGACACATTCAGCACATCTCGAGCCATTGCGAAAAGAATAGGAAATTGCTTTCCATTCTCATGCCACCATCCCAACGGTGAAAAATCCTTTGTGTGAGGCTCTTTTTTCTTCTGCAAGTAGAATTGAAGTTCATCAATATTCTTGCAACTTGTTTGAGTGTTAAAAAATGTAGAAACAATATTAAAAATATCATCAAATCTTTCTTCATCATTCATAGTAGCAGAAGTGCTACATTGCATAGTAGGATTAACATTGCCTACAGTACAAGTATCATCATCAATTACATTTGCATAACAATTATATAATTGTTGTAAATAATCATTTAGGTAGTTCATAGAAACATATAAATTTGAGGTTTTAGTTTCTCCAATCTCTATATAAGTATATAAAGCATTTATTAATTGGCGACAACCAGACATCTTAATAGAAGGATTTAAAACAACACCAATTAACTGAATTGTAGGAATTGAAAAGAAATATTTTTTGAATTTTGCTTGCATTTTTTTCACAACATTCTTATAGTTTTCATTTTCTTAAATTCAAAGACTAGAAAGAAATTTCCGCTATATGTACTAACGCCATAGTAATAGTAGGGTAATATGCTCCAGAAAACTCAACAGTAGCTGTATAAAATTTATATAAAAATTTGACAACATCATTAATTACCTCCCCAGTAGTAGTTGTTAACATACAGCTTGGATCAGTACAATGCGTATTAGCAACTTCAGTTATTGGGAATCTATATTTGTAGCATACTTCTAAGAATATATATATGTACAGTTCCATCTAGTAATAGTTTTGTCTGGCATGAATCGGTGTTGAAGGTTATACTAGACATACTTATTCTTGAATTCCTTTATTCTAGATTGTCTATTATTTCCTTGAATAACACCAATTGCTCTTTTAACATGAGTAATCTCAGTTAAAAATAAATCTAGACCACTTTTAACAATTAAATTATAAACATGGCATGCATGCCTAACATGAAATATTTCATCAAAAGGTGGTTGCAAATGCATTTTTAATATTGTAACTGCGGCATTGTTGTTAGAAGCATTATACACAATACTTTTTGCTTGAGATTACAAAATTCAACAACTTCACAGATATTACTACTTATAAATGCAGCAGTATGACTCTAATCTTCATCATATCTAAAAGCGATAATACCTTTTTACATACAAGTAGTATCATCTATCCAATGGCATGTAATTGTCATATAATCACATCCATTAACAGCATGGCCAATATCAGAAGTTAGAGAAACTCTACAAGGAAAGTGACTAAACAAATCAAGTTAATATGTTTGATATTGTCCATGAAGTCTAAAGATATCAGCTCTACAAGTACTTCTAGGGATACCTTTAAATAAAGGATTGTAAATCCTTTGAATATACATAATAAGATATGACGAAGAAGCAAAAGAAAAAGGTAGAAAACCTAAAGCGATCATTTTTGCTAACTCTTCATGATCCCTCATTTTATCATATTTAATTAACTCCAGTAGTAGGGTTTATAGTTGTTTGATTTTCATCAGTATCAAAGCCCCATTCTATGGGATGTGCAATTCTCATATGTCTACTAAGTGTTCCAGCCCCCCCTAAATTTCCTCCAGTCAAATGTTTAAAATTATTTTTACAAAGTTTGCATATAACTCTATCAGTACCTTCAATTATTTCAAAAAAACGCCAAACATTACTTCTTTTTCTACAATTAGCAGTCGGAGCTACAGGTGGTCTACTACTAGTGCCACAACCACCACCCTTTGTAGCAACTCCAACACTACCAACTCCAGCACTAGTAGGTGTAGTTGGTATCTCATCTTCCATTCCTAATTCATTATCTTCTATTCCATAATTCTCTTGTAATTTTTCATAATCTATATTATCATTAGGCGATATTTCGGGAAAATGTGTATATGGGTACTATTACTACCAGATGCTGAAGAACTGCCTCTTTTTTCCCCTACTAGTTACTTTTCTACACGCTCGTTTAGCAGCATTTAACATATTAAAAAAATTAAAGTATAAGCTAAAAATAAATATACAATTAAAATATTAAATAAGAGAAGGAGTTGGAGAGAGCGCACCGAATTCGACAATAAATTGAGCATTTGATTATGCAATTCTAATATTATCACGAACAAATGTCAAGCAAGTATTTCAATTTGATGTTCAATTGTATAAACTTCAAAACCCGAATGATAAAACACGATAAATTAAATTCACGAAAAGAGAGCCAAATAAAATTAGAAAATGAATTGAAGACTTGAAGTCTTAAAGATTGGAAAATAAGAGAATGAGAGAAATTGAGGTTAAAAATGAGATTTGAGTGAAGAAATAAAGAAGAGGGGGGGTGTTTATAATTTGAGAGAAGGTTAATTTTGTAAAATCAAAAAGGGTTAAAATAATTTTAAAAATGGCTATTTTTGCAATTGATCTGTTGGTTCCTTACCCGGTCGTTATGGCACCTCTCGTGAAGACAAGGCCAGCCAACAACCCCAAATCCTCTTTTAACAACTATTAAAGATAAAGGAATAGAAATATTACTTATTAACATTTAACTATTAATTTCTTCCCAATACAACCCGATCCGGTTGTCACAAGTCATGAGCATCTTATGAGTAAAGGCGCTACTACTGGCCAACAATGTATAGATAAATACAAGATAAAAACTAGAATACAAAGATGAAGTACATTACCGCGAACGCTAGCGGTCACCTGGCTCAACTACCACCAAAAGGTCTTATGCCCTGCTAATAACCCGCTACCGGGTGAACAATACCTGCAACTGCACGCAAGGTGCAGGGAGTAAAGTGAGTACTTCCAACTCAGTGGTAATAAGATAGAATAATATCTAAGTGATAAGAAATCACGTAAGAGCACACCAAAATGCTATAAAAGACAGTACAACCCTTTGAGAAAAAAAGTTGTAACATTGTGAAAATTCTTTAGAAAATATCAAGATCAGTTAAAAATCTCTTTACAAATATCCTTTTTTCTTTTCCAACAGCCAAGCATTTGAATGCTATATCAGATAGAGCAAGTCGGCTCACAAAACGGCCCCATGGGCAAATCATTCCTTAACATATAACACCGGGGTATTTGGTCAACTAGAAAAAATCGGCTCATAAATCGGTCCCTTGGGCACATCACTCCGTAATATATAGTACTGGAGTATCTACTCAACAAGGCAAGTAACAATATCTATGCCAATGATATATGAGTGTTAAATGCCATGCCACGTAGCACAAATATGAATGAATGCAATGCAATGCATATGACCGCTGCGGCGTGCATCCCGATCAGTTTGGGTACCCGTGCTCACTGTGGGGGTTCAGACTCCGAAGGGGCTTCTACAGCCCAAGCGCAATAATACGACAACGTGCAGTCTGATCCATTTACTACTATGGCGTGCTGTCCGATCCATGCAATATGCTAATGTGGCATGCAGTCCGATCCATGCATGTATATGCATATGCTCACATATCACTCGAGGCCTTAAAGCCTCCTCACATAAATCGTCATGCCCTCTTATATGGCCCTCGGCCCCAATCAGTCCAACAAATAATCAAAAAGCCCCTTGGGCATCAGTAAAATAATGATACTCAGCTCAAATGATAGTTCAAATATCAGTCAAAACTCAAGGTTTGAGTAAAATATAGTTGAGTTCAGAACAGTATTAATATCATAGACTGAGTTCAATTAGTATTTCAAACAGTGTGGGAAAATAGTGATGATAGTTCATAAAGAGTTTTAACAATCGGCAATTAGCCCCAAGTATGGCAATAAGCCCAAGTCATAATGATAAAAGCAATTCATTTCAAATACACGATAAAAACCAACAACCGGGACGGACCAACTCACGATTCCCAATGGTGCTCTACCCCATGCTCAGGTCCAGCATGCAAGTCACCACAATATAGCACTAAGATGTGCAAATCCGGGGTTTCAAACCCTCATGATATCATTCCCAAGTATTACTCACCTCCAACCGGCGAAAACTCAAGCCCGCGATGCCTATGCTCCTCAAACCGGCCTCCACACGCGTCGAAACTAGCCAAAACCAGTACAAATATATTATAATAGGCTAATGGAACAACACCCAATTGAAAACAATCGAAATATAATGAAAATTTCGAAACTAGCAAAACCCGAGCCCCGGGCCTGCTTCTCGAAAAATTACTCGCCACGAGTCCTTACATATAAAATTTACCAAAATCAGAGTTCAAATGGCCCCTCAAATCTTCAATTTTCGATTTTTTGAAAAATTAGGAAATTTTTCTCTAATTTCTTCCATTTGATTCACTAATACTTGATGAAAATAACCATGGAATCATTAAATAAAATCGCGTTTGGATATAGAATACTTACCCCCTTGTTGAGATGAGAACAACGCCGCGAAAATTACATCAATCGGAGCTCTAGAACTCAAGATGTGTCTAAAATGCCAAAATTTTCGGATTAGAACACTGCCCGGAAAATTTGGTACTGTTCACGTTCCGTAACTGTTCATGCACGGGGGCTCACTGTTCACGGTTCAGCCAGGCGGTTACTGTTCACGCGTGGGTACTGTTCATTGTTCATAAAATGCAGCAGCGTTTTTAAAGGAAATTGCAGCACATCCATTTTTCACTAAAATGGTTCTAACTCCATCATATGAACTCGGAATTCAATGATTCATTTTCCCATGGCTCCGAAATTTTGATACGGATCCAGTGGTTTAAACAAAACAGAATTTGGATCTCATTTATTCAGCGAAACATCAATTTCGCTTGTTAAACAATTAACTCACATTTCGCGTCAAAAACCCAATCGCGACTTGATGAAATTAAACCAAAAATTTTTGGATCAGTACTATAATTAATTATTTAAATTCTCGAAGTCTCGAAATCAAATTTGGATCGCTAGAGCTAAAAATAGACCTTTGGATCATTACATTTATGCTCAAAACGGTAAAATGTTTCAAAAAATGACCCGTTGGCCATCCGAAACACATCCGAGACCCCGGGTCCCCGACCAATAACACCAACCAGTCCCAAAACACATTACGGACTTGCTCGAGGCCTCAAATCATATCAAGAAATGCAAAAATTATGAATTAACCTCCAATCCAAGCTTGATGAACTTTGAAGTTTCCAACTTCTATTTCCAACGCCGAAACCTATTAAATCAAGTCCGATTGACTTCAAATTTTGCACACGAGTCCAAAATGACATAACGGAGCTACAGAAAGTTTTGGAATTCCATTCCAACCGTCGGATCGAAATTTCACCTATCAATCGAAATTCGCCAAAATACTAACTTTGCCAATTCAAGCTTAATTCTACACCGGTCACCACAAAAAACATTTGAACTCACTCCTAAGTCACAAATCACCTAATGAAGCTATCTGAACAATAAGATTTATAGTTTGAGTCCGATATCAAATTTTCCACTTCCGGTCAAATTTTCTCAAAAACCTTTAATTTTCTATCTTTAGCCAAACTGCTCAAAAATGACCTACGGACCTACGAATTCACTTTCGATCGCGCTCCCAAATCAAGAGTCACCATACGGAGCTACTCCCAATCTCGGAATCCCAAACTGACATGAATAACACTGAAATGCATTTTAAGCCAAACTGATGCAATTTCTTCTAAAATGCTATCGGGTTATCCAACCAAAACTCGATTCTGGCATACATTCAAGTCCGAAATCATCATATGAACCTGCTGGAACCTTTAGATCCCAATTCCGGGGTCATTTACTCAAAATTCCAATCCTAGTTCATTTCTTCATTTTTAAGCTTCGAAAATGAGAATTTTGATTTAAATTTGACTCCAAACTTCTTGAATTTTAATTCTGACCATACACATAAGTCAATAAACCTGAGATGAAGCTGCTTATGGCCTCAAACTACTGAATGACGCGGCGGAGCTCAAAACGACCGGTTGAGTGGTTACAATCTCCCCACTTAAACTTACGTTAATCCTCAAACGTACTGAGAACTACATTCAAGTAGTCTGAAATTACTCGTGTTAACACCTCATGCACCTTCCTATGCTTCCACAATTCAGTTGAGCACATTAGCACGATAACTCTGTAGATATACTCATTTATTTAAGCAAATAATCCATTAGGCCCAATTCCAACATCCGGAATTTCCTGCGAAGCTTCTTTACATCATACGACCACCATATAAATCTTCACACGTTGTACCCAAACATGACTGCATAACTATGTTGAATTCACACTTTGCATTACCTTAGTCATGAGACCACAATAATAATTTTTTTAAACGTAATAGCCGAAATTTCACAAATTTGATGCTCCCATTGCATCTCATGACCTACAGAGGTCTTGCTCAAGATTTTACAACACTAATACGATGGAAGAGCCGTGCTAAAATTCTTAACCTACTGATGAATCAACAAATCATCGGGTCTATACCCTGACATGATCCATACCTCATCCCGAACGAAAGAACGATCCTTGCTCTTTAATATACTTCATGTAATCAGAATGCACTTGTGACGACCCAAAGGGTCATCACCTATTTTCCTCACTTGTTCCACACTTCTGAGGCCTTGAAAACCTCATTCTATGATACCTCGATTTATATGCATGATCTGGGCATGTAGCCGAAAAGATTTTGTGATAGAATATGTAAATTCTATGAGAAATTTGAAGAAAATGATATTAATATTGATATGGTTGATTTCGGTCAACATTTTTGGTAAACGGACCCGGACCCGAGATCGGATGGTCCCGGAAGGTCTGTAGGAAAATATGGGACTCGAACATGCGTCCGGAGTCGAATATGAGGCCTAGAGCCTAAGTTATGGATTTTTCTGTTAAATTGTTTTTGCTTGAATTATTATAGGAAAATGAATTAAATGACCTTGGTATCGGGCACTTATTTTGGTTCCGACACCCGGTACAAGTCTTAAATATTATATATGTGCTTTCTGCAAAGTTTGGTGATATTTGGATGTCGTTTGATGTGTTTTGAACCTTGAGTTCCAAATTTGAAAGTTATGAAACTAAAAAGGATGATAATCATGAACTTGAGGCTTGATTTGATGAAAACGATGTTATATTGGCGATGTGATCGCACGAGAAAGTTTGTAATATGTTTTTGATGTTGTGTACATGTTTGGTTTGGAGCTCAGTGGGCTTGGGTTAAGATTTGATAGGCCATTGGAGCAATTTCTGAAAAATAACACAGCTGGTTTTTCACCCAGCTGGTGTCTTCGCAAATGGGAAGAAATTGTCGCAATTGCGATGGGGGCAGACCAAGGCTGTGTTCGCAAATGCGAAGCCTTGATCGCAATTGCGAAGAATGTCTAGGTGCGAAGAATGTCTAGGAAGGCTTGGGTACGCAAATGCAAACTAAACCTCGCAAATGCGAGGCCGTCAGAAGATTAGTCCATGTTCGCAAATGCGAACATATTGTTGCAAATACGATAACCCCAGTGACCCGGCCAAGTTTGCAAATGCGAAGCTTACTCGTAAATGCGAGAGCCACAGACCCCAAAAGCTGTAGTGTTCGCAATTGCGATATCTGCAGCTGTGCAATTTTATACTTAAACGAATTTTCAAGCTCTTTTCTTCATTCTTTCAAAACCGACACACCACACACGAACCCTCAAGAGCAAATTCACTCCAAAGTACTTGTAAGTAACTTTTTACTTATGTCTATTAATTCCTAACAACATTAAACATGTTTTTCAAAAGGTTTTCATGGTAGAAATTCTTGTTTTTGGGTAGAACATAGGGTTTTCATGAATTGGGGAATTGGACCTCGAATTGAGGTCCGATTTTGAAACAAATCATATATTTGAACTCGTGGGGGAATGGGTAACCGGATTTTGGTCCAAACCCCGAGTTCCGACCAAGTGGGGCCAGGGGCATTTTGGGAAATATTGGGATAAACCTTGAGAAAACCATTTATAGGCATTCAAACTAAGTTATATAGTATTTATTAATGTAATTGAATCAATTGTGATTAGATTCGAGCAAGTTGAAAGCGGAAATTCGAGGTAAAGCTATAGTTGAAGGATATTTTGGGCTTCAAGGCTAGAGGTAAGTGTTTGTTCTATACTAGCTTGAGGGAATATGATTGTGTGCTACGTGCTATGTGATCGAGTGCGATGTATGGTCTGTGGTGACGAGCATCCATACACTGTCGTCTAGCATGACTGTGAGTCATTGTTGATATTCCTCGTGAGATGTTTTAAAGATGAATTATTGAACCCTTGCCGGGTTGTGGAATTGAATATTGTTTTCCCTTGCTGGGACTTGTTGTAAAGTGGATTATTGTATTCCCTTGCCGGGACCTTGTTGTGATGATTGTTGTGTACCTTGACGGGATGATTCTTGATTATTCTTTTCATTCTTTTCCTTAACTGTGATTGTTATTTGGGTCAGGAAGAGTGACAATGCACGAAGGGTGATGCCGTGCCTTGTTTTATTTATTATGCACGAAGGATCATGATGTGCCTTATGTTATTAATTATGCACGAAGGGTAATGCCGTGCCTTGTTTTATTTATTATGAACGAAGGATCATGTCGTACCTTATATTATTGATTATGCACGAAGGTTAGTTTCGTTCCTTGTATTATTGATTATGCACGAAGGATCATACCGTGCCTTGTGATTGATTATGCACGAAGGGTAATGTCGTGCCTTGTTATTGAACCATGCACGAAGGATCATTCCGTGCCATGGATGTGAGGATGAGAGTAAAAGCACGAAGGGTGATGCCGTGCACTTTTATTTGCTTATTGGTGAGGATGAGAGTAAAAGCACGAAGGGTGATGCCGTGCAACTATTTGCTACTCCTTGTTTGATATTAACTGTTTCCATTATACTCTATTTTCCATTGTTGACTTAATAATTGTTGTTAACTGTTGAGCTTCCCTCTTATGATACTTCTTGTTGAATTTGTTACTTGATTATTTCTCGTTATCTTGTGGTCTACATATATATATATAGAACTGCACAGGTTTATATGGGTGTCTGGTCCTAGGCTTGTCACTACTTCGCCGGGATAGGCCAGGCACTTACCATCACATGGGGTCGGATTGTGCTGATACTGCACTTCTATGCGTTTTGCACAGGTCCAGGTTTTGATCCGGAGCAGCATCAACAGTAGTAGAGTATATTCGTAGTAGTTGAGCATTCCGAGACCGGGGTAGCTTGCAGGCGTCCGCTGGCCCGACGTCTCTTCCACTTATTTATATTATTTGTTGTGGTCTCACTGTTCCGAGTCAAACAGATTTATGTTATTTTCCTTCAGACCTTTATGTTTAGTATTCAGTATTAGTTCGTGAGCTGGTGACTCCACGTCTTGGGTAGAGGATTTCATTAGTGTTTTACCTTGGTATTACTTATCTCTATTTCGAAAGTCTTCCGCACTTATTTAATTAATGTTATTGTTTTTGTTGATAAAAATGAGTATGAGATAATGATAAAAATAGGATAATGTTGAATGTAGTGGCTTGCCTAGCTACCACGAGTAGGCGCCATCACGATACCGATGTTGGGGGAAAATATGGGTCGTGACAAGTTGGTATCATAGCTCTAGGTTACATAGGTCTCACCACTCACGAACAAGCTTAGTATAGTTTGAGAGGTAGGTACGAAGACGTATGTACTTGTCCTCTAGAGTCTACTGAATTAGAAAAGTGTCTCTCATTTGTTCCTTCTTGTCGTGCGATTTGTTCGTCAAATACTGATTGAATTTCTACTCTGTCCTTTTGCAGATGGTGAGGACACGCGCTTCTTCGTCCGCTGATCAACAGCCTGAGCCCCAAGCAGCTCCCGTGAGGGGTAGGGGCCGAGGCCGTATCGTAAGCCGTGGTAGGGGTAGAGCTCAGCCCCCGGCAGCTATTCTAGAGGTGGAGCCTCATATTGAGATTGGCGAGGAGGTTCTAGTCCCAGCAGCTCCAGTGGGCCCAGCTCAGGTCCCAGGAGAGGCCTTATTTACCTCAGATCTTCGGGAGGTTCTGGTCATGATAGCGGTTTTTATGGACAGCGTTGCCAGAGCTGGCTTATTACCAGCTGCACCAGCCGCTTCTCAGGCTGGAGGAGGGGCCCAAACTCCTGTTGCACGTACTTCGGAGCCAGTAGCTCCGCAGCCTCAGGCACCGATAGTTCAGCCAGCTGTGGCCACTTAGTCAGGCAGCACAGATCAGGCCAGAGACGAAGCGGCCATGACTTCTGATTCCTTATGGAGACTTGATCGATTCTCCAAGCTATTTAACACTACTTTCAGTGGTGCCACATCAGAGGATCCTCAGGATTTCTTATTCAGTTGCCATGAGATTCTCAAGACACTGGGGATAGTGGAATCCAATGGAGTTGACTTCTGTACATTCAGGCTTTCAGGATCTGCCAAGACTTGGTGGAGAGATTATTGTTTGACTCGACCAGCAGGGTCCCCGGCTTTATCATGGGATCAATTTGCAGAGTTATTTCTGGAGAAGTTTCTCCCTATTACTCTGCGGGATGCACTTCGCAGGCAGTTTGAGTACCTCCAGCAGGGTACTATGACTGTCACTCTGTATGAGATGAGATTTGTTGATCCTGGCACGTCATGCGGTGGTGATACTCCCCATAGAGTGGGAGAGGGTCCGCAGGTTCATAGATGGGCTTAATCAGCCGATTAGACTTTAGATGGCTTTGGGAGTGGGGAGTGATATATCTTTTCAAGAGGCAGCTAATGCCGCTCGTAGAGTTGAGATGGCTCTTACTCGGGGAGGTGGTTATCCTTCAGACAAGAGGCCTCGTCATTCCGGCAGATTTAGTGGTTCTCTTTTTGGAGGCAGGGAATCTTTTAATAGGCGCAAGTCTTCCAGACATTTTCATTCAGCCCTTCAAGCTTCACAGGGTGGACCAGGTGATCGTGGGTTTCGTGAACAGTATTCAGATCAGCATCCAATTAGTGCTCAGCCTCTTCAGAGTGTTCGTGGGGGCTATTCAGGTCGTCGGGACCAACAGCCCCATCAGCCTAAATGTTGTTATGGTTGTGGTGACTCAGGTCATCTTGTCAGGTTTTGCCCTCGAGTGACAGGCAACACTCAGCAACAGGGCCCACGTCCCATGATCTAGGCCCCAGCTGACCCTCAGCCTACCCAGCCAGCCAGAGGCGGGGGTAGAGATCGTAGAGGTGGAGACCATCCAGCCAGAGGTAGAGGTCAGCCAGTGGATGACCGTCCTAGGGATGTAGCTCAGAGGGGAGGTGCTGATCCCCGATTCTATGCTTTGCCAGCCAGGCCAGAGGCGGAGGCATCAGATGCTGTGATCACATGTATCATTATTATTTGTGGCAGAGGTGCTTCCGTATTATTTGACCCCGGGTCTACATATTCATATGTGTCTTCCTACTTTGCACCGTATTTGGCCATGCCTAGCTATGCTCTGGATATTCCAGTTTATGTGTCTACACTAGTGGGTGACTCTATTGTAGTCGACCGGATGCATCGTTCGTGCGTAGTTATTTTTGGGGGTCTTGAGACCCGTGCTGATCTGTTGCTATTATACATCGTGGATTTTGATGTCATATTGGGGATGGACTGGTTGTCCTCATACCATGCTATCCTAGATTGTCATGCCAAGACCGTGAGCTTGCCCGTGCCAGAATCACCCCGACTAGAGTAGAGATGGACCTCAAGCTACTCCGTTCACACTGTTATTTCCTATGTTAATGCTCGACGCATGGTCAAGAAGGGTTGTATAGCTTATTTGGCTTATGTTCGTGATTCCAGCACAAAAGTTCCTTCTATTGATTCAGTTCCTATTGTATGGGAGTTTCCTGAGGTTTTCCCTTCCGACCTGCCAGGCATGCCACCGACAAGGATATTGATTTCTGTATTGATCTAGCACCGGGCACTCAGCCCATCTCTATTCCACCCTATCATATGGCCCCGCCGGAGTTAAAGGAGTTAAAAGATCAGCTGCAAAACCTTCTAGAAAATGGATTTATCAGGCCCAGTGTTTCCCCCTGGGTAGCACCCGTGTTATTTGTGAAAAAGAAGGATGGCTTGATGCGGATGTGTATTGAATAACGAAAATTGAACAAAGTGACGATAAAGAACAAGTATCCACTGCCAAGGATTGATGATTTGTTTGACCAGCTCCAAGGAGCGAGGGTGTTCTCAAAAATAGACTTGAGGTCGGGCTACCATCAGCTGAAGATCAGGGCGGCTGACATTCCTAAGACAGCCTTTCGCACTAGATACGGGCATTATGAATTCTTGGTCATGTCCTTCAGGTTGACCAATGCCCTAGCAGCACTCATGGAGTTGATGAATCGGGTGTTCACGCCTTACTTAGATTTGTTCGTGATAGTCTTTATAGATGACATCCTGGTATACTCCCGCAGCCAGGAAGAGCACGAGCATCACCTCAGAGTGGTTCTTTAGACTCTGAAGGATGATCAACTATATGCCAAATTTTCGAAATGTGAGTTCTGGTTGAGTTCGGTGGCATTTCTGGGTCATATCGTATCAGTGGAAGGTATTCAGGTGGACCCAAAGAAGATTGAGGCTGTCCATAATTGGCCTCGACCAACTTCAGTGACTAAGATCCGGAGTTTCTTGGGGTTAGCATGTTACTACCGTCGATTTGTAGAGGGGTTTTCTTCTATTGCAGCCCCGATGACCAGGTTGACCCAGAAGGTTGCCTAGTTCCAGTGGTCAGATGAGTGTGAGGCGAGCTTTCAGAAGCTCAAGACAGCCTTGATTACAACACTAGTGTTGATACTACCGACGGGTGCAGGGCCTTATACAGTTTACTGCGATGCGTCCCGTACAAGGCTTGGAGCGGTATTGATGCATGACGGTAAGGTTATTGCTTATGCTTTGAGACAGTTGAAAATACATGAGAAGAATTATCCAGTTCATGATCTTGAGTTGGCAGCAGTGGTTCATGCCTTAAAGATCTGGAGGCATTATCTATATGGTGTGACATGTGAGGTGTACATTGATCAAAAAAGCCTACAGTACTTGATAAAGCACTGGCGGGCCGGTCCCGGGCGGTCCTGGGCTTCGTGGGCTTTTTCCTGGCGGTCCCGGGCCTGGCGGTCCCGGTGGTTAAGACCGGCCCGTGACGGGCCTAAGCCCACGTGGTCCCGGGCCTGGCGGGCTTCGTGGGCTTCGTGGGCTTTTAATTAAAAAAAATTATTTAATAAGTGCATATTAAGTATATATATATATATATATAAGTATGTATATATATATATATATATATATGTTAAGTATATATATATTAAGTTTATAGAAGTTAAGTTATATATATATTTGTATTAAGTATATATATATAAGTTATATATATATGTGTTAAGTATATATATAAGTTAAGTTATATATATATGTGTTAAGTATATATATATATTAAGTTTATATATATGTTAAGTATATATATGTATTAAGTTTATATATATGTTTATATATATATATATATATATATATATATATATATATATATATATATATATATATATATATATATATATATATATATATATATATATATATATATATATATATATATATATATATATATATATATATATATATATATATATATATATATATATATATATATATATATATATATATATATATATATATATATATATATATATATATATATATATATATATATATATATATATATATATATATATATATATATATATATATATATATATATATATATATATATATATATATATATATATATATATATATATATATATATATATATATATATATATATATATATATATATATATATATATATATATATATATATATATATTATATGTATATGTATTAAATAGATATATATTATGTATTAAGAGATAAATCAAACAATTGTGTAATAATTTTTATTACTAAAAATGACATATCTTTATTAGTCTTCTCCCCCCCAATGGAATGAGCACAACAAGGTACTAATACCACCATTAAAAGGAAAAAAACTAAATAAGATGTGCCAAAGTACAATTTACAACACAATCTACATATCTCTAACAAATCTCATAAATCCTTCAAGATTTGGAGGAGGTTCCGTTGGCGGTGGTGGAAAAGAAGCTTGTTCATCACCACTTCCCGGCGAAGCAGCATCCTCTGCAAGTTCTGCAATCATTTCTTTGTAAGCTTCATCCACATCCGGTTGTGATTCTGCAAGTCCAAAGTTTCTTCTTTCCGAGCGGATCCAATCTCTAAATAGCACCGACTTCTCCAAGCTCTCCCTCATAGATGCTCTATGATCTCCTATTTGAAGT
Organism: Nicotiana noctiflora; assembly: GCA_032618575.1. Lineage (NCBI taxonomy): Eukaryota > Viridiplantae > Streptophyta > Magnoliopsida > Solanales > Solanaceae > Nicotiana > Nicotiana noctiflora. The sequence continues at coordinate 85,283 of JASVEL010005848.1, forward strand.
CTTGCTTGACTGAAGGCGCTCTCTGATGCAACTGTTGAAGCTTGAATAGATAATATATCGCGAGCCATCCTTGCAAGAAAAGGAAAATATTTTTCCCGTAACTTCCACCATTCCAAAAGCTCAAAACTCCCGTTTGGATTATCCTTCTCTAGTCCCTGCGACAAATAAACTTGAAGCTCATTTAGTTGGGAAGATTCATCAAAATTATCTCCTTGAGAACTCCTAAACTCCGTCCAAGATTTAAGTGCCTTCAAGCCCGCGGCTCTTTTGGACGACTGTGAAGTAGACGAAGCAGGGTTGAAACATTTGGCCTAGAATTTTGTAAGGCTTGTTGGTATGCATTATAAATTGTTTGAGTATTAATTTTAATGGATGCTTTTGCATCTGCAAGAGTAGCACGTTCTTCTACTGTAAGATCTAAAGCGTTATAAATATTTGTATACCAAAAATGAGGACCTCTTAATTTCATTGTAGGGTTTAAAAATGCTGCTACACCATAAATAGGAGGGATAGGGAAAAAATATTTTTTAAATTTTTCTTTCATTGCATTTATAGCAAGTTCATAAATAGGCCCACCCTCTTTATAATCCACAAATAATGCACATAATGCTGCAATATAAACTAAACAATTAGAAATAGTTGGATAATATTGTCCGGAAAATACATTTGTAGCAGTGTGAAAATGTTCTAAAAAATCTATAAGAGTTTTAACATTAGTCCAATCTTGGGTTGTAAGCATTTCATCATCATCAACACCCCAACCCGAGCATTGAACGTTGCATTAATAGGATTCCTATATTCGTAAGCAACTACTAAACTTTCGTACATATAATTCCACCTAGTGGGGCAAGGTTTAGGAACCTTTCTTTCTCTAAGGCCATATTCATCACGTTTTTTATAATACTCCCTAAGTCTACTTCTGCGGTTAGAATAAAAAAGCCAATTAAGAGCCATTCTAACCTTTTCAATTTCTGCATTTAATATTCGCATACCATCACCGACAATTAAATGATAAATATGACAAATACATCTAACATGGAATATATTACTAAATGCAGGATTTAATGTGTTTGTAAGAGTGCCTACTACACTAGTGTTACTAGAAGCATTATCCATAGAAATTGACATTATTTTATCATTAATGCAAAAATATCTACAAATATCACCAACGTGTTAGCGATAAACTTACCTGTGTGACGGGAGTTAATTATTCTATACGCAAGAATGCGTTTTTGCATTATCCACTCCTCGTCTATCCAGTGACTAGTAACAGTTAGGTAGTCACAATCATTATTACTTCTACCAATATCGGTGGTAATAGAAATTCTATTAGTTATATGACTAAATAAATAACGCAAATATTGTTCGTATTCATGTTTAAATTTATATATATCGGCCTTCACTGTTGCACGAGGCCAACCTTTATAAGTAGGATTAAAAACTTTTCTAATATAATGCACAAAATTAGGATTAGAAGGAAAAGTATACGGTAAACACATAACGGTAACCATCTTTGCTAATTCTTCCCTATCTTTATTTGGATCATAATATAATATACCTCCGGTGACAGTGTTAATTCCAGGTTGAACTAGATTAGAACCTGTACTAGGGTTACCCGCATTTTCTACACTTGTCCCCTCTAGCAGTGCTTTTAATCTGGTATATTTAGCTTTTTCAGTAGGGTGTGTTTGTATGTGCCTAGTCAAACTACCCGTGCCACTACGGTCTCCGGTAAATTTATGCACCAATAATTTTTTACAATAATTACATTGAGCCTTATTTTGATCTCTTAGTTGACTAAAAAATTTCCAAACTAATGACGTTTCTTGGCGTTTAGAAGATTGTCTATTAAAAGTAGGTGTTTCTACAGGTGGGTGTTGTGGTGCATCAGTTGGGTTATTAGCTGGACTAGTAGGTGTGTCATCTAAATCCGGTTGGGTTTCATCTATATCCTGTTGAGTTTCATCAAAATCCTGTTGGGTTTCATCAAAATCCAATTGCCTATGAACTTGTAAATTAGGATAAAGAGCAGTCATAATTTCATTATCTAGTTGATCTTCTCGTGAAATATTATGACAAAATTCAGTATCGCTAAATTGAAAACAGGGATTATCACTATCAAGAATAATTGGACCACTAGGACGGGTAGGTCGGGGAACCTGGGGGGGAAGGTTAGTTGCTTGACGACTACTTTCACCCATTTTAGCTTTTCCCTTAGCACTAAACATTTTTTTCAATGAAAATGCCATTTTAATTATAATTATGCAAACAAAATCACACAAAATATATTATTAAAAATTAAGAGTTGGAACGACTTTACCGAATTGATGAACAACTTCTTCAAAATTGAAAATTGCAAATTGTTGAAGACTTGAATACTTCAATTCACCAACTTCACAAAATTTCACAAAATTTGAATAATAATATAAGCAATTGAGAGAGATTGAGAGAGATTGAGAGAGATTAAGATAGATTGATGAATTGGTGAGTTAAAATGAAAGAATGGGGGGGTATTTATAGTTGAGAATTGGGAAAAAGTGTAATTATATAAAGTTTGAGGTTATATTAAAGTTTGGGGACCATTTGGCTAAATTTTAAAAACTAAAAACGGCTAAATTGAGGCTCCAACGGCTATTTTTGAAAATCTGGCCGTTGGGCCATTTAAAAAAAAAAAAAAAAATTAAAAATTACCGTTAGGACCTCTAAGGCCCGCCAGGCCCGCCAGGCCCGCCTGGACCGGCCCGGGACCGCAAGCCGGTCCCGGTCTTCGCGGTCCCGGTCTCACGGGCTATTTGTATAGGACTGGCCCATGACGGTCTTTTAAGCCCACCTGGGCCCGGTCTTTGATGTTGTGTACATGTTTGGTTTGGAGCCCGGGGGCTCGGGTAAAGATTTCATAGGCCATTGGAGCAATTTCTGAAAAATAACACAGCTGGTTTTTCACCCAGCTGGTGTCTTCGCAAATGCGAAGAAATTGTTGCAATTGCGAAGGGGCAAGACCAAGGCTGTGTTCGCAAATGCGAAACCTTGATCGCAATTGCGAAAAATGTCCAGGAACGCTTGGGTTCACAAATGCGAACTAAACGTCGCAAATGCGAGGCCTTCAGAAGATCAGTCCATGTTCGCAAATGCGAACATATTGTCGTAAATGCGATAACCCCAGTGGCCCGGCCAAGCTCGCAAATGCGAAGCTTGTCTCGGCAAATGCGAGAGCCACAAACCCCAAAACCTGTAGTGTACGCAATTGCGAACAAATGTTCGCAATTGTGATATCCGCAGCTGTGCAATTTTATACTTAAACGAATTTTCAAGCTCTTTTCTTCATTCTTTCAAAACCCAACACACCACATACGAACCCTCAAGAGCAAATTCACTCCAAAGCACTTGTAAGTCACTTTTTACTTAAGTCTTTCAATTCCTAACAACATTAAACATGTTTTTCAATAGAAATCAAAGGTTGTTTTTGGGTAGAACATAGGGTTTTCATGAATTGGGGAATTGTACCTCGAATTGAGGTCTGATTTTGAAACAAATCATATATTTGAACTCGTGGGGGAATGGGTAACCGGATTTTGGTCCGACCCCCGAGTTCCGACCACGTGGGGCCAGGGGCGTTTTGGGAAATTTTGGGATAAACCTTGAGAAAACCATTTATAAGCATTCAAACTAAGTTATATAGTATTTATTAATGTAATGGAATCAATTGTGATTAGATTCGAGCAAGTTGAAAGCGGAAATTCGAGGTAAAGCTATAGTTGAAGGATAATTTGGGCTTCAAGGCTAGAGGTAAGTGTTTGTTCTATCCTAGCTTGAGGGAATAGGATTGTGTGCTATGTGCTATGTGATTGAGTGCGGTGTATGGGCTATGTTGACGAGCATCCATACACTGGCGTCTAGCATGACCGTGAGTCGTTATTGATATTTCTTGTGAGATGTTTTAAATATGAATTATTAAACCCTTGCCGAGTTGTTGAATTGAATATTGATTTGCCTTGCCGGGACTTGTTGTAAAGTGAATTATTGTTTTCCCTTGCCGGGACCTTGTTGTGATGATTGTTGTGTCTCTTGCCGGGACGGTTCATGATTATTCTATTCATTCTTTGCCCTTAACTGTGACTATTATTTGGGTGAGGAAGAGTGATAATGCACGAAGGATGATGTCATGCCTTGGTTTATTTATTATGCACGAAGGATCATGCCGTGCCTTATATTATTGATTATGCACGAAGGGTAATGCCGTGCCTTGTTTTATTTATTATGCACGAAGGATCTTGCCGTGCCGTATATTATTGATTATGCACGAAGGTTAATGTCGTGCCTTGTATTATTTATTATGCATGAAGGATCATGCCATGCCTTGTGATTGATTATGCACGGAGGGTAATGTCGTGCCTTGTTATTGAACCATGCCTGAAGGATCATGCCGTGCCATGGATGTGAGAATAAGAGTAAAAGCACGAAGGGTGATGTCGTGCACTTTTATTTGCTTATTGGTGAGGATGATAGTAAAAGCACGAAGGGTGATGCCGTGCAACTATTTGCTACACCTTGTTTGATATTAACTGTTTCCATTATACTCTGTTTTCCATTGTTGACTTAATAATTGTTGTTAACTGTTGAGCTTCCCTCTTATGATACTTCTTGTTGAATTTGTTACTTGATTATTTCTCGTTATCTTGTTGTGTACATATGTATATATATATATATAGGACTGCACATGTTTATGTGGGTGTCTGGTCCTAGGCTTGTCAAAATTTATGTGGGTGTCTGGTCCTAGGCTTGTCACTACTTCGCCGGGATAGGCGAGGCACTTACTAGCACATGGGGTCGAATTGTGCTGATACTGCACTTCTGTGCGTTTTGCACAGGTCCAGGTTTGGATCAGGAGCAGCAGCACAAGTTGTAGAGTATATTCGTGGGAGTTGAGCATTCCGAGATCGAGGTAGCATGCAGGTGTTCGCAGGCCCGGCGTCTCTTCCACTTATTTATATTATTTGCTGTGGTCTCATTGTTCTGCGACAAACAGATTTATGTCATTTTTCTTCAGACCTTTATGTGTAGTATTCAGTAGTAGTTCGCGAGCTGGTGACTCCATGTCTTGGGTAGAGGATTTCATTAGTGTTTTACCTTGGTATTACATATCTCTATTTCGAAAGTCTTCCGCACTTATTTAATTAATGTTATTGTTCTTGTTGATAAAAATGAGTATCAGATAATGATAAAAATAGGATAATGTTGAATGTAGTGGCTTGCCTAGCTACCACGAGTAGGCGCCATCACGATCCCGATGTTGGTTTCACCTAGTACGAACCGCTGAAGCAATAAGCCACCTCGAACATAATCAAAAGTCACATATGATGCCACAATGTGATAATAGGCTACCATTCAGAACGCAACACAAAAAAAGCCTAACTCTAAAAGGGAGATCTAATTACCCCGCTCGCGAATCATACATGCGATGCGGGTTCACAGCTAGAGCTAGAATTCTGGGAAAAATGAGAGATAGAAACACATAAAAGCAAATATGGCGGACTGTAATGAACATCATACTATTGCAACGCGCAACCCGATCCAAGAAACTTACCCATGGCAGTGTGCCACCTGTTCTACATATAGAACTCACATAAGGAGATATACGTCGAGCTGAAAATCTCATCACATCAAAACACAGAATATCGGTCATAAACACACTAAGGTACATAATACCATTCCCAAGGAAAAATATAGCTCTATAAGCTACAAACTCAAGCACCAATGAGGTGCGATACATGATCTAAGTCTCAAGAGCCATCCTGATCATATAATATCACCGCTTAGTGGAACCTCAACACATAAGGAATTTACCAAGCCGTCTCACAACTCAGACGACACATTATATCTTTACATAAATTAGCTGACCACGAAATAAGATCGTGAATATCCTTTCATAAAGAGCGCATTGCTAAAATAAACACTACTGGCCTGACGTAAGGCTCACTTCCACATATAAATCTATCCACCAACCTCAAGTCGATCCTGATCGTGCCAAACTACGCCAATAATATTTCACAGGTCCATAATCCAATAAGCGGAGTGTCCCCCAAGCATGAATTCTCAAATGGATGATATTACCAAAATCATCATACTTGGTTTAAATAACTAATTAATCAAATGACTACATGTCACACTTATACAATATTCTTGTGGGACAAGCTCCCACCATCTTCCGAAATAATTAACGGGTCTACACATTCAAACTACCAGCTGCACTATCACCGAAAGGCGATCAAGAATCCCTAACCAGGATGCAAAGCCTTTCTCATAGAACACCGATATCATGTGATACTGATGTCAATACACATCTTACTCAAAACACTGAAACTCATATCCTGCTCATCCGAGATCGTGACATCACAGTCATTGACCAAACTGCAACCTTGGTCCTTATTTCAATTTCCATATCACTCATTGTACCTCACGTGCCAATATATGGTATATGTTATTTCCATCACAACTCTGGAACTGCTGATAGGCTAATACTTCATCACATAAGACTTTCCATTTAACTCACTTTAGGGGAACTATAGCGGCATACATGTGAATTCTCATAATCGTCGAATATGCCAATCTCTAAGTTGTTGTCCAAGCCACCATAACACTTTCTGGGATCCGCCTACTCATAATAGACCCTAACAAAAGAATGCTTCAGAATAACATTAATCACTGTGGCCGGCAAGCCTGACATGCACCGCCATAATCACATGCATAACTCGATCACGATGAACGAACAGATCAGTGACACTAATATGCCAACTCAACTATGGCTAATCAATCTACTTCCTTCCAATTTATCCTTGATTGCCTTAGAAATAATAATATTTCCCTTAACATCTATCTTATTCAACCGCACTCACCCCAAGTGACCTTAAATCACGAGACCATGCTGTTTCAAATACCATGACCATTTATGTCTCTCCAATGCTACACCGCAAGTCAAAACATCATAGCACATCACGTGCCTTTCTTCATAAGCTTCTTCAAAAGCTTGACTCTTAAATGTACTTATAGACTCAAAATCATTAGGGACTACACTTTAACTCTTGAATTAACTAGGACCGCTATTGAGATCCACCCAGCTCTGACTTGGCCCCGAGTGCAACCAACTATACTAAACTTTATAAAATATGAATACCATCTCAATAAAGCACCCAACGGAATCACTTCCCTCCAAGCCTGCACCTATACGAGGCATAAATCATGAATTTTCCCTCAAGTCTAACCATGAGCCAGTAAGGCTAACCATAGCAGTCATCCAACAATTCATTTACTTAAATTACCACTTATGGTCCTCTTCCGTAGCTATCCAACCATCACTCTCACTAATATGGACAATACCAGACACATAAGTTAAAAACACTTGCTCGTACAATTAGCACCTCTATGCTTAAGCCATTGGCGAATGATTCGGCCTCAAGTCCTCCAGACTGGCCTAACATCAAACTCACAGATATTACACCTTGCCCCTCGATCGGGGAATTAGAAGCCATCAAGGCACATCTGATACCGAGCGCTCATGCGCGCATGTGAACCCGTGGAAGGAATTTCAAAAGTTTCGCTTCAAGATGAATCAAGGACGCACAATAAGAATTCATGAATGTGAAGTTTTCCTAAAGGTTCTGCAGCCTCTCGAGGATAAGTACCGACGTCTCGATACCGATCCGCGAGACTCTACTAAACCTGCTCATGACTCGTGAGACCTAGTAACCTAGGCTCTGATACCAACTTGTCACGACCCAATTTCCATACCCGATCGTGATGGTACCTCTCGTGAAGACAAAGCCAGCCAACAACCCCAAATCCTCATTTGACAACTATTAAACATAAAGGAGTAGAAATATTACTTATTAACATTTAACTATTAATTTCATCCCAATACAACCCGACCGAGGTGTCACAAGTGACGAGCATCTAATGTGTAAAGGCACTACTACAGGCCAACAATGTATAGATAAATACAAGATAAAACCTGGAATATAAAGATGACGTACGGTGCCGTGAATGCTAGCGGTCACCTGGCTCAACTACCACCATAAGCTCTTCTGCCCTACTAATAACCTGTTACCGGGTGAACAATACCTGCAATTGCACAAAAGGTGCGGGGAGTAAAGTGAGTACTTCCAACTCAGTGGTAATAAGATAGAATAATATTTGAGCGATAAGAAACCACGTAAGAGCACACCAAAATTCTATAAAAGACAGTACAACCATTTGAGAACAAAAGCCGTAACACTGTGAAAATTCTTTTTGAAAATCTCAAGATCAGTTAAAAATCTCTTTTATAAAATCTCTTTTACAAATATCCCTTTTTCTTTTCCAACAGCCAAGCATATGAATGTTATTTCAGATAGAGCAAGTCGGCTCACAAAATGGCCCATTGGGCATAGCATTCCTTAACATATAACACCGGGATATCTGGTCAACTAGAGCAAATCGGCTCATAAATCGGCCCCTTGGGCACAACACTGCTTAATATATAGTACCATGGTATTTGATCAATAAGCCAAGTAACAATATGTATGCTAATGATATATGAGTGCTAAATGTCATGCCACGTAGTACAAATAGGAATGAATGCAATGTAGTGCGTATGACCGCCGCGGCGTGCAGCCCAATCAATTTGGGTACCCGCACTCACCGTGGGGGTTTAGACTTCGGAGGGACTCCTACTGCCCAAGCGCAATAATACTGCAGTGTGTAGTCCGATCCATATACTACTGCTGTGTGCAGTCCGATCCATGCAATATACTATTGCGACATGCAGTCCTATCCATGCATGTATATGTATATGCTCACATATCACTCGAGGCCTGAAAGCCTCCTCACATAAATCGTCATGCCTTCTTATATGGCCCTCGGCCCCAATCAGTCCAACAAATAATCAAAAAGCCCCTCGGGCATTAGTAAAACAATGATACTTAGCTCAAATGATTGTTCAAATATCAGTCAAAATTCCAGGTTTGAGTGAAATATAGCTGAGTTCAAAAAGAGTATAAATCACATACACTGAGTTCAATTAGTATTTCAAACAGTGTGGGAAAACACTGATGATAGTTCATAAAGAGTTTCAACAATTGGCAATAAGCCCCAAGTATGGCAATAAGCCCAAGTCATAATGATAACAACAATTCATTTCAAATATACGGTAAAAACCAACAATCGGGACGGACCAAGTCATGATCCCCAACGGTGCTCAACCCCACGCTCAGTTCCAGCGTGCAAGTCACCAAAATATAGCACTAAGATGCACAAATCCGAGGTTTCAAACCCTCAGGATATCATTCCCAAGTATTACTCACCTCGAACCGATGAAAACTCAAGCCCGCGATGCCTATGCTCCTCAAACTGGCCACCACGTGCGTCAAAACTAGCCAAAATTAGTACAAATATATTATAATAGGCTAATGGAACAACACTAGACGACAACAATCGAAATATAACAAAAATATCGAAACTAGCAAAACCCGAGCCCTGGGCCCAATTCTCGAAAAATTATGAAACTCACATTTTCGGAATCCTCGTCTCACCACGAGTTCGTACCTATAAAATTTACCAAAATCGGAGTTCAAGTCACTCAAATCTTCAATTTTCATTTTTTTTTGAAAAATTTGCAAATTTTTCTCCAATTTCTTCCATTTGATTCACTAATACTTGATGAAAATAATCAAGGAATCATTAAATAAAATCACGTTTGAATATAGAATACTTACTGTGAGCTAGGGGTGGGCATATATCGGGTAAAACCGATAACCCGAACCGTTAATTCTTTATTGGGTTATCGGTATTGGGTTATTGGGTTAACGGTTCGGTAATGAGGTAAACAAATTTTTTTATTGGGTTATCGGTTCGGTCTCGGTTTATATTTTTGTTATCGGGTAAAAACCGATAACCCAATAAGAATATAGTAATTTACGAATTTACCCTTATATACTAGGGTTCCTTTTTATTTTACTAGTTTCCTATTTCCCTTCCCTCATTCCGTGTTATGTTCCCTCGCCACTGTCGCCAGTCGCCTCTTCCAGAGTTCCAGTTCCAGTCTTCTCTTTAGTTTAGTTAGTTCACTCCAACTCTCCAAGAACAAGAACCAGTCGGCGACGCAGCCCCCCCCCCCCAACTTCAGTTCCTCTTTTCGTTTTCCCATTCTCCCGCAGCGGCGCAGCCCCCCCAACTTCAGTCTTCACTCTTCAGTGGGCGCATCCCCCAACTCCAAGTTCAATCGCATTGTGTAAGTTTGGCTCAAGATTTTTGTTTGCTTCTTGTTAATTGTTGTGTTTGCTCAAGATTTTTGCCTCTATTTGCTTCTATTTTTTTGTGTCGTTATATATAGCAGCTGTGTGACTGTGTCGTTATATATAGCAGCTATTGCAGCTGTGTCGTTAAAACTTTTTCAGTAGACAACTTTTTGCATCAATAGGATAACCTGTTTATCAGTAGACAATAATTGTTAATATTTGCTTTACTTCATGTTTGGCAGTTTTGCATCAATAGGATAACTGTTTATCAGTAGACAATAATTGTTAATATTTGCTTTACTTCATGTTTGGCAGTTTGGGTATGTGAACTGTGAAGACTGAATAGAGCCGTCGTTTTTGCTTCCTTAATTGTTAATATTTGCTTAATTGAACAAAATCGATGTTTGAGTGTTTGACCATGAGTTGCGTAACTAACATTTTGAATACTGCTATGTCATTGAACAAATGGATCTAACATTTTACTCCTCCAATCATTTAGGTGTCGATTTTGAATACTGATATGACCGTGCACATTTCAGTTTAATTGTAGTTTTATCTTATCGGGTAAACCGATAACCGAACCGATAAGGATCAATAACCGATAACTCGATAACCGATAACTAATATCTTATCGGTTTGGTTATCGGGTTATGATATTTGTAAACCGATAACCGATAGGCAAAACCGATAATTTCCAAAACCGAACCGAACCGACCGATGCCCACCCCTACTGTGAGCACGTGATTTTTACCCCAAGCAAATAAGTCCAAAATAAATATATAAAAAATAATTTTTTGCTTGAAATTTATTGATTATTGTGTAGAAGTATTAGTGTTTGTTTTATTTGTTGAAAATAAAGTAAGGATAATTAAAAAAAGAAAAATACAGTTCGAATTAGTTAGAAAATACCAAAAATATAAGATATTTACTAAGAAAAACAAAAAATCAAAAGAAAAATACAAAATATAAAATAAAAAATACAATGGGATAAATACATTGGGAATAAATACGGAAGAAAACAAATATAAAATACAAGAAAAATACAAAAAACAATAATAAATAAATACAATTTGAAAATAAAAACATAAGGTATAGTACAATATAATACAAAATACCAAGATTTTGGGCAAAAATCTCAAATGCATTAGCCCAATTAACACCCCAAATAGACCTGGCCCAAAGAAATTTAACTGGCTGCCAATATGTAATACCAAACGACGACGTATCAGGCAAACAAATCTGGGCCGTTGATAAATTTAACCAAACAGATTAAAATAAACGGTTGTCTAAATATTAAAACAACAATGTTATTCAAAGTAATCAGGGCCGTCCATCTAATTGATCTGATGGATGAAAGCAGGGTCTCACTTAAGCCAAACGACACCGTCTAATTGAAGTAATCACAACCATCCAATTAATTAATCAAATAGACAAAAGTAGGGTTTCATTAAAATCAAACGACATCGTTTAAGGGCCAAGTGAATCATAGACGTTCATTCATCTAATCTAACGGCTGAAAACTAATGTCACACATTCAATATATATCTATACCCCTTCGTTTAATGTCTCATTATAGACCTCACCTTTCAAAGACCAAAACCCTACCCGCCTTAGTTTTCTTCCCCCTCTCCACACAGGCCACCGGAACCTTACCGGTGGTCTGCTACTGGTCGTCTTCTCTGGCCAAAACTTCTCACCCCTGAACCTTCCCCTCCTCCTCTATCACCCCATCCTACTAGCCTGTCCAAATCCCCCTCTTCCTCCCAGATCTTGAAATACAGGTTGCCGGAACCATAGTCGGCGACCACCAACCAATGAAATAGCTTTCGCGCTTAACACCCTAAGACCACCCTGAACTCCTCTATCACCCCATCTAGATCCCATCCCTTGAATCTTAGCCCTTCTATTCGAATATTATAAAATATTTCACCGGAACCCTACTCCGATGGATACCCCAAAACCAAAACCTTCCAAAATCTAACCCTAGACCTTTAAATCACCATTCTTTAACACCAAACAAGAATCCAAGAGTTTGTCTAGAAGTTCAACGGTCAAAAGAGATTCAATGTCTCTGAACCACCGGAAAATCATGAACCACGAAGAAAAAGGAAGAAAAATGAAGAAAGATAAAGGAAAAGAAGGAAAAAGAGAAGAAAGATAGAAAAAAAAAACATCTGAAAAGCTAAGTAACCGTAAAAACTCATCTTTTCTACTGTGCTTCATTCTATTTTCGTTGTTTGTTAAGCCTGAATCTATTGCATGTTTAGAAGGTCTTTCTGTGTACACTTGAAATTAATTGAGTACTCTTTTGTTCTGATTGTAGTCATTTGTTAAATCACATGTTGTATAGTCTTTTAATGTTCTTGTTTGATGGATCCTTTTTCGTTTAAATATTTTGATTAATTAGGATTCAACCATTATAAATTTATTTCTCTGAATTCTGATTAATTAAGGGTTTAGTCATAATTAGGGTTATATTTGCAAGATTATTTAAAACTGGCAATTATTGCAATACGTTTAATTTTTGGCTCTTCTTAATTTTTGAGTACTTAGTCGTATTAGGGCTATGCGTGTAAATTCTTAATATGGCTATTATTGCAACATAGTTTGACTTCTGACTTGTAAAATTTTATTTGTGGCTATTTAAGTAAAGTGGTTAATTCTGAAAAGGGTTTTGCTTGGTTTGAACTGGTTAAAATATAAAGTTTAAGTCTCAGGGGTTATTTGTTAAATATTGTTGACTACTCAAGGTCTTAATAGACCTAAGGGTGGTCGGGTAAATACACATAAGTCATATGGATAAAAGGGGAGTGGAAAATGGTATTCTGAAGATAATTTAGAAATAATAATGGCATAAAAGACAAATGGGCAAGGTTTTAGTGTAATTAGCTAAACAATAAAGGGCAATTCAAGTATAGTTTAATGGTAAATAAGTAATAAACTTTAACAAGTGAGGGTAACAAAGGCATTAACGCCTAAAAGAATGATAGAGAATACCCTAGAACCTTCTAGCAGGGGTTCAAGTGAATTCCTATCAAATTAACTTAGACTAAACTGAAATAATTCAAAAAGAGTAGAGGTGGGAAATCTGAATATTTAATTCAAATTTCCCACTAATTCTACTATATAAATAGGCACCTTTAGGCCTTATTTAAGAGGTTGAGAAGATTTAACATACTAAAATACACTAAATACACACAGAATTACTACTACTGTTTCATTGCTGTTAGTTCGAGTGGTATTTTGGGACTTCTGTTCGTTGTTCTTCATTGGTTTTGATTGAGTTCGCTGGGTTTTTCCTATTTGCTTGGTTGAATTTGCTGGGTTCTCTATTCTGAAGTGGTACTTGCCGCTGTGATAACTTGCCTATACTGCTGTTGATATTTGGTTTCCGCTATCGCTGATTTCTCTTCTCTTTCATCCATTAGAACTCATTGTTTCTCTCGTTTGATCAGGTACACTACTATCTCCTAAAAATGTAACTGAAATGCCTTGAAGGAATGAAAATTGCTGATTAGTTCTATTTGTAATTGTATTTCTGTTTTTGTAGTTATAGATATTTAGATCTCATGTAATTCATTAGGAATTGGGTTGTAATAAGGACTGGACTGCACGAACTCAATTCAGATTTATAGTAGTAGCATATAATGTAGGAAACACATTCATAGGTGTCACGACCCTAGTTCACCAATTGTGAACATGTCGTGATGGCACCCAGTCCCCACGACTAGGTAAGCCTAACACGTTGCGGAATCTATAAATTATAATTACTTAAATAAGAAACAGAGGAAAATAACATAAAAGATATGTAATCCGTGCCACTTGGCACATACATCCGTCACACAATAAATAAACACTACCAAGATCCGGAACCCCACGGTAATACAGACTAAAAGAGAAATACAATTGTGGCTCTATGTGTAAAGAGTATCTAACAACAAAATGAAGAAAAATGTCAACTAGTACTATTAGAATAGAAGGGAAAGCCTCCGGATCCGCGGACGTAGCGGATAATACCTCGAAGTCTCCCATAAAGCTGCGGAATCACCTAGCACGAGCCTGCTCTGATGTACCTGGATCTGCACAACAAAAGTGTGCAAAAGAGTAGCATGAGTACACCAAGGCGGTACTCAGTAAGTGCCAAGCCTAACCTCGATGGAGTAGTGACGAGGTAGGTCAGGGCCCTACTGAGAAAACAATAATGTAATGATGAAAACAAAATAACCAGTTTATATGATAATAATTTCCGAAATAACAACATTATGATAATTACTGCAACTGTCTACGATTAAGCTAACAACAAATAACCAACTCGAATAAACAAATCCAGGATCTGTGGGAATTGAACCCACAGTCCCATTCTCAGTACCTCTGGGTCTCCGGGAATCGAACCCGCAGCCCATATCTCAATAAATAATCAATAACTCAGGATCTCGGGAATCGAACCCGTAGTCCCTACCAATAACTCAGGATCTCGGGAATCGAACCCGTAGTCCCTACCAATATCACGCCGGGTCTCTGGGAATCGAACCCACAGCCCTAGGTCTCCGGGAATCGAACCCGCAGTCCACAAACAATATCACTCCGGGTCTCTGGGAATCGAACCCACAGCCCTGGGATCTCCGGGAATTGAACCCGCAGTCCACCAACACATCAAATAAGAAAACACACAGAGAGATTATAATATGTTAAATTACAACTTCACCGAAATTAGTGCCAACAATTTATCAAGAGTTCAAGTAAATCAACTAGGCAATTAAACATGTTGAATCCTAGTTAATCATGCTTTTCTAAGTACTACCGGGTAATGGTAACGCTTTTATCAGCTAAGAGCAGGAATATCACAAATCGGACAATTCAAGTAAAGTGTGTGTTACAACAACCAGCGCATGTACACGCCCGTCACCTCGCGTACAAGGCATTTAAACTATCACATAATATCCTAGGGGTGAAAGTTCCCTCACACGAGGTTAGACAAGCCACTTACCTCAATTCCGGTACAAAACCGCTAAGTAATAACCCTCTTGCCACGAATGTCGGCCTCCACAAGAGTAGAATCTGATAAAAATCAATAGAATCACATCAAAATAGGCCAATTGGGCATTACCCAATCAAATTAACTCAAAATTCACCAAAACCCACAAGTTGCCAAAACCCGACTTTCGGTACGCTTAACGGAAATTCACGAAAGTTATATATTCGGAACCCTTGTTTCAATACGAGTCTATGCATATGAAGTTTACCAAAATCGGACTCCGTTTGCCCACT
>JASVEL010005849.1:0-198021 GCA_032618575.1 Nicotiana noctiflora
ACATTTTTAACTTTTGACCTTGAAGTTATGTTCAAATTATATTTCTGTAATTTTTTGCAGTTAAGCTGCTCCTAACATTTGATTAGTTGGGCATGACTCAATCCAAAAATTGACCACTACAGCATCCACAGATTAGAAGTTGCAAAAGTATGAAAGTTACACTTAAAATACTATTTTTACACAAAGTTGATCCTACTTGAGCTTCTAGTGAAATAGTAGTTTCGAATGTGATTTAAGTGAAGATTTTCAAATCTAAAACTCTACTCACGAATTATGAGAAAATAATAAAAATAATCCATCATCTTTGCTAGTATATTTAAAGTAGTCCCTTAAGTATTACGTTGGTAGTTTTAGTCCTATAAATTTATCGAAAATGAGTTTTTTGGTCTTCGTAAGATATTTATCGAACCATAATTGTTAAGTTTAGCTTAAACTGTGGGAAATTTTTTTTTGACCAAAAACATTAGAAAGTTCCTTTCAAAATTCCAAAAAATCACAACACAAAAAATTACATGAGACACAAAAATAGACCAAAATAAAAAAAATTGCACCTTAAGAGGCTGCAATGCTCCAAAAACAGATAAAAAAATTAGCTGAAATTGCAATAACCGCACTTCCAAAATTTTCCATTAAATATTTCTTAATTTAACAATTAGAGTTTGATAAATCTTTAACGGAGATCGAAAGCACTTACTTTTGACAAATTTAAAAGATAAAATTTGCTTACGTGATACTTAAGGCACTACTTTGAACCTACTTCAAATGATAAATAGAACTATTTTTGTTATTTTCTCATTAATTACCAACTTTGTAATTTTTGTATTCAAGTTTATGTCCAAACACTATTACTACAAACTTTAATAGAAAACAAAACTCAAACTAATGGTGCTTTAAATTGCAATTTTTTTTCTTTTTCAGTTTTAACCTAAATTTTCATGCTAGCCAAAATATATATATAATATTATATTTATATAATACATATATTAAAAATAAATATTTTATCGACTATTAATTAGTATTAAAACGATTAAAAATCTCAATTTTGAAAGATCACGTCGTCGTAATTGGCTAAAAATATGACCGTTACAAAGGAAGCCAGGAGAGAGAGAGAGATATCTTTCTATTCAAAAATAAATTGACATTTTTAACGACTCCACAATTGCTACACCGTAAGCCATTCCCTCTCTCTCCCTCTCTTCTCCTTGGGGCAAATACAGGCAACAGAGGGGACATGGCGATTGCAGCGGAGACTCAGCCACAGCAACACAAGGTAACAATTTCTTACCAAATTATTAAGAAGACAAAAAATGTTATAGCTTTTATTTCCTATTAATTTTGTATCCATTAGGGCTAGCTCACGGAATTTTAGCCAAATTGACTCATCAGCATATTTTTATGTTCGATTTCCATGTTGCGATGAGCGAATTTGTGGAATCCCTGTTGGAGTAATAAAGTTTTTTCTTTTCTTTTTCATTTCTTATTTCTTATTAGGAGGTAGACAATTATTTTTTCCGATTTCATGATAGGTATTTGGAACAAAATTTAGTATAAATTGGCAATTTTGGGGCGAATTTTCAGTTCACTGAGATCTAAGGATTAGGTCTGTGGATCAGGGAAAGTTTTGACAAGCTCTAGAACAGAATGGACTCGTTGACTTTCTTTAGCTCTCTTGTTCATGGTTATGGAATTATAAGAATTTTGCTGCTTTAACTTTATTCTATAGAAATATATGTTTTTTTCTGTAAATTTTTCCTTTTGTAAACTGGGTTGATTACAATTATCAACTTATGCAGGGTTCTTCTGAGGGCGCAGTGGTGGATAACAAGCGATGGACTGTCAATGATTTTGACATTGGAAAACCTCTTGGAAGAGGAAAATTTGGTCATGTATATTTAGCTAGAGAGAAAAGGGTTAGTGCATCAGAGTTCCAGTTTCTATGTTCTAGATTACTGGATAATTATTAGTTTCAGTTACTCAACTAATTACGATTTTCTAATTGGTAATTTCGACATATGTTTCATATTCTGTAATGTTGTTTAATGTGAATTTGTCGAGCATATGATCCTCATATTCATTCTTAAGGGAAATCAAAGTTTATTGGGGTATAGATGAAAAAAAGAAATAATTTATCAGTACTACTTATTTTGATATTAGCTAAAGCTGCTATTGTGTATGTGAAACTATTTGGATTTTAAAAAGTCTTTTGCCCATTGATCAATCGTTTTGGAATCCTCACATTCTACCTTTGTTCTGTCTCTCTTCTTTATCTAAATTTATGATTCGCGCTACAAGTGACATTGTGGATAGTAAGCTTAGTTGTTTCTTGAAAACAGAGCAATCATATTGTTGCATTAAAGGTGCTATTCAAGAGCCAGTTGAAACAGTCCCAAGTGGAGCACCAGCTTCGTCGTGAGGTTGAAATACAAAGCCACCTTCGACATCCAAATATCCTGAGACTTTATGGTTACTTTTATGATCAGGTAGAATTCTAAAATCTAATGCTTTACTCGTTCAATTTGTGGACTGAAAAGAAGTTATAAGAGACTGATTATTGCATTATTATTGCAGAAACGGGTTTATTTAATTTTGGAATATGCTGCAAAGGGTGAACTCTACAAGGAGCTGCAGAAATGCAAATACTTTAGTGAAAGGCGTGCTGCAACTGTGAGTTCTTATCTTTTCTTTTTTCAATTAGGAGATTAAGAGAATTCATGTTAGTTGGGAGAGCAACTAGAATTATATGGATCCTTAATGTATGTTATATGATTTCAAACTGCTCTTCAATATATGGATCAATTTGTTATTAAATTGATCAAAAGCTTTAATTTGTTTTCTTGTGGCCATGGAACAGTATGTTGCATCACTGGCACGAGCCCTCATATACTGTCACGGGAAGCATGTAATACATAGAGATATTAAGCCAGAGAACCTTTTGGTTGGTGCACAGGTATTTATTAAGCATTTCATTTTATTCTTGCTTTTACTGTAAAAAATTATTAACTTCTATTTCTCATGGTTTCTACTTTTAGGGTGAACTTAAAATTGCAGACTTTGGTTGGTCAGTGCACACCTTCGATCGTAGACGAACTATGTGTGGCACTCTAGACTATTTGCCACCTGAGATGGGTATGCACGTTATACCAAATATAACTTCATGTTTGCATTGCCTGACACAAATATTCTTTTCTCCAAGTTGCTTTGTGCCAACCTTCACATGGCCTGCACGATTATTTATTAAACCAAAGCCTAATTGAATTACATTAGTGATGGTTGTTTGCCGAACGTTGCAGTGGAAAGTGTGGAGCATGATGCAAATGTGGACATTTGGAGCCTTGGCATCCTTTGCTATGAATTTCTATATGGGGTCCCTCCATTTGAAGCGAAGGAACACTCAGACACATATAAAAGGTAAATTTTCTCAACAAGTGGAAGCCATTAAGAGTTGCTAACCAAAACAAGTAGTACCAAAAGAAAGAAAGAAAAAAGAACCTTGTTGTTGTTGTTAAATATATTGGTTTGTGATGACATACACAGGATTGTGCAAGTGGATCTAAAGTTTCCTTCCAGACCTATAGTCTCATCAGCTGCAAAGGATCTTATTAGTCAGGTTATTTTAAAAATTATCCAGCTGCTTTTTCAAGTTTGCTACACTTAAGTGTTTCAGCTTGACTAATTCTTAAAATCAATATTATGGAATAGCAGATGCTAGTCAAGGATTCTTCCCAACGTCTGGCCCTGAAGAAGTTACTCGAGCATCCTTGGATTGTGCAGAATGCAGATCCTTCTGGTGTTTATAGGGGTTGAATACATCCTCTCACAAGTTCAAATCTTGGAGAATACAATCGTTCTTTATACTGTATTTTTTAAGAAGCTTTTTATCAGGTAGGATAAAACATTGCCATGTAAAATAATCAAGTTGTACGGATGTTACCTGAAAATGAGAAGAATTATGTATTCTTTCCGGCAAAAATGAGAGGAATTACTTTACGAGCTTGTAATTTAGCCAAAAGTTTTTTGTTTTCTACATTCTTTTCTGTATTTATGTTATCTTCTCTTCTGGCCATTTGGATATATTTTTTCAGTTCCCCTAACGTGGTTAGTAAAAAGCAATTAACTGAGTCACCATCCTACAAATATTAATATTATTATTTTTATCAACTGACTGAAAATATCAGGAGTACTAGTGTACTACACCTCAACCAAGTTGAGAACTACATGAATCCACGTTGACCATGTTTTTTTTATTCAAGCTCAACTCATGCCGCCATCATAACAAATATAAATAAAATTTAAATAACAATATAATAATAATAATAATAATAATAATAATAATAATAATAGGTTTATTTTTAATAAAAAACTGGCAATTAAAGAATATACGTGCATCTCTTAGTTATATCACGCTCTCTTTGGACTTGGCACTTCTAATTAGCCAAATGATCTTTATTTCTGAGAGCGAGGGCATAACACATCTCATAACGCATCTCTTACTGATTTCTCTCTCATTGTAGACTTCACGAGATAGATATCCAGACACAGTTTATCATTTATGTGCATACCAATATTTTCTCACTATTTAAATTTTATTACAAAGTATTCAAAAAATGTCTAATTTCGATTCAGAAATTAGCACTTTAGTCTGTTACTGCCCACAGCTGAGGCAGACCCTAAAACTCTCAAATAAGAAGTTCCAGTGGCTGTTTTATCTGGCACAATGGTAGGCGTCAAAGCTTCAAAGTTAGCAAGAGACCACTGCACAGGCAAATGATGAAAACAAGAGTTACTTTAGTGGAGGCATGTAAAGTGCGTTATTTCGTGCCGTCCTGGTTCTCATGTACATTGTTATCCCCATCCAACAACTGAGTTTGTGGCTGCTCCTCATTTTTAACCTCTTCAACATCTTTCGGGCACAAGAAGCTTGGCTGATTGGTTGACGAAAGAAGACGTGCCCACATCCTGTCAGTTATAACCACCATATTTTGCCTCTCGGTTATACGCTGCACACAAAAATTTTGGTAAACATATAAGATGGTGCATCCATGGAAATAAGAATTCAATGGCTTTACTGTACATTTTGCATCTTCTTGATGCCTTATATGAAATCCATTATCTTATCCCAAAAAAAAAAAAAAAAAAACCTTCATGGCAAATCAACTGCCCTTTTTGGACCCTGATAGTTTGACAGAGATACTTTAAGTTCCCCATTTCACGAACCAAATTAAAGCAGGGTAGATGACAGAACGGAGGTGCTAAATACTGTGCGCTTGGAATTGTCATAGTGGTGTTCATATCAGCTATTCCAAGTGACATTAGAAAAACAAAGATGCATCATTTCCCTTCATCTCGAATAAAGAACAAACCATCCTGACCTTCCTTTTGAGGAAAGGACATGCATCAACTCCCCACTACAGACATGTAGAGACTAGGGCACTCAATAACACTAATATAATTGTGGGATGCTTTTATTTTTTGAAAAGGAAAAGAAAAATTGAAGAGGAAGTGGGATGCTTTTATTAACATCATCGAAATACATCTTTTTTTCCAAAATAGAGCAAAATTTTCCAGTAACTGGTTTAACATGTTGAAAGCCTCTGGAACAGCCTCTCCTGGAATTAGGAAAACTTGGGAAAACTAATCAATGAGTCCAAATGTGCATATGGGCGGAGAACTGATCATAAAGTAGAAAATAGAAAGAATTTAAGAAACAATTGCATCCTTGACCTAAAATGAGAATTTCAGCTATTGACCCAGAAGCTGATAAAGAAAAGCACCTATGAAACTGAGCATAAAATGCCAGCAGAATGTTCTTTGAAGGCACTCATAGCTCATGAGGTGTGCCTTCACATGTGCCTAGAGAAGAGCTGATGCCTATTCGAGGCAGTCAAATGAGATGAAACCTGGGAGATTTTTCGCCTTTTGCCAATTCTCACGTGCCATCTGCCTGTTTTTTTTTTTTTAAATGCAAAAAAAGGATGTTTGAAAGGGTAACTTTAGGATGTTTATTAGTAACCAACATCTTATGTGCTTGTTAAGGAAACATGGAAATCTTATGTTGTTTTACCTAAAAAAAAAAAAAAAAAAAAATGGGAGTAACCTAAAATTCAGTTTTCATGGTTTTCAGTTATCTTTTATACTTTTTTCCATCGTTAAGCAGTTTAAAAAATTAAAGCTGACAAAATAATAATAGCTGAGATCCGCATGTCATTCACTCTTAACCCTTCAAGCCTCGCCTTGCACATTCCCTTGGAGAGCTGGGAGTTTTGCAAAGTAGTTGTTATCACTAGCAGCGCGAGACCCCAAAAATAGGACTGCGAGAGGTACATGTATGGAAATTCTCAAGATCACGTCTGCCAAAAAGACAGCCAATATTCCAGAAGAAAGCTAAACAAGTGAACACAGAACAACTTTCTTGATGATTTGCTTCCGTTACTGTTGCATTTTTAGCATAAATCTACTTTTTAAAATTTAAATTTTTGTTAAACTTTTTTGATTTGTTGAGATATTCCGAGTTTTTTAAATTCTGAAACGGGGAGATTGACGAAGATGTCACACATCACATTGGAGCGGATGCATGAAATGGAGACTCATTTCTGGTATTTTGTGATAAGAATGTGCCATCAAGACTTAAGGGTAAATTTTATAGAGCAGTGGTTCGACGGACTATGGTGTATGGGGCTGAGTGTTGGCCAGTTAAGAACTCCCATGTGCAAAAGATGAAAGTAGCATAAATGAGATGTTGAGATGGATGTGTGGGTGTACCAGGAGAGATAAGATTAGGAACGAAGCTATCCGGGACAAAGTGGGAGTAGCCTTCGAGAAAGACAAGATGCGGGAGTCGGACTGAGATGGTTCGGACATGTTGAGAGGAGAAGCAATGTAGCTCCTGCTAGGAGGTGTGAGTGGTTGGCCATGACAAGTTTGAGAACATGTCGAGGTAGGCCTAAGAAGTGTTGGGAAAAGGTGATTAGGCAGGACATGACTCTGCTTCAGCTCACTGAGAACATAACCCTTGATAGGAAAGTGTGGAGGTCGAGGATTAGAGTAGAAGGTTATTAGGTAATTGGGAGTTTCTTAGTTGCTCTCCGATAATATTAGTAACACGCATGTATCCGAGCGGAGGGTCTATTGGAAACAATCTCTCTACCTTCACTAAGTAGGGGTAAGGTCTGCGTACAAAATACCCCCAAACCCCACCTGTTGGGAATATATTGGGTATGTTGTTGTTGTTCTTATGCAGATTATGTTCTCAAGTTGGCTATTTAAAGCCTTCTATGTTTAATAAGAAAATAGAGACATATTCAATAAATATTTTTTAATATTCTTGCCGCTCCATCTTTAAAAAAACCAACAATGGTATCAAGAGCTTCATTGGCAACGGGATCTGTGAGTTCCTCCAAAGAACTACTTTTAAATCATTTTTAACCAATATTAATTGTTAAAACGCATTTTCAAACATGGCAAGCAACAGTCTCTCTTTAAATAGCCCACAAACTTTCACTAGTGATTAGTGAAAACTATCAGATTTGGTCAGAAATCATATCTTGAAGCCTATGCTCTATGGGACGACGTAATGGAAGATAGACCATTACAACCACTTCTTGCAAATCTTGCCCAAGTTAAAAACCATTCAGAAGAGAACCAAAAAGTATAAAGCCAAAATTGTGATTCAAAATTCAATTGCTGATCCAATTTTTTCTAATATCGTTGAATGTGAGACAGCAAAAGAAGCTTGGAAAATGCTTTAAAAAGAGTATAAAGGAAGTGATCGAGTCAGATAAAAGCAAATTTTAAATTTGAAAAAGGATTTTGATGCAAGAAGACCAGACTATCACTAGGTTCTCTGATAGGACTTCTTCTATTGTCAATAGAATCAAGTTGCTTGGCGAGGATTTCAAAGATGACAAAATAGTTGAAAAAATTTTGTGACGATTCTAGAGAAGCAGCCGAGAGTCTATCGAAAACAACTTCTTTGCCCTTCTAGGGGTAGAGGCGAGGCTGTGTACATCTTACCCTCCCCAGACCCCACTTGTGGGAAACTACTTGGTTTGTCGTCGTCGTTGTTGGTTCCAGAGAAATTTGAGTCCAAAATTTCCTCTCTAAAAGAGTCTAAAGATCTCTCTACCATCTTTGTTGCAAAATTAACAAGTGTTCTTCAAGCACAAGAACAAAGAAGAGCATTTAAACAAGAAATAGTTGTTGAAGGTCCTTTTTATGCACAAAACAAAAATGTCAATTATCCTCTTTGCAAATACTGCAAAAAGAAAACACACCTATAAAAAATTTTGTTGGTGGAGTCATGATGCAATATGTGGTAGTTGCAAACAAAAAGGTCATGTTACAAAAGTGTGTAAGTTCAAAGACTCAACACAATCCTCAAGCAGAAACAACATAAGCAGTAATTGAGGAGGAGCAATTGTTTTAGAGCAACTGAAGCCAAGGAGTGTTGATGATTTGCTTCAGTTATTGTTGCATTTTTTTTAGCATAATAAGTTACTTAGTTTAGATAAATCTAATTTTTTGAATTTAAATTTTCTGTTAGATGTTTTAGGTTTGTCGAGATATTTTGGGTTTTTTAAATTCTTCTTATGCAGATTTTTTTGCAGATTATTTTCTCAAATTGTCTATTTAAAGCCCTTTATGTTTAATAAAAAAGTAGACACAAACTTACATTGAATGGAATATAAGTCTGGCGACCGTTGACAAGTCCCGAGGTGTAACCTGTGTACCCCGCCATTGCTCCATGAACACAACTTTGAGCAAGAAGTGTGCAATATACATTGTCAGAGGCATTACTTGGAACAGCACGAATCATGTAAGTTGGATCTGGAAAAAGCTTTAATTAGCTTGATATATTCGCGACAAATCAACTAATTAGGATGGTTGGAATTTCATACCTATATATTTAAGAGTAATGGCCATCTTGGGCTTTTTAGCAAAATGATCCTACAATAAGAAAACAAAATGGTGAATATAACAGAAAACAAGGCAACATAGATTCCTCTTTAATTCAACTCAACCGTGACTTTTCCATGGACTCTACCATTTTCCACAGTTTTGAATAATGGCAATGTTTTAAAAGTGACATTAATGTAAGAGTTATGTAGATTGCTCATCAGGGTGCTTTGCACCACGAAGCTAGAAAATTTTCATCAGTGCAATTAGGCATTAGCTTAACCATAAAGCAGAACGTTCAACAAAAACGTTATAGTTCGAGCCACTACACCAACACACAACTCAGTTTTGATAGATGAGTAGATAACTATAAAACATTCAAGAATAAATACCTAGTAACAAATAAATTAGATTAATGCATTGGCTATTTTCTTTGAACTTAAATTGCATTGTCTTCATTAGAGGCATATGCCATAATGTGGTTATCATATGGTAGGAGTAATTATGTGGTACAAGTTCTTCCTCATTTAAATCCTTAGATGAATACTTCCCATCTTCTAGAAACAGGGTAGAAGTAGAACGTTGTACTCCTTTATTGATTGGAATTAATTTAAAATTTAGACAATGAGCATAGCACTACTACTGTCAAGACAAATCTGCATGCCCAAGTGGAGACAAACACACCTACAGACAGACAGACAGGCAGATATTTCTCGGTTTAATAAGAACTTCAAAAGGGAATTCATGAGTTTTACAACCATTACCCTGATTTTCTGGGAAATCCACAAACCAACATCTTGGAGAAGCCTGTTCCCTGAAGCGTCTTGTTCGTTTTTGGCAAGCGAATTTTCTGCTGCAAGGAGTTCTTGTCCTGCTCCTTCGGCTATCACAATAACCATGTGCCCATTTTCTTTAAGCCGTTTCTCGATGTATTCGTATAATCCACCATCTCCTTCAAGATAAAAGGGCGACTCTGGAATTAAACAGCAATCAACATCTCTGCTCGCCAAAGTGGCATACATTGCGATGAATCCTGCAACAAAAAAATCCAGAAATTTGAGTATTAATTTTTTGATAAGTAACTTAACAGGGCATTGTCTCTGAGATCGCTACAAATTTTAAGTTATGCTCCACATGAAAATGATTATCCTAGAGGTTAGACAAACTCACTTTATTAGTTTTTACTTATTAATGCGTCAATCCATCTAATGACCAGCTTCTGCAACTACCAAAACGAGAAGAGCTATTTTCTTTTAAGAGCAAGATTAACGGACACAGCATAAGAGATGTTATGCAGTAGAGACGAACAAAAAGAATGCTCTTCATGAGAAAGAAACAGTCCAAGTTCTTCATGCTCTTCATGGTGGATAGCTTGGAAGGAAAGGAATGCCAGGTGTTTTGAAGACAGAAGCAGTCCTATTCAGAATTTAAAGATGAATTGTATTCTGCTGTTTCACTTTGGAGTAAGGAAAATTATGTGAATGATGAAGAATCAATTTTAGACATCATAGAATCCTTGTAAGAAGAACAAGGATAGGTTCTGGCTTCTTTTGAATCTGCAAATGGTTACCAGCACAACCATTGTGCTGGTTTCTTTTTTTGTAATACATAACTGTTACCTTTGTCAAAAAAAGGGCAGCCCGGTGCACTAAGCTCATGCTATGCGCGGGATCGGGGAATGGCCGGACCACAAGGGTCTACTGTATGCAGCCTTACCCTGTCATAAGTCATAACTAGGCTATATGGCATTATGTAATAAAATTTCAAGGTGCACAGTACCGCTATAGCGCCCCATTAGCTTCACCACACCAATACCATTCTCAGCACTTTCAGCTTCAACGTGAGCTGCATTTATGGCACGTTGAGCCTCCTCTACAGCAGTATCAAAACCAAATGACTTGTCAATGACCTGAAAACAGAAACAAGTTTTATCTATTTTAATGAAGAGCTCTATTAACTTGAAATTGCCTCGATCAGATACGAGTTAAATCTCTCAAAATGAGCCTTTTGAAGACAGCACATCAAGTAATGTGCTGTGGAATACATTTATGTCTCCCATTTGCAAGAACATAAAACTGTACTTCCGAGATAATTAAACTGTTTATTATATGAAATAAAAGAAAAAAATCAATTCGTATATGAAGAGATGAAAATTACAGGAATGTCATTATCAATTGTCTTCGGGATCCCAGCAACAACTACTTTGAGACCACGCCGCCTAATTTCCTGCAAATGGTAGTAGGATTCTCTAATAAGCTTCCCAGAGGATAAGTACTATTGCATCAAACAAAGTATTGAGATCACCCAAAACAAGGACCACCACATCATGAGTCAAAATCAGATGCTATGATGTTTAAAGTGAAGCATATACAAATGGCTGCTTCACTACTATTGGCAATAACAAGCACCTAGAGATCTAATTTTCGAAAACCATACTGAAGCCATATGAAAATTTCAAGACGAAAGCAATTTCCTGGAAACTATTAGGCTGATATGCAAAGGCCACCCAGTCATCCAAACTTACAACAACAACAACCCAGAATATTCCCACAAGGTGGGGTCCGGGGAGGGTAATATGTAGAGAGGCCTTACCTCTACCCGAGTGGGCAGAGAGGCTGTTTCCAATCGACCCTCGGCGCAGGGAAAGGAAAAGCAAACAAAAACAAAAACAAAAACCGCATTAGTTACTCCAGCATACAATACATAAAAATTATCTAAGCATAAGAGACATAAATACCATAAATAAGCAGGTATGCAATGATATCAAAACAGTAACTACTAGAAATGACTACCACAAGAGAACACAACTAATCATCTATGGGCGGCCCTACCACGCCTCACCCACCCCGGGCAAGGAGTACGAAAAATCTAGAAGCCCCTATCCTACCACCCTGATACTAGACCTCCACAATTTCCTATCAAGGGTCATGTCCTCGGAAATCCGCATCCTGGCCATGTCTTGTCTAATCACCTCTCCCCAGTATCTCTTAGGCCTCCCTCTGCCTCGCCTCACACCGACCACCACTAGCCGCTCACAACTCCTCACCGGGGCATCGGGGCTTCTCCTCCGCACATGCCCGAACCACCTAAGCCTCGCCTCTCGCATCTTCTCATCCACTGGGGCCACCCCCACCTTCTCCCGAATAACTTCGTTCCTAATCTTATCTAACTTGGTGAGCCCGCACGGCATCCTCATCTCCGCAACCATCATCCTCTGAACATGAGATTTCTTCGCCGGCCAACACTCCGTCCCATACAGCATGGCGCTGGTCTAACCACTGCTCTATAAAACTTCCCCTCGAGTTTCTGTGGCACTTTCTTATCACGCGAGACTCGCGATGCAAGCCTCTACTTCGACCACCCCGCCGACTATACGGCGAGTGACATCCCCGTCTATCTCCTTGTCCCCCGGATCACCGATCCAAGGTATCGAAAACTATCCTTCTTGGCTATGGCCTGAGATCCAATCATCACGCTCCCACCCACTCCGCTCGACTCAGAGCTAAACTTGCACTCCAGATATTCTGTCTTAGACCTGCTTAGTTTGAACCCCTTAGACTCGAGAGTCTGTCTCCATACCTCTAGCATCTCGTTAACACTGACCCTCGTCTCGTCTACCGGGACTATGTCATCAGCAAATAGCATACAACAAGGTACATCCCCTTGAATATGCCGCGTCAAAGCATCCATTACCAAAGCAAACAAGAGGGGGCTAAGCGCAGATCCTTGATGGAGCCCCATAACCACCGGGAAATGGTCTGAGTTGCCACCCACTGTCCTGACCCTGGACTTAGCTCCATCATACATGTCCTTGATTACTATGATGTAGGCTTCCGGCACGCTCTTAGCCTCCAGGAACCTCCATAGTACCTCCCTAGGGACCTTGTCACACGCCTTCTCCAAGTCGATAAACACCATGTGCAGGTCCTTCTTCATATCCATGAACTGTTCCACCAATCTCCTGACAAGGTGGATAGCTTCTGTAGTGGACCGATCGGGTATAAAACCGAACTGGTTCTCGGAAATAGATGTCGACTCCCTCACCCTGGCCTCGATCACCCGCTCCCAGACCTTCGTGGTGTGGCTTATTAATTTGATGCCCCTATAGTTGTTGCAACACTGGATATCCCCTTTGTTCTTATACAAGGGCACCGCTGTACTCTACATCCACTCCTCCGGCATCCTTTTGGACCTGAAGATCGCATTGAACAACCTGGTGAGCCACTCCACTCCTGGCTTACCCATGCATTTCCAGAACTCCACCGGGATTTCGTCTGACCCGGTCGCTCGACCTCTACTCATCCTACGCAAAGCCCCCACGACTTCTTCCACCCTAATGCGCCTGCAGTACCCTAAGTCTCTATGATGCTCCGAATGCCCCAGCTCCCCTAGTTCTATGGTTTGGTCCCCCTCCTCGTTGAGAAGGTCTCGGAAGTACGCCTGCCATCTCTGTTTGACTTGAGACTCCCCCACCAGGACTCTACCATCTTCATCCTTGATGCACCTGACCTAGTCCAGGTCCCGCGCCTTCCTTTCCCTTACTTTGGCCAACCGGAATAACTTCTTGTCCCCGCCTTTCTCCCCCAATTCCTCGTACATGCGACCAAAAGCCGCGTTTTTAGCCTCCGTGACAGCCATTTTCGCTTCCTTCCTTGCCACCTTATAGCTCTCTCTGTTCACCCGCCTTTCTTCCTCGCCTGTGCTCCCTGCCAACTTCGCAAAAGCAGCTTTCTTCACCTCTACTTTTCCTCGCACTACGTCGTTCCACCACCAGTTGCCCTGATGTCCGCCTAGATAGCCTTTGGTTACCCCAAGCACATCCCACGCTGCCTCCCTAACCAGATTCGCCGTCTCTGACCACATTGCGTCTGCTACCCCAGAACTTCTCCAAGCTCCACCATCAACTAACCTCCGCTCCAGCTCCTTGGCTTTCTCTTTAGTCAGAGCACCCCATCTAATTCGCGGTTGGCCCCGAGCACCCCTCCGATTCTTCTTCACCCAGATTCTGACATCCATCACTTGGAGTCTATGAAGAGTTAGAAAGGGATTCTCCCGGAATAACCTTGCAGTCCCTGCACAGACCTCTATCGCTCCTTCTAAGAAGGAGGTAATCGATCTGAGTCCTCGTCGTCGAACTTTTGAAGGTGACCAAATGCTCCTCCCTCTTCTGGAATGACGAGTTAGCAATCAGAAGCTCGGAAGCCCTAGCGAACTCCAACAGCGCAGAGCCTGCTCCGTTCCTAACCCCAAGGCCAAAGCCACCGTGCACCTCACCATAACCACTAGCATCTGCCCCAATATGGCCATTAAAGTCCCCTCCAATGACCAACTTCTCAAATTGGGGAATACTACGCACCAACTCATCCAAGTCGTCCCAAAAACGCTTCTTGACCTCCTCATCTAAGCCCGCATGCGGTGCGTAGGCGCTGATGACGTTGAGGACGCAACCCCGATAACCAACTTAATAGACATCAACCTATCGTTCGCTCGCCTAACCTCCACCATGGACTCCCTAAGGTCCTTATCCACCAGGATGCCCACTCCATTCTTACCTCTCACGACCCCAGAGTACCACAACTTAAACCCGTTGACATCCCGCGCCTTCGTCCCTTTCCACCTAGTCTCCTGGACACAGGCTATGTTGACCCTCTTCTTCTGAAGAGTCTTCGCCAACTCAATGGACTTACCCGTCAGAGTGCCTATGTTCCACGACCCGATCCTTAACCTATGTGCGTCCTCTACCCTCTTCCCACTCTTACCTCCCACCCTACCCGCAGAACCGCTCCCTGCCCCCCTACTCACCCCCGCCACCGCCACCGCCCCCACTCCCGAGGACATGACCTTGCACTTACATCCCCCGCTGCAGCCACTATCCCTCCAACCGACTATGGAGAATGATGACTCCCAGTCATCCAAACTTAATAGAATTATATTGACATATGTAGGGTTTAAGAGCTTAATTGATGTATGATAAAAAGGGATCAAGATGTCGACATCTAATACACACAGTAAAAGATAACTCGATTAAAGAGATTGTTAAGTGATTAAAAATAACCTCAACAACCTAATAAAAGAATTTGTTTTCGAAACTTTTAGCAAAGAGTGAGAAAGCTCAGCACCATGAACACCTTTTGCCGTCTTATTTCCAGGAATTAACATACCTCATATATTACAGCTGCTCCTTTCTGAGTTCCATCACCACCGATTATATAAACCTGGACCAGTAAAAACAAGTCATAGCTAGTCTAAATTTATTGAGTGAAAAAAACATCATTGGAAGACATTTTGAATGAGATACAAGGTTTGCCTCGGAGGATGCTGACTTGTGGTGATAAAACAATTTCATCCCTAAAGATCATATAGCTTGTGACAAAACTAACTCCCCCCCCCCCCCACACACCACACACACACACATAAGGTTGAATAGAACATTCATGCTCACAGAAGCTCAACTTTCTTCGCCCCTAAAGAAGATTTTCATTACCAGTATGCTTCTTTGATCATTAATAAGCAGCTTTTGCAGAAGGTTGGGAATATTGTAGCTGAACAACAAGGGATGAAAGCAGAAAATGTATCTACCCATTTACCACACCTGTTTCTGAACAACATATCCCAAAAAAGTAACAGTAATACTAACAACACCTGCTTATGGACAATTTCACACTAGAGGTACCTGATTAATTCCACGATCCTGTATGCTGTCCACAATCTTCGTGGTATCATGGCCTCCTCGTGATGTTCCAAGAATTGTACCACCACGTTTATGAATGTCATTAGCAGTCTTTGGTGTCAATGTGATGATATTCTTTGAATAGAAACCCCTGTAACCTCCCTTTGAAAAATAAGTACAGTATCAGTTGCCAATGAAGTCCCATACAAATCATTGCCAAGGGGAAGCTGGGAAAACAGAATTACAGAAGTAATGACATACGGTGCTCCAATTTTCAAAATGTTAATATTTAATAGCCAAAAAAGTGAAGACATAGCAATAGGGATCTGCTTTAATTTCTTCACTTCCCACACGTAGCGAATTGGTGACTTTTGACCAGATGCCACAGTAAATGATAAGAAGCAATCCAAACACCTCAATTTACAATATCTGGCTTACTCTCACTTTCGGACAATGCTTTCAAAGACATCTCAAGTCATGGAGCCCCCTCCGCATAGCAAGAGTTTAGTGCACCAGGCTGCCCTTTTTTTACTTGAAAGTTGTACATTGTTAGCATCTTAAACGATGATGAATGACAAGTGTTGCTCTGACAAGATGCTGGGTTAAAAAGATTCTTAGAAGTTCTAATGAGAAAGGAGGCCATTGACTTATTGGTTAGAGCATACGTACCCTAGAGGAACTTTTTTTACTCGTGGTTAGAATATCACATCAGTTAAAAGTGCCGGTTGTAGTTTCCTTTAACATTGTATCAAAGTGAAAGCCATTACTAATGTTGGAGATGTTCGGTCTCCCATGTTATTATCCATGCTAGCTTTTCGGGTTGATTAAACCCAAGGTTCATTATTTAAACACTCGTAAAATGTCAAACATAACAACTTAATTATGCCTTAAGTTTCTTTAAGCATTAGTTCAAATCAATAAGATAAGAAGCAATCCAACAGAAACACCTCAATTTATAATATCTGGCTTACTCTCACTTTCGGACAATGCTTTCAAAGATATCTCAAGTCATGGAGCTCCCTGCGCATAGCAGGAGTTTAGTGTACCGAGCTACCCTTTTTTTACTTGAAAGTTGTACATTGTTAGCACCTTAAACGATGATGAATGACAAGTGTTGCTCTGACAAGATGCTGGGTTAACAAGATTCTTAGAAGTTCTAATGAGAAAGGAGGCCATTGACTTATTGGTTAGAGCATACGTACCCTAGAGGAACTTTTCTTACTCGTGGTTAGAATATCACATCAGTTAAAAGTGCTGGTTGTAGTTTCCTTAACATTGTATCAAAGTCAAAGCCATTACTAATGTTGGAGATGTTGGGTCTCCCATGTTATAATCCATGCTAGCTTTTCGGGTTTAAACCCAAGGTTCATTATTTAAACACTCGTAAAATGTCAAAGATAACAACTCAATTATGCCTTAAGTTTCTTTAAGCATTAGTTCAAATCAATAAGATAAGAAGCAATCCAACAGAAACACCTAAATTTACAATATCCGGCTTACTCTCACTTTCGGACAATGCTTTCAAAGATATCTCAAAGTCATGGAGACCCTGCGTATAGCGGGAGTTTAGTGCACCTGGCTGCCATTTTTTTACTTGAAAGTTGCACATTGTTAGCATCTTAAACGATGATGAATGACAAGTGTTGCTCTGACAAGATGCTAGGTTAAAAAGATTCTTAGAAGTTCTAACGAGAAAGGAGGCCATTGACTTTTCTTACTCGTGGTTAGAATATCACATCAGTTAAAAGTGCCAGTTGTAGTTTCCTTTAACATTGTATCAAAGTGAAAGCCATTACTAATGATGCAGATGTTGGGTCTCCCATGTTATAATCCATGCAAGCTATTTGGGTTGAGTTAAACCCAAGGTTCATTATATAAACACTCGTAAATGTCAAACATAACAACTTAATTATGCCTTAAGTTTCTTTAAGCATTAGTTCAAATCAATAAGATCAACCTTCCCCCCCTTTCCTTTTTGTCAGCTGAAGTATTTCTGTATGAAGAAGCAACTAATGGTATGGAAAATTAGACAAGTACAAATAGATACAACTGGATCCCCTCCACTTGCAATCAACTAACTGTGCATGCATGAATCACTTCTGCACGAGGCAAATGTCTAATCAAGCATAAAAGTTGAAGTTCAACCAACTCACATCTATTCCAAAGACTTTGCTGACCCCATACATATAATCAAGGCTATGTACAATTTCTCTGATCACAGTGTTTAGCCCCGGGCACAAACCACCACAAGTTACAATACAAGCACGAACATCATCCGAACTGAAGTACACCTGAGCAAAGATGAAGCATGCTTCTCAGCTAAAAAATTTGTGTTCATACTTTTACTGATTCATGGAAAAGAGAGAGTGAGGGAGAGAAGTAGAATTGCATCCTGCCCCCCTCTAGAGGAATGTATGTACCTTCTGACGGGGACCAGCCCGGCGGAAATGCACCCCTCTTGGACTGTCCTTGTGAACAACAACCTGGACAGAGATTTGAACATTACTTCAAGGAAGAGGAGGAATCAGAAGAACTTTCTCTAATACAGGTTTCTCTGGTACCTAAATGGAAAGACAAGCTAGCATATTTCATGAAAGAAAACGTAATAATGCCTTACTAAGATTTCTTAGCTGACATATCATCTCGGAAACTACTGAAAAGATTAAAGAATTGAAAAGGAGTGCAAATGTAACCAGTAACCAGTAACCATTCTGAAGAGTCAGATCAGCATATTGTTTTTTTTGTACCTTTCAGCTATTTCAGCTTTACCATGGAGTCCATTCTCAAAATTGACATACTTCGATTTTGTTCATCATTTAAGCATTCCATTTTTTCAAAACATAAACTCTGTTTCCTGAGATGTCACTTTTGGCAAGGATGGAATAACAAAGTTTTCATATGTCAGACAAAACAGCTAGACGTGTCAAATTCAACAAAATATGGGATTTTCTGTTTTCCGAAACCAAGAACGATGTGAAATGGTCTTCTACTCTAGTTTTCAAGATATTCCTAAGTACGTTCTTTGAATCATCTGCACTATCAGGATAGCAAAATTTAGAATCCTAAGACCAGCTTTCTCAAAGATTCTATGTAGCTAAATGTAATTTGTCTTAGTATTTCAATTGTACATAGAAATGAAGATGGGTGTAAAAGAGCTTCTTTGAAGAGAATTTTAGACACATGGAACAAGAAGCAGGACCCACCTTTTGGGGGACAGTATCATCCATGTCAACAAAGTACTGCCTGAAACCACAATGAAAGTTCATGAGTTGTTATGGATGAAATGCACAAATAATGAACTGTAGAATAACTGCTGAGTAGCTTGAAGCATGACAAAAAAATTTTGTTGATTGAACTCACTTCACAACTGAATATGCAGGATTGGACCGCAATGGGTTGTCATAAGTCTGGAATCAAGAAACAAGGTGTAAAAGAAGGTCAATTAGTAAATATCAGAATCCAGTACAACAGAATGTCAGCAGCATAAAACAGGTACTATTTAAAAGTGCCAAAATTTAACCGTTTATGTCCGACAATAACTAAGAATAGTAAGTCAGTAGGGCTACATGCCAGCATCCAAGGCTGCTTAAAAAGATACCGAAATGGAACACTCTTTCCAAAAGCAAAATACAGACTGCATGAGTTTCTCCAACCATGCAGCAACTCTTTGACAATAGGAAAGAAAACAAAGGAGAGTGATGGCAAGGATATGGTTTTTTGTCTTAGGATTAGTTTATGGACCGAAGGAAGAACAGATAGAATAAAAGATAATATCCTTTGAAGCGAACCAGATACTTGGCATTCCAACAAAACCTGGTCTAATCACTTTTCAAAATTGCAGACATCTCGAAAACATTCTGTAAGAAATGAGTGCAAGTTCACATGTCTAACAGTTGTCCACCTACAACTGACTACAATAAAACAAACCCTAATGTCTGTTAAATTGATGTCTCTTGTTTGTTACACAAAATTAAAAAATTAAGATAGCATCTACCAGCTGTGCTAAGCACCAAACTGCGGATGCCCCAAAAACATCTTTTTACAAAAACGCCAGTTCAATCAACTATTCATCCACCAAATAGTCAGACTGTAGTGTGTGCTCTCATCAAGAAAGCTATGAACTTCTTCCTCTAGCGGACCACCTAAAACATTCAGAGAACAGAACAAATATCTTAATTTTCATAAACCTGTTTTGCCTTTTATCTTTTTATACCAATAACACAGAGCAGAAAATTCCCCTTTTCTTTTCATAAAAGGGCGTCTGATTTTATCTCCTAGGTTATAACATACTTAGTCAGCAACAACAACAACAACATACCGATTATTATCCCACACCGTGAGGTCTGGGTTTGGGTAAGTTGTTTCCAATAGATCCTCGGCTCAGAAAAGTAAAAGCACCACATTAATGAAATTATAGACAAGAACAGACGGCACCAAAAAGCCATATTAAAGCGGGATAAAAACAACAAGATAGTAAGGTGATCAACAATGAAAGAAAACAACAGAAAACTACTACCAACAAAAGGTGAGAGTGCGTGCCAATGCTACTGTTATGAACACTCTAGACTACCTACTTTACTACCCTAATCCTCGACCTCCATACATTCCTATCAAGGGTCATGTCCCCGGTCAGCTGATCGACACCATGTCTTGCCTAATCATCTTTCCCTACCTCTTTTTTGGCCTACCTCTACCTCTCCGTAGGTCCTCCAATGTCAACCTCTCACACCTCCTCACCCGGACGTCTGTGCTCCTCCTCACATGACCAAATCTTGCCCTCAATACAGACCACTCCTACCTTGTTATTGTTGTAATCGTCAATATTAGTGCACGGCATT
Organism: Nicotiana noctiflora; assembly: GCA_032618575.1. Lineage (NCBI taxonomy): Eukaryota > Viridiplantae > Streptophyta > Magnoliopsida > Solanales > Solanaceae > Nicotiana > Nicotiana noctiflora. Next base: position 20,401 of record JASVEL010005849.1, read on the forward strand.
AAGTTTACCACAAAATAGAACATATTCCTAACTGTTATTCAAAAGGGACAGAAAATGTCTGAGTATACAATTATTTCTTTTATTCCCTTTGAAAAAAAAATTGTTGGAGAGGGTGATCGGATCAAGCTAGTCATGCTTTAGCTTCCATTTTCTTTACTGTTGTAACTGAGAAATTCATTGCTCCCTTCAAAAAGTAAGGGGCGGAGGCACAATGTAACATAGTAGCTTTGGATTAGACCCTATATATTATTTTGTCGGGAAATCCACTAAATATGTACAACAACAACAACAATTAAGCCTCAGTCCCAAACAAGTTGGGATTGGCTATATGCATCCTCACCGACCATATTTCTCCATTTAAGCTCAACTCTGTCATCAGCACATAAAAAACCCACTAAATATGTAAAAATATTAAATTTTGAATAGAGTTACTAGCACTTGGGTTGCTGTCCTAGAATCAGGAACCCATAAAGCTCAAATCTTGGATCCAGCTATGCTAAAAGTAATGTCCCTTCACTATATCCTTCTCCGCTTAAATACCATACTCGCTTCAACAGCTAACTCGTGAAGTGCGCTTACCACACATCCCGATACAAGCTAAACCGACACCACCATTATGAAAAATAGACTAAAAATTGGAGAGGGTGGATCGATCAGGTGGGAGAAACAGCATAACGGTGCCATAATTAACAAAAACAACCAATTGACATGACGAAATGAGAAAATCAAACGAATGGAGATTCAAATATACATCAAAATACATGCATATTCAAAATTATTATACAGACAGAGTAAAGTGAAAGGAATTACAGGAAGATCAGGGATGTAATCAGTCAAGTGAGGAACATCTTCAAGCACATAACCATAATCCCCTTTCACCACCTTCATCTGGTAATTACTCTCTGTACCCATTTTCCGAAATATACAAAATAAAGCCGAGTATTCTGAAAAGAGAGTAATAAGTTAATACTATGTTAGATTCAAGTCAACCAAAGAAAAAGGAGATTGGCTTTGGGTTCATGTAAGAAGAAAGTGGAATATAGTATAGTGAAGAAAATGGGGGAAAATGGACAGTGAGTAAATAATAATAAAAGGAGGTTGACAGTACAGCACGTGAATTGGGGATTCCCCCTTCACCACGTAATAGTGAGTGCAAATTTTCAAAAAGGAAAGTGAAAAACCTGAAGACTGGGTCGATGGTTTTGGGAAGGCATGAAAACAGACGGCTTCGAGAGTGGTCGGCTGGCATTTATCATATCACTTCATGTTTTTTATTTTGGGGTGTACTTTCTGAATTTTGTCCTCCAAAAGTATTAAAATTTGAATTATACACTCTGTATGGGTTAAAAATTAGATCAGAGAAATTCAACACACGGTCGTGGACATACGAATCAAGGTTGGACTGTCATTAACGGTCGTAAGCGTACAGATCATGGTCGTACCGTCATCAACGGTCGTAGGCGTACGGACCAAGGACGGATCATCAGCAACGGTCATGGGTACACGGACCAATGTCGGACCGTCATCAACGGTCGTAGGCGTACAGACTAAGGTCGGACCATTAACAACAGTCATGGGCATACAGATCAAGGTCGGACCCTCAGCAATGGCCGTGGGCGTACGAACCAAGGTCAGACCACCATCAACGGTCGTGGGTGTACGGACCAAGGTCGGACCGTCATCAATGGTCGTAGGCGTACAGACCAAGGTCGCACTTCATTAACGGTCGTGGGCGTATAGACCAAGGTCGGACCGTCATCAACGGTCGTAGGCATACGAACCAAAGTCGGACCGTCATCAACGATCGTGGGCGTACGGACCATGAAGCACCTGGTTTGCCTTGGAAAACTCAAAGGGAATATCCTATCAAATATTCCCCGTAAATTATACCTTTTTTATTCTTTCGAGGAATATAAAGGAGACCCTAACATTGCTAGAAAAGGTAGAGGTTCCCTTCCCCTCTCTCTAGAAAATGTGTAAACATACCTCTCCAAAAAAATGAGAGAATATGTGATTCAATACTTTCATGAGATCCAAAAAGGGTCATGAAGTTCTTGTACACATCTATTACTCATCTTTATGAAAAGAAAGAAGATCCGTCTCACTGAAGACCGGGTGAATCTTTCCCTTTACTCATATTTTTATTATTTAATGCATCTTTATGGCCGTGCTAATGTGTGACGACCCGGCCCGTCGTCATGGGAATTACCACCCTGTTATGTTGTAAATACATGTTTTATGATTTTATATCAATGTTAAAGTCTATCGGGTGAGTTAGGAGTGAATTGGATTGAAAATGAGGCATATAGCCTTTGTGAAGGAAACTTGAATAAGGAAAGTCAACCCGGAGTTGACTATTTGGTTAGAGGGCTCGGAATCGGATTATGATGATTCGGTTAGTTCCGGAAGGTGATTTGTGACTTAGGGGAGCGATCGGAATTGAATTTGGAGGCCCGGTGTAGAAATAGGCTTGAATTGGCTAAGGTTGAATGTTGGCGAAATCCGAACGGTAGGTGAGATTTTGATCCGGGGGTCGGAATGGAATTCGACAGTTGCAGTAGCTTCGTTAGGTGATTTTGGATGTGCCTGCAAAATTTCGGGTCATTCGGACGTCGTTTGGTCGGGTTTTTGATTGAATGTGTAATTTGGAATGTTTTAAGGAATTTAGGCTTGAATTCGATGCGAATTATGGGTTTTGATGTTGTTAGACGTGTTTTGAGGATTGGAGCAAGTTCGAATAAGGTATTAAGATGTGTTGGTATGTTTGGATGAGGTCCGGGGGGCCTCGGGGTGTTTTCAGATGGTTAAACGGAAGAAAATCATGGAAATTGCAGGTTGAAGTATTCTGGTTCTGTCATTTTCGCCCCTGCGGAAATGTGGGCGCGGAGGCGAGTCCGCAGGAGCGGACTGAGGAGCGCAGGAGCGCTTGGCATCGCAGAAGCGGAATCCTTTCCGCTGAAGCGGCGTCGCTGGTGCGAGTCAGTGATCGCAGAAGCGGACGAGAAGAAAATGGGAAGGTCCGCAGAAGCGGACGTTTGACCGTTTGGGCGAGACCGCGAGAGCGGTCGAGGATGCGCGAGGCGGAGTTGTCCGCGAGGCGGAAGCTTCTTCGCGAGGCGGGACCGGCTAGCGGCCCTTTGTTCGCGAGAAGCGGAAATGGCCGGCTAGGCATGGAACCGCGAAGCGACCCCTCGGTCGCGGATACGGGAGCGTAGAAGCGGAAAATGTTCCGCGGAAGCGAAAATCGCTGTGAGTTAAGTGTATGAGAAGTTAGAAAAAATTTCAGAACATTTCACACATTTTGGGTCTCGGCTTTAGAGGCGATTTGGGCGATTTTGAAGAGAAATTCAAGGGAAATCATCGGGTAATCATCTATGGACTTAAACTATGATTAGTATTGGTAATATTATGCAATTATATCATGAAAATGGAGGAATTTGGGGTAATTTATGGAGGATTTAGCCTTAGGCTTGAACTTTAGAAAATCAAGGTTTTGAATGGGCAAATGGAGTCCGAATTTGGTAAAATTGATATGCCTAGACTCGTATCGAGATGAGGGTTCCGAATATGTGACTTTTGTAATTTTTCGGCAAGCGTACCGAAAGTCGGGTTTTGACAACTTTGGGAATTTTGATGTAAATTGAGTTATATTGATTGGGTGTCGTCCCATTGGCCTAATTTGTTGTGTTTCTACTGTATTTGATCAGATTCTACGCGTGCGGAGCTTGATTCTCGTGGCAAGGGCATTGCGGAATAGTCGTCGCGCTGTATTGAGGTGAGTAATAGATGTGGGTGATGACCGGCGGGTTCGAAACCCCGGTATACCACTTTGTGACGCTGTATAGCGGCGAGACACGCACACTCTTGAGAGTGCGGGGTCGATCATGAACTGGAGACTACATATTAGTCCAACCTGTTGATACTGTATTAATGGCTATTCTAGAGCCGTCGAACCTCCTTCTCGGATGGTTGCATATATATATATATATATATATTGTGATGATGGCCACTCTTGAGCCGAGGAAACCCCCTTCTTGGGCGGTTGATTATACATGTGGGCCGTGAGCCAGTTATTGGATCCCGCGAGGATCGTTATCATGGTCTTATCATATAGACATGCTAGTTTACTACTAGTCCGCAGCTATTTTTGTTATTATGCCAATTCCAATCTCTGGAACTTGACATTACTGTTTTCCAACTGAAAAATGATAAAAGAGTTTTCAAAAACTACTTTTGAGCCTGCGAGGCTGTATCTGCATATTAGCCGACTAGTAGTGGATCGGGCTGCGCGCCGCAGCAGGATATATGTTGGATCGGACTGCACGCCGCAGGAATATCTCTATGAGATGTGCTTGGGCTGTAGGAGCCTCCGGAGTCTGAACCCCCACGGTGAGCACGGGTACCCAAAATTGGAGTCGGGCTACACGCCGTAGCGGTCATATCATGCATTGCATTGCATTTAGCTACATCTGCTAGTTGTTATGCTATTTATTGGTATTTGTTGGTACAGGTACAGTGAATATTGATTCTATGACAGGGTAGCTGATTATAGTTTTACATAGTGCTTTATTGCGGATTTCTTATCTGCGCTGTCTTACCCTTGTTTATTACCACTGAGTCTGGCAGTACTCATTTTACTCCCTGCACCTTGTGTGCGGATCCAAGTACCTCTCAGCAGTGATCCAGTAGCTGTGCGAGGCGACGTTTGTGGATATTCGAGGTAGCTGCAGAGTCCGCAGGACCCGATATTCCTTCTTACTGTCTTGATTTTGTATTGACTTTTCTTTCCGCACTTGGTATCTTGTAAACCTTTATACACTCATGTTCGGTAGAGGCTCATGACTCTTGACCCTTGGTCTATGGGAGTTGATGTATTATGGGACTTGGTTCCCCGTTTTCGTTACATATATCGCTGTTGTTTCTTGAATTAATTTGCTTAAATGGGTTAAAGAGAGCTTCTAGCTCCGTGGTTGATATGGATTGGTCAGGCTGGCCTAGCAGTGTGTTGGGCGCCATCACGGCCGGATTTGGGGTCGTGACAAGTTGGTATCAAAGCCTAGGTTTACTAGGCCTCGTGAGTCTTGAGCCGGTTAGTAGAGTGCTTGTGGATCGGTACGGGGACGCACTGTCTTATCCTCGGGAGGCTCACGAACCTTTAGGAAAACTTCACTTTTCTTGAACTGCGTCGTGCGATCTTGTTGTCCCGAGAACTGAAATTCTATATTCTATTCTCTCGCGAGATGGCGAGAACGCGAGCATCGGGACGAGGTGGACGACCTCCGTTGCCACCGTTAGAGGTCGTGGACGCGGTCGTGCTAGAGTTAGAGGTAGGGCGGGCTGAGGCATGCCAGCTGACCCGCTTGTTGTACCGGTTCGGGAGCGGCCCCAGGTGGTTGATGCTCCGGCGAGTCCCGAGTTCGGGGCCGGACTATATCTATTGCTATTCCCAGTCGCCAGGAGACCCTTGCTCGGATATTATCGGTGTGTTCCGGTTTGGCTCGGGTAGTTTCGGCTACCGCTACTGTAGCGACATCTCAGTCAGGGGGTGGTCGGCAGACCCCTACAGCTCGCACACCTGACCCGGTTGTTCAGGGACTTCAGACGCCAGAGGCGGTCCCCGCTCAGGTGGGTGCACCGGTTATTCCTCCAGCTGCACCAGCTCCAGCTCCAGAGCATATGGTTCAGGTTATGCCCGAGGACGAGCAGCGTCGTCTTGAGAGGTTTGGTAGACTTCAGCCACCCCATTTCGGTGGCGTTGAGGGCGAGGATGCCCAGGGTTTCTTGGATAAGTGTCAGAAGATGTTGCGTACGGCTGGTATTCTTGAGTCCGGCGGAGTTTCATTTACTACATTTCAGTTCACTGGTCCCGCATTTGATTGGTGGGAGGAGTTTGAGAGGCGTAGGCCCTGCAAGAGCAGCACCTCTCACATGGCAGCAGTTCTCTACTCTCTTTCTAGAGAAATATGTACCTCGGTCTCGTCGCGAGGAGCTACGTCGCCGGTTCGAGTGGTTGATTCAGGGCGACATGTCTGTGACTCAGTATGAGCTTAGATTCACTCGGTTGGCTAGGCATGCCACATGGATGATCCCCACTGATAGGGAGAGGATCAGGAGGTTCATTGATGGCCTCAACTACTCTATCCGTATTCTTATGACCGGCGAGCGAGTTCTGTCATCATCGTTTGAGCAGGTTGCTGATATGGCACGCTCCATTGAGGCGGATCGTTGCAGAGAGAGAAAGGAGCGGGAGGCCAAGAGGCCTCGTGGTTCTGGCAGTTTCAGTGGTGCTCCATCTAGAGGGCATTCCCAGCAGAGCAGAGGTCGCTCATCTAGACCTCCTCATTCAGGCCGCCCAGAGCAGAGCGGAGGTTCTTATGGTCGTGGTCGACAGGGGTTTCAGCAGGGTCAGTCATCGCTTGGTGCCCTCCCAGCCCAGAGTGCAACACCTACTTCTCCAGCACCAGGTGCATGTTATGAGTGTGGTGAGTTTGGCCACATGAGGAGACAGTGCCCTCGACTACGTAGGGGCAGGACTCAGCAGAGGGATCAGCCCTCCTCTTCAGCACCATCTCAGTCTAGTAGAGGTGGAGGTCGGTCTTCTCGTGGACGCCCCAGGGGCGAGGAGAGATCCGGTGGAGGCCAGGCACGGTTCTATGCACTTCCTGACAGGCGTGATGCAGTTGCCTCCGATGCTGTGATTACAGGTATCATTTCTGTCTGTCACAGAGATGCCTCTGTTCTATTTGATCCAGGGTCCACATATTCTTACGTGTCCTCTTATTTTGCACATCATTTGGGTGCGACTCGTGGTAGTCTTGATTTACTTGTTCATGTATCCACCCCCGTGGGTGATACGATTGTTGTGGATCATGTCTATAGATCCTGTGTTATATCTATTGGGGGTCTGGAGACCCAGGCAGATTTGTTATTGTTGGGCATGGTGGACTTTGATGTTATATTGGGTATGGACTGGTTGTCTCAGTACCATGCTATATTGGACTGTCATGCTAAGACAGTTACGTTGGCCATTCCTGGTATTTCTCAGATTGAGTGGCGGGGTTCGACCGATTTCGTCCCTAGCCGTGTTATTTCGTTCCTAAAAGCTCGGAAGATGGTTGAAAAAGGGTGTTTATCGTACTTAGCTTTTGTGAGAGATGTGGGAGCTGAGTCTCCTAGCATTGATTCTGTACCTGTTGTGAGGGACTTCTCAGATGTATTCCCCTCAGACCTGCCGGGCATGCCGCCGGACAGGGATATTGATTTTGGCATTGACTTGGTGCCGGGCACTCAGCCTATATCCATTCCTCCTTATCGAATGGCACCGGCCGAGTTGAAAGAACTAAAAGAGCAGCTTCAAGAGCTTCTGGATAAGGGTTTCATCCGCCCTAGTGTGTCTCCGTGGGGTGCGCCGGTATTGTTTGTTAAAAAGAAAGATGGTTCCATGCGAATGTGTATTGATTATAGGCAATTGAACAAAGTGACAGTGAAGAACAAGTACCCTCTACCGCGCATAGATGATTTGTTTGATCGGTTACAGGGTGCGAGGGTGTTTTCTAAGATCGATCTTCGTTCAGGCTATCATCAGCTGAAGATCAGGGACTCGGATATTATGAAGACTGCATTCAGGACCAGATATGGTCATTATGAGTTTCTTGTGATGTCTTTTGGGCTGACCAACGCCCCAGCAACATTTATGCATCTGATGAACAATGTGTTCGGACCTTATTTGGATTCATTTGTGATTGTGTTCATTGATGACATTCTAGTCTACTCCCGTAGTCAGGAGGAGCATGCTCAGCATTTGAGTATTGTGTTGCAGAGATTGAGGGAGGAGAAGCTATATGCTAAATTCTCCAAGTGCGAGTTTTGGCTCGAGTCCGTAGCATTTATGGGACATGTGGTGTCTCGTGATGGTATTCAGGTTGATCAGAAAAAGATAGAGGCGGTGCAGAGTTGGCCTAGACCGTCCTCAGCTACAGAGATCAGGAGTTTTCTTGGCTTGGCGGGGTATTATCGCCGGTTCGTTCAGGGATTTTCATCCATTGCTTCTTCATTGACTAAATTGACCCAGAAGGGTGCACCATTCGTGTGGTCGGATGAGTGTGAGGAGAGCTTTCAGAAGCTCAAGACAGCTTTGACCACAGCTCCAGTGTTAGTATTGCCATCAGCTTCAGGTTCATATACCGTTTATTGTGATGCCTCGAGAGTGGGGATAGGTTGTGTGTTGATGCAGGAAGGAAAGGTAATTGCTTATGCTTCTCGGCAGTTGAAGCCGCATGAGAAGAACTATCCTGTTCATGACTTGGAGCTAGCCGCCATTATTCATGCCTTGAAGATTTGGAGGCACTATTTGTACGGTGTGTCTTGTGAGGTGTATACTGACCATCGTAGTCTCCAGCACTTGTTCAAACAGAAAGACCTTAATTTGAGACAGCGGAGATGGCTAGAGTTGCTGAAGGATTATGACATTACTATATTATATCATCCGGGTAAGGCCGATGTGGTGGCCGATGCTTTGAGCCGGAAGGCGGTCAGTATGGGGAGCTTGGCATATATTCCAGCCGAGGAGAGGCCATTTGCTTATGATGTTTAGGTGCTAGCCAATCGGCTAGTGAGGTTAGATATTTCGGAGCCCAGCAGAGTATTGGCTTGTGTGGTATCTCGGTAATCTCTATATGATCGTATTCGTGAGCGCCAGTATGATGATCCACATTTGGCTGTCCTGAGGGACAGAGTTCAACATGATGATGCTAGAGATGTCACCATTGATAGTGACGGCGTATTGAGGATGCGGGGCCGGATATGTGTGCCCAATGTTGATGGCCTTCGTGAGTTGATTCTGGAGGAGGCCCATAGCTCGCGGTATTCTATCCATCCAGGAGCCGCTAAGATGTATCAAGATTTGAAACAACATTATTGGTGGAGAAAGATGAAAATGGACATTGTCAGACATGTAGCACGGTGCCTCAACTGTCAGCAGGTTAAGTACGAGCATCAGAGGCCCGGTGGTGTATTTCAGCGCATTGTTATTCCTGAGTGGAAATGGGAGAGGATCACTATGGACTTTGTTACTGGACTTCCTCGAACGGCGAGGAAGTTTGATTCTGTATGGGTGATTGTGGATAGACTGACCAAGTCAGCTCACTTCATTCCAGTTAGTACTACCTACTCATCGGAGCGGTTGGCGGCGATCTTTATTCGAGAGATTGTTCGGTTGCATGGAGTTCCAGTGTCTATCATATCCGACAGGGGTACTCAGTTCACTTCTCAGTTTTGGAGAGCATTTCAGCGAGAGATAGGTACACGGGTTGAGTTGAGTACAGCATTTCACCCCCAGACAGACGGACAGTCTGAGCGCACTATTCAGATCTTGGAGGATATGTTGCGAGCTTGTGTGATTGATTTTGGTGGTTCGTGGGATGAGTTCCTACCACTTGCTGAGTTTGCCTACAACAACAGTTATCAGTCGAGTATTCAGATGGCCCCGTATGAGGCATTGTATGGCGGGCGGTGTAGATCCCCCGTGGGATGGTTTGAGCCTGGTGAGGTTAGATTGATAGGGACTGAGTTAGTCCGGGATGCTCTAGATAGAGCAAAGTTGATCCAGGAGAGACTTCGTACAGCACAGTCTCGTCAGAAGAGTTATGCGGACCGTAGAGTTCGGGAGTTGTCTTTCATGGTTGGTGACAGAGTATTGTTGAAGATTTCACCTATGAAGGGTGTCATGAGGTTTGGGAAGAAAGGAAAGTTGAGTCCCGGGTACATTGGTCCTTTTGAGATACTTAGGAGAGTTGGAGAGGTGGCATATGAGTTGGCCTTGCCGCCCAGCTTATCCAGCGTTCATCCAGTATTCCGTGTGTCTATGCTCCGGAAGTACATTGGAGATCCGTCTCATGTATTAGATTTCAGCACCATTCGGCTTGATGGTGATCTATCCTATGATGTGGAGCCTATTGCTATTTTGGGTCGTCAGGTAAGAAAATTGAGGTCCAAGGAGATTGCATCGGTTAAGGTTCAGTGGAGAGGTCGACCCGTGGAGGAGGCCACTTGGGAGACCGAGCGGGAGATGCGGGGCAGATATCCTCACTTGTTTGAGACTTCAGGTATGTTTCTTGACCCGCTCGAGGACGAGCGTTTGCTTAAGAGGGGGAGAATGTGACGACCCGGCCCGTCGTCACGAGAATTACCACCCCGTTATGTTGTAAATACATGTTTTATGATTTTATATCAATGTTAAAGTCTATCGGGTGAGTTAGGAGTGAATTGGATTGAAAATGAGGCATATAGCCTTTGTGAAGGAAACTTGAATAAGGAAAGTCAACCTGGAGTTGACTATTTGGTTAGAGGGCTCGGAATCGGATTTTGATGATTCGGTTAGTTCCAGGAGGTGATTTGTGACTTAGGGGAGCGATCGGAATTGAATTTGGAGGCCCGGTGTAGAAATAGGCTTGAATTGGCTAAGGTTGAATTTTGGCGAAATCCGAACGGTAGGTGAGATTTTGATCCGGGAGTCGGAATGGAATTCCGACAGTTGTAGTAGCTCCGTTAGGTGATTTTGGATGTGCCTGCAAAATTTCAAGTCATTCGGACGTCGTTTGGTCGGGTTTTTGATTGAATGTGTAATTTGGAATGTTTTAAGGAATTTAGGCTTGAATTCGATGCGAATTATGGGTTTTGATGTTGTTAGACGTGTTTTGAGGATTGGAGCAAGTTCGAATAAGGTATTAAGATGTGTTGGTATGTTTGGATGAGGTCCGGGGGCCTCGGGGTGTTTTCGGATGGTTAATCGGGAGAAAAATATGGAAAATTGCGGAAACTGGTGCACTGCTTCTGTTGTTTCCGCTCCTGCGGAATTTTGGGCGCAGGAGCGGGTGCGCTGAAGCGGACCAGGAGCCGCAGAAGCGGCGACCGCAGAAGCGGAAGGGGAGCCGCTGAAGCGGAAACGCGGAAGCGGACGGGGAGCCGCAGAAGCGGCCTTCGCAGAAGCGGCCTTCGCAGAAGCGGAAGGGGAGCCGCTTGGGCGAGTCCGCAGAAGCGGACGTCTAGCCGCAGAAGCGGAACTATCCGCAGAAGCGGTCCAATCTCCGCAGAAGCGGACGCGTAGGAGCGGAAATATTGTTCGCAGAAGCGGAAATGGCCGGCTAGGCCTGGAACCGCTGAAGCGACCCTTTGGTCGCGGATACGGGAGCGTAGAAGCGGAAAATGTTCCGCAGAAGCGAAAATCGCTGTAAGTAAGTGTATCAGAAGTTAGAAAAAATTTCAGAACATTTCACACATTTTGGGTCTCGGCTTTAGAGGCGATTTGGGCGATTTTGAAGAGAAATTCAAGGGAAATCATCGAGGTAATCATCTATGGACTTAAACTATGATTAGTATTGGTAATATTATGCAATTATATCATGAAAATGGAGGAATTTGGGGTAATTTATGGAGGATTTAGCCCTAGGCTTGAACTTTAGAAAATCAAGGTTTTGAATGGGCAAATGGAGTCCGATTTTGGTAAAATTGATATGCCTAGACTCGTATCGAGATGAGGGTTCCGAATATGTGACTTTTGTAATTTTTCGACAAGCGTACCGAAAGTCGGGTTTTGACAACTTTGGGAATTTTGATGTAAATTGAGTTATATTGATTGGGTGTCGTCCCATTGGCCTAATTTGTTGTGTTTCTACTGTATTTGATCAGATTCTACACGTGCGGAGCTTGATTCTCGTGGCAAGGGCATTGCGGAGTAGTCGTCGCGCTGTATTGAGGTGAGTAATAGATGTGGGTGATGACCAGCGGGTTCGAAACCCCGGTATACCACTTTGTGATGCTGTATAGCGGCGAGACACGCACACTCTTGAGAGTGCGGGGTCGATCATGAACTGGAGACTACATATTAGTCCAACCTGTTGATACTGTATTAATGGCTATTCTAGAGCCGTCGAACCTCCTTCTCGGATGGTTGCATATATATATATATATATATATATTGTGATGATGGCCACTCTTGAGCCGAGGAACCCCCTTCTTGGGCGGTTGAGTATACATGTGGGCCGTGAGCCGGTTATTGGATCCCGCGAGGATCGTTATCATTGTCTTATCATATAGACATGCTAGTTTACTACTAGTCACGACTATTTTTGTTATTATGCCAATTCCGATCTCCGGAACTTGACATTACTGTTTTCAATCGAAAAATGATAAAGAGTTTTCAAAAACTACTTTTGAGCCTGCGAGGTCGTATCTGCATATTTGGCGACTAGTAGTGGATCGGGCTGCGCGCGCGGCGGGATATATGTTGGATCGGAGCGCACGCCGCGGGAATATCTCTATGAGATGTGCTTGGGCTGTAGGAGCCCCTCCGGAGTACGAACCCCACGGTGAGCACGGGTACCCAAAATTGGAGTCGGAGCTACACGCCGTAGCGGTCATATCATGCATTGCATTGCATTTAGCTACATACGCTAGTTGTTATGCTATTTATTGGTATTTGTTGGTACAGGTACGGTGAATATTGATTCTATGACAGGGTAGCTGATTATAGTTTCACATAGTGCTTTATTGCGGATTTCTTATCTGCCGTTGTCTTACCTTTGTTTATTACCACTGAGTCTGGCGGTACTCATTTTACTCCTGCACCTTGTGTGCGGATCCGGGTACCTCTCGGCGGTGATCCGGTAGCGTGCGAAGCGACGTTTGTGGATATTCGAGGTAGCTGCAGAGTCCGCAGGACCCGATATTCCTTCCTACTGTCTTTTGATTTTGTATTGACATTCTTTCCGCACTTGGTATTTTGTAAACCTTTATACACCTACATTCAGTAGAGGCTCATGACTCTTGACCCTTGGTCTATGGGAGTTGATGTATTATGGGACTTGTTTCCCCCGTTTTCGTTACATATATCGCTGTTATTTCTTGAATTAATTTGCTTAAATGGGTTAAAGAGAGCTTCTAGCTCCGTGGTTGATATGGATTGGTCGGGCTGGCTTAGCAATGTGCTGGGCGCCATCGCGACCGTATTTATGCTATTAAATCTGAACATAATCACCATCAACATTTATATTTGACTATGCTTTTCTACTTTTCCTACTAATCTCGGATCTAGAGTTAGTTATCTTTAACTATGATTTACCCATTTATCTTTATTGATTGATTTGCTTAAAAAGTGCTAAACAACTTTTGAAGCAAACACACTCCAAAGTTTTAAATAATTGATTAGATGATAAGATTTTTATTGATTATTTATGAATTACAATCTAGAACATGAAAACCATACATGTTGTATTACGAGCGCAAGGTTTAGGAACTTATGATTTTTCATTAAAATTAATTCTTTCTTTACGATTGAGTATGTGATTTAATTGTTTCGAATACTGATAGAATTAAAAAGTATTTCGAAGGTTCATAAGATTCTACGAAGGACAATTAATTTACGTGTCCATTATGTTTTCCAAATTTCATGATTAATTTTGAAAGATTCTCCATATTTTTCATCCAAATCATTTGGGAATATAATCTTTGTGGTCTTTTAATGTTGTGATGCTAAACTAAAGTAAAAGCTTTTGGCCTTAGACCTTGAATGGACATATTATCCCTTAAATAGAGTTATATTGAAATTATATTATTTTTTTTATCTACGTGCCTATTCTGGAGTCTTCTTATGAATGTGGACTCATAATTTAATCAAGTTTGAATTAGCAGTAAGTGGATGATTTGCTTGATGTTGTGCTTCATCCGTCTATTGCTATATTTCGAAGTGTTTGTAGCTATATTTGTACAGTAACTGAAACTTGAAGGAAATTACTATTTTCTTTATCCTCTTTCGAATACCTTAGATTTGTTAATCAATAAAGTGATCAAATCTTTATGAATACTTAATTCCAAAATAACAATTGAATCTATACTCAGTTACTCATAAATTGTGATGTTTATAAATGACATGATAGATATTCCTTTATAGGTAAGCTGAAGTTCTTGGTTATAAGATATTTATGAATTGGCCAAAGGTTGATTGTTTGTTCTTGTAATCATTGCACATTAATAGCTTGTTTGGATATTGTAACTCGTTGTATCCTTAAATAATAAGTATTTGTTTTGATTATTTATTTAAAATTAATTGTATTATATTGTTAAATAGTACATTATTTCGGTGCAATAAAAAACCCTACTTTTTGAAACAAACTGAATCAATGTGGTGGATTATTTCATATTTTTCTTTTCAATTTTCCTTCTGTCATATTTTATACTTAGTACACCCAAATACGTACTATGTATTATTTCTGTTGCCGTTCTCACTCCAAGTTGTGATTCGTACTTAGATTTGGAAGGCATTACAATAACGTCAGTAATTTGCAAATATATGCCACAGGTTAGTTTGCAAACTATTTTTTCTCTATTTAAGGCACAAATTATATTTTTACATTCAATATTTTTATGTGTAATTCTTAATAAATTTAATATTTAAAATAATTGAGGTTATTTTAGTAAACTTATCAGTTATAGTACAATACGATACAGTCAATCATGACATGTTCACAATTGGTGAACTAGGGTCGTGACAATATTGTATCTATAAAATGATACAATATAGTATATTATAAAACAATGGGTAACAAAGAGATACGCTTCAAGCTGAATCAATGCCACATGATAAGGAAACAAAGATGAGAAGTTTATCCTAAATGCTCGTAGCATATCGAAGATAGGTATGTACGTCATCATACCGATCCGTAAGACTATACTAGACACTTGCTCATGACTCGTAGAACCTATAAACCTAGAGCTCTTATACCAACTTGTGACGACCCAAAATTCAACTAGTCGTGGTGTCACCTAACCCAACCCGCTAGGTAAGCCAAGTAGCAACAATCTGATTCAAAAGAGATTTAACTGAGAAAATAAATGATGAAATAACTGAACCTCTATATAAAATTCCAAGGACTGATAGTATAAATCATGAGTTTCTAAGATTTAGAGTTTACAAAGATGGCATGAAATAAATATCGTCTCTTTGAAATATGCATCAACATATTAAAATTTCTAAAGCTACCAAGAACAAGAGGTTGCTATAATCAGAAAGCAGGTACATCTTCAATTCCATCTCCCACCATACGCAACATCATCAACATCCAAAAACCGCACGCAAGGTGCAAAAGTGCAGTATGAATACAACTTACCGCGTGTACCCAATAAATAAATAACCTAACTTTAGGTTGAAAGCAATGACGAGCTTCGACAACGGTTAGAGTCCAACACCAATAGACAACAATAACTCATAATAATATAATAAAAGTAGTAAAATAACAACTCAAGGATATGATGCTTAGCTCGTTCACATACGGAAAAATAGGCTTTCTTTTCAAGTATAATAGTAAGCCCAAATCTTTCACCGAAATCACCAAAATATGAGTATAAATTTCAATAATAGATAAAATGTTTCGTTCTCATATTGCATGAGGAAAATACATCTCTATGCCTACATGTCAATGTGCATGTAAAGTCATGAATTTCATAATACCGTGTAGCATGATGAAATGCATCTCTATGTTTGTATGTCAAATTTTCAATGCAATGCGTCCCACTGATGAACTCATGTACTCACACTCTCAAAGTACTCAATATCTCTGTTTCACACTCCCAATCATCACGCTCAATCACTTAGCACACTCAGTCTCTCCACACTATACCGTGCCAGTTGCGGCATGTATCCCGATCCTCATTTAGCCATAAGGCCTATTGTGACATGCAAACCGATTCACATATAGACATAAAACTTGTTCTAGCGTGCAACCCGATCCACATATAGCCATGAGACTTGTTGCGGCGTGCAACCCAATCCATATATAGCCATAAGTCATGCTGTAGCATACAACCTGATCCACATATCTCACTCACTACACGGCTCTCGGACCCCAACTCAGTCATAAATATCTCCAGTCTCTCGGGATCACAAATCTCATGCCATTCAGCCCAAATAGTGATAACATGTTATGACAACAAATGATAACAGAGACTGAGATATGATATGCAAATGAATGACTATGATTGAGTATGTAACTGCAATTTAAGAAAATAACAAGTATGACCTCAGTAGGTCCCAACAGAATAAATATATAGCCTCAACATGGTTTCTAACATGGAGCATAACTAATTACTCTAGCACGTAGGAATTTTATGGATAAAAATAATATTAGGTAACTACATAGTATCACAGAATCAACCAAGTTATAATTCACATGGTGCACACCCATACGCTTGTCACTTAGCATATACGCCACCTTAACACCAAACACATAACATGTATATTCAGGGATTGATATCCCTAGCACCAAGTTTAGAAGTGTTACTTACCTCGAACAAGCTGAATCTAATCCCAAGCAAGCCAAGCAATACTTTAGAAATGTCATCCCATGTATACCAACCTCTGAACGACTCGAAACTAGCCAAAAGCAACTCAAGAACATCAAATAATGCCAAAAGTGACAAACACTATCGATAAAGGTTGAATCTTTAATCAAAAGCCCAAATTCAACAAAAAATAAACTGGGCCCGCATCTTAAAACCCAACAAAATTTATAAAATCCGACAACTCATTTAATTACGAGTCCAATTATACTAGTTTCACTCAAATCTGACTCAGAATCGATGTTCAAAACTCAAAAGTTTACTCTATAACACATTAGAAACCCCCTCCCCCCCCAATTTTTCTTTTAAAATTATTAACCAATCGTCAAAAATGAAGACAGATTTATGAAATATAATAAAAACCAAGTAGAGCGAACTTATCCTAGTCCATATGGTAAAAATAGCTTAAAATTTGTCTCAATCCGAGCCCCAAATCTCAAAATATGATAAAAGAAACAAAACCTCGAATAGAATAAAATCTGCCTAGATTTTTTCGCATTTGCGAAAAGTGGCCTCTTCTGCTGTTGCGCTTCTGAAACTAAAAACGCGCTTCTGCAAAAAAACCACTGAAACTCGCCCATCGCACATCCGGAACAAAAACCGCTTTTGCGCACACGTAGGTGCACCAATAGCTCCCGCTTCTGCACCGCACTTCGCTTATATATTCCCAGTATATATGGTGTCACAGGTGCGCTAAGAATTCCTCTTCTGTGGAGGCAACCCAACTTGTCGATTGTCATAGGTATGACCACACTACCGCTTCTACGACCACCGCACTTGAGAAAAATCAACCGCAGGTGCACAACACCAGAACCAACACTCCTTCCGCAAATGCAACATGCGACAAAATGACTCGAAACTCGTCCTAAACTTACCCGAGCCACTTGAGACCCTATCCGCATATACCAACAAGTCTTATAACATAACAATGACCTACTCGAGGCCTCAGATAATACATAACAACATCGAAATGACAAATCATACCTCGATTCAAATTTAAATGAACTTCTAAACTTTCAACTTCTAAATCTCGTGCTGAAGCATATCAATTCAATCCAGAATGAACCCAAATTTTGCAAATATGTTTCAAATGACATAACTAGTGAAGATCGGTATTGAGCTGCTTAAGATTCCAATTCAAGTAAGGAAGATTGTCATTAGTCTAGGTATTCTAAATAAAAAATACTATTAGCTCCCAAGCTATTCCAGTTTTCGAAACCAAAATCTGAACCCGATATCATCAAAGTCAACTCCAAGTCAAACTTATGAACATTCCAAACCTTCAAATTTTCAACTTTTGCCAATTAGTGTCGAAACCTTTTAGAAATATCCAAATGCAAATTCAGGCATACATCCAAGTCCAAAATCATCATCCGGACCTAATGGAATCATCAAAACTCCGATCCGAGTTCGAATACTCAAATGTCAAACTTGGTCAACTCTTCCAACCTAAAACTTCAAACATGAAATTCATTCTTCCAAACGTATTTTGAAACACTTGAAAACCAAAATCGATGATACACACAAGTTATAAATACATCATATGAAGCCAAACAAGACTAAAAATAGCTAAATGGAATGCAAATGCTCAAAACGACCGACTGAGTCGTTACATTCTTTCCCACTTAAACATACATTCGTCCTCAAACGTGCCAAGAGTCATTCCAAATCTATCAAATCTCTGTGTAACCTTACCATGCACATACCCAAGGGTGATCCCATGTCACGATATTCTGTATAAGCCTGACAACACGACATAACCGAAGATCATTACTTCAACCTTAGTCTGTAAGCCTTAAAACCCAAATTTTCGACATCCGGAATTTCTTACAAGACCCGAATCTCGCATCTACACACTGTATGAGTCTGAATATGTTGTATCAAGCTATAAACATAACCCAAGATGTAATCACATGATATAAGACACAACTCACATATTCGTATCGATAATTCCCGATCATAGTAGCTACTCAAAACAAACCCAATACCGGTAGTAAACCTCATATCAAATAAAACCTTGTTCAAAACATTCGTACACTATCCATGATGAAAGAAACACACAAAAATTCATAACCACTCATTAGATCGACAGGTCATGGATGTCACGACCCCGATTAGAACCAAAAAACCAAATTCTTAGCCGAATTCCAATATTATTCTTCCAAACACCGTAATCAAATTTGATAGTATCCATTCTAGTTCAATGACCTCATCTCATCAAACACAACCATTTTATTGACACGGTACACCAATATAACCTAAAGCCATAAATCGTGCAATTGTGCACCAATAAACAACAATTCAAATGTACTCAAACTTGGAAAATGTCTCAAATGGGAGAACCATCCCTCAAGGTCAACAAGCGCCTCCACAAACGCAATGTTACGAACCCATCACATATAGTAGAACCAAGATGCATGAATCTATCATAAAAGGATCATATCCAAACATAAACCGGCTGCAATGCGTACTCCATCCAAACATTGGTCCATGTGAAATACTTAAGCCACAATGCTCAAAATTAACAACCACACGCAATTCAACATCAAGTACATGAAGTGCATGACCATAACCAGAGATAAGAAATAAACACAATATACCACAACCCGAAAAGACCATAACCAAGACATCAACATTCCACACCCAATCACAATCTCGCTTGAATTTGCTATAAGGCCCAAACAGAATCGCACCATATGCGCATATAACTAATGAATCACAATTGCTCGTAGCATGGAACAGTAACACAAAGAACATATCAGATACAAATACAATCAATTCTAACCCAATGGCACATCCCTCAATAATAATAGTACGGAGTCAACAAATCTTACCTGATGTAGAATACACATCCTCATTGGGCCTAGCAATGGGCCCCCAAATCAACTCCACACATCCCCGAATGGACAAATAGTCCTCCAAAAGTCCACAACGACCTAACCATAACACGTTGGCACCATCTGTCTAACGTTGGCCACATCTTCATAGTCCACAATCCCGAAACAATATGCTTCTGAGAATCCCTAGTCTCCAAATCTAGAGAACATATGAATTACCACAGTCTATCCTTACTCCACCACTTGAACGACTAACACATCCTCATACAAAATCATCCTATGAGAAATAATTCTATTATTCCCCTACGCCAAATGGAAAATTTTTTAATATCAGTGTCGATCAACCAAGCGAGTACCGCAATACCAATGAAGCATCCGTAAATCAAAACACAATGCACCTTCTAAAATACGCACCCTTCTCAGGCAATACCAAATAGTAATAACATTCATTTAGTCATCTGAAATCATTATGTTGTCTAAGAATTTATGACTTTCCCTTCAAAACTGATATGTGACCTTGCACACGCAAATCTCAATCCCATACAACACACCTTATCTATCATGACATCATATAAAAGGCACGAGAATGTCATAATCAACTCCGAGTCACTAGCAGAATACATACACGATCAGTCAGAAACCTTCCATTTGATCCCATCTAGGAGAAAATCACAGTACACAACATGCTCCTATAGTAGGAAATATCCATCTCACAACATGGTAGAAACCATTAAGAACCATTCGAAACCCATTTGCGATAATCAAGCCATCAATTCTGAATCTCTCTAACTCAACCAAGCCACGTAGGTCGCCAAACCTAAGAGTATTGCCATAAAATATTCGTAGAGACTCACCAAATCATAAGTACCTAATAATCGATCATATCCATTTCCGTGCTAATACAATCTACTATCATGATATCCTATTACTCTGGGTTCCTTCCGAATTAATCTCAAGTTGACACTTCTCCAGGTATGACTACCTTGTTATGACTTCACTCCAGTCACTAGCCCTGCCTTCGGCATCCCCCTTCTTGCGGTTTAGGTAACGACTTCGGGCATGGCCAGCTCCCATAGTATGACGGGCAGTATGTACAAGGCCCAGGAACGAATTTACCACCGTATGACTAACATGCAATTACTAGCGATTCCGGCTTCATGCAGGCGAGTTGCAGCATGCAATCCGAACTGAGGACAGGTTTTTGGGGTTAGCTCACCCTTGCAGGATTGTGACCCTTTGTCCCGGCCATTGTAGCACGTGCGTCGCCCAGGGTATAAGGGGCATGATGACTTGACGTCATCCTCACCTTCCTCCAGCTTATCATTGGTAGTCTGTTCAGGGTTCCAAACTCAACGATGGCAATAGAACACCATGATCCTTGCCCAAAACTCACCATAAGAGATCCTAGCATAAAACCACACCGCCTTAAGGCACATAAGCCGTTATATTATCTTTTAAGCACCCTAAAAGTAACACAACCAAGACACCTACTCTGAAGAGACCTTATGTGAATCTAAAGTCGTTTCCTACACCTTCTAGAGTGAGTTGTGAGGTACCAACTATCTTTTTACCTGTTCCTAAATTCAATATTAGATTTTTAGATCTAAGTTCTAGGACAGTTGTATCAAGTGCATGAACCTGGCTCTTCAACACAATATTTTCACTTTCATTTTCACAAGTACTTAGTTCTAGGTTTTTGCACTTTGCTTTCAAAATGACAAATTCTTTTGATAGTTGTTATTTTCATTATTCATATTTTTAGACTCATCAATTGGCTCTAGTAGTAATTCAGATACTCTTGCTTTAGATAAAAAAATTAATATTGACTTTGAGTTGAAAAACACTTACCTTAGTTTCTTCATTAGATTCTCCAACAGCTGTTTGTGTTCGTTTCATCATCATCGTCGGAGCTATCTCCCTAAGTAGCAACCATATCCTTGGTTGATACTTTATTGTTTCCTTTCTTGGGATAAGCTTGTTCCTCCATTTAGCTCTTTCCTTTTTTCATTCAATCTCCCAAAAATGACAATTATTGATTATGCGATAAGTCTTTCCACACTTGTAGCATCCACCATTTGCATGCTTCTCTAGAGCTCTTGCTTTGCTATAGCTTTAACTCCTTGAAGAACCTTTTTCTCTCCTTAGGTACTTCTTGAAGTCTTTAGTAATCATTTCCATTTCAACATCCTCCAAGTCAGAACCTTCAGTGATTTTGAGTGCAGATTCATTTTCTTCTTAGGCACATCTATTTTCATGGTTTGTCTTCTAAGTTCATAAGGTGTGAGATTTCCAATCAACTCATCCAAAGGAAGTGTACCAATATTTCTTTGATTCCTGAATGACAGTAATATTGCTTTCCCATGTGATTGGCAAGACCCTGGTTAGTATTTCTCAACCCTCTCATCTTTAAGGATAATACTTCCAAGAGACTTTAGTTCATTTGTCAATGTAGTAAACCTTATGTACATCTCTTGAATGGTTTCTCCATATCTCATGGCAAAGGTTTAATACTGAGAGTACAATAGAGTTCCTCTTGATCTTCTTACCTAATTTGTTCATTCATGGGCTACTTGTAGTGTGTCCAAAATTTTCTTGGCGGTGGAGCAACCTTAGATTCTGTTGTACTCATTTGGACCAAGTCCACAAACAAACCATTTCTTAGCTTTGACATTCTTTTCCCACTTCTTCAAATCCTTAGCATTACAATCAGCTCTTGTCTTTGGCACATCTACTCCTTCGGTATATTTCTTCAAGGTGGACAGTGGACCATCAATAATTATGTTCCATAATCCTCAACCTGTATATTATCTCCCATCCTAGTCTTCCACCAAGAGTAGTACTGTCCATTGAAAAGTGGTGGCCTAGCATGGGTCGCCCTTACTAATTTTCAGGTGGTCCACTCATCTTGATCTTCTCCTAAGGTATTAGCTTCTTCAAGATAACATGCTCTGATACTAATTGATGTTATATACTTCAATATCACAAGAGAACTTGGGGATGGGTATAGAGGGAAAGAGTTTGACGATCTAGTTACATATCACATAAGACGGGTATTTCTTCTACGAGTTCCTTATACTAAAGTTGCAGAATAATAAATGCGGAAAGTAGAGAACACCTGCTCAAAAGGTGAAAAAATCACGACCTACTTCCCATTAAGAATTGTTTCAATGCTTTACTAAATCATTTAGCCAAACGACAACGTTTACAAAGCTCTTGTAATCCTAGGAATTACTTCTAAACCTTGTGGCAACCAGCCTCAGGCTGTTGCTATAGTTTCAAGTTAAATATAACTTGAACAATACAACTCAAAGTACCTAGTACAAATGATTCTAACGAAAGCTGAAAGCTACAACTCGAAAGACCTGCTACAATTGAACTAGAATAAAAGACAGATATATATAACTGGTTCTTCTATCTTGTTTGTGTAGCTCCAGGTTCGTGCACTTGAAACACACAAGAATTGCTTGCAAATATCTTGCTATTTTGCTCCCAATTCTTGCTTAACTTCGGCATTTGTGCTTCACTTGTAAAAGAGAACATACTAAAATATATATAGTTAACAAAATTAGGATTAACTTGAGTTCTAATACTTGAGTTTTAGTTATCTTTAACTTCTAACTTCTAACTTCTCTCTTGTCTAGGATAGAGTTCTTTTCAAGTAAGGACTCCTGTTCCTTATGGATTATGCAACATTTTCGCTCAAGGAATATCATATATAACACGTGCATGCCTTGTGCTTGAATCTGTTTGTGCCCTTGTACACTGTGTATAGACCTAGTTCATGCATGTGTTCTTTTGTCAATCATCAAAATAGAACTTACTCAGGCCAACACTTATCCTAATGAATATGGGGACATGTCAAAGCCATGCCCGCATTGTTCTTTTTTCATGGGCTTGCAGAGGAAAAAAGTGTGTCGATGTACAAGAAGGTCAACAATTTGATATACGTGGAATAGTCGATAAGTGCAAGATGTGAACATGTATTCTTATTGGAAACAGAATATGGATATCTCCATTTCACATGTTCGTAGGAAGCAAATTCTTGCTTATGTCTTTCCTGATGAGTATTTGAGACCACGTCTATCTAGAAATACAACTGAGTATACCGACGAGAAAGATGCCAAAGGTTGCATTTGTTCTGAAGAAAGGCCTTTAAAAAGGAAGCAAGAAACTGAAACAGCTGATGTAAAGTCCGACAAACCGGGAAAACATACTTCTGTTAGTCCTGGAATGATAGGATCTGTGTCTCCTCTAATTGTTTCTAGTTGGTTAGGTGGATCATCACAGATAATCATTCGTGAGGAGTCACGGTTGGGGCTTAAGACTGCTGACCTTCAGGACAAGAAGAATTGATGATAAATCAACAGAGGATAATGGGAAGCAGAAACTATGCCATTGTGAGCGAAAGTTCCAGTTGTACACATGATAATTTAGATATAAAATGTCTAGGAATATATGGGGAGTTATAGAAGATGGTTTTTATGACCAGTCAATTATAACATCCTTCCCTAGCCACGGTTGTTTAGTACTTGTGAACAATTTTGCTCTAGAAGTGCCCTAGCCTATCAGGTTACGGAGATTGACAAAAAGGTAGAGGATGAAGATGACAAAAAGACATGGTTTCTTAACTGGGGGGTGAATGTCAAAGTGAGAATGGAGCAGTGCACAAAGCATCAGCTAAAACAGGCAGCGTCAGTACTATTCCAAGACAACAACTAAGGTTGTTTGATTCAAAATGTTAACGGGCATTTATAAATTCAAAACAATCAATGTAAATGAAGGGCCAATCATAGCAAGTCGTAACACATCCAAAATTTAACAAGGGAAAAGATAATGTAAATACTTTGTATTAGTAACAGAAAATATTGGTGATCTTTATTCATGATAATAGAGTAGTCTGCCTCTCCATGAAGAGGTTCAAATCTTTACAATCATGTTTCGTTCGATCTACCTTCATTCTGTTTTTTGTCTTGGGTTCTCACTCTGTGTTTTACTATGTATTTTTTAGAGTCCCCATGGGGAGAGAGTGGAACCCCTTTCCCTGGCCTCTCCTTTGGTATTTATAGACATTGTTGTATAAGTCGACCTATTGGGGTCGGGCCCATGTCAGGAAGTTATTTTGGACATATCAGACGAGTCATGACCTCAATAGCCGTTTTAGGCGGATATAGAAGGCTCCCTTAATCAGAAGTGGTCATGGCACCTATTACACTTATATTAGTCAAAAGGAACGATTAGTTTTGTTGATTGTCATAAAATCGAATTATGACCCATACAGATAGTCCCTCTGCTTATCATGGTCGCCTCGGGGTCGAACTTGATGAGCGGATTTCAACGGTCGAGGAATAGACCCTTTTTAGGAGAGAGGGGGAATGACGACTGCTCGTGAGGAGGTTATGGCATCTCTTCCCCTCTTCCTTTCGCCCAATAGAGTTCCAATTTCGTACACAAGTATTACTGGCGAAGGGGGACAGTCGGTACACTGCAACGTGAAGGAGGATTCTTTCTGTCCATACAGACCTTGAGGGCGTAGGATCTAAATGCCCTCGGTGGGAAGTCATCCGTTTTTTTGTAATGAACGGGGCAGCAATCGTGGCTAGGTGAATACTTTATAACCTTGATCATGGTGACATCTGTTTCGGCAGAACGGTTGGATTATGCATTTAATGGCACCCGACGGTCTTCCCGAAAATTGATTTTGTTGCCTATAAGACGGTTTGGGATACTTGATTCCTGATATTCTATGGTTCATTTGCAGCTCTTATTTCTTGTGAGCTTTCAAGATTCTTTCTTCTTTGCGAAAAGTTCTTCCCCGTTCTTAGTTGAATCCAATACCCTTCTTTTAATATTTAAGCAACTTGATTAATGGCTGGTTCTTCCTCCCGTGAAGTTCTCCCGACGGTGGCGCCGGCTAGTCTTCCGGTGATTAAAGGCCTGTCTCCGGTGCTCGGGAATGACAGGAAAAATGAAGTTGAAAAGGCTCCGCTGGTAGATTAAATTCTTCCCGCAGTTGGGAGCTTGGCGGTGGATTTCACCATCGACAGTGGGGATGATCCAGTGGATGAAGCCCCGTTGATGGGGGAAGTGGGTATGACCCAACTACGGAAACAAGGGCTCGTGCCTTTCCATGCTGACATCATGCTTGCCCGGCCAGAGGAGAGGGTCCATACCGACCACGCTGGGTACTGTATTTTTTACTCTTACCCTCTCAGGCTGGGGTTCAGGATCCCACTTCCCAATTTGGTAGTCGACTTTTGTCGATACTATAATGTGTGCCGGGGCAACTCACCCCGTCTTTATACAAACTTCTCGCGATGTTTCTAAATTTTGCGGAGTTAGTTGGCAGGACTGTCACGCTGCAACATGTGCTTGCTCTGTACGCCCCCCAGCGAGTGCGGGGGAGTATGCTTAGGATGAGGTGGTTTGAAGGAGTTGACAGCTGCTCTAGACGACGAGGTCGAACCTCGCCCGTTTGAGCAATTTTTCTACATTCGGACTGAGAATCTGGTGGCGCCCTCTCCAGGATTCCTAGAGACTTGGAATTACAGACGTAAGTTGTCCCTTTTAAGCAGTAGGAATGACTCTCTTCCTCTTTTTATTTTTGAATAATCACTGTTTTTGTTATTGTTTCTGTAGCCGACAGGTTGCCTCCATCTTTATTCACTGGTTTGCATAGGTGGATTGAAGTCGTTGTTCCGCATACCGAGGGGGTCCACTCGTGGCCATCATTTTGGGGGAAATATGGCCGGGGGCCATCTGTAGGTAAGAGGTTTACACTCTCCTTGTGTAAATAATTTCGATTTTTAATACCACCTGGGACTGACCCAGTCTTTTGTCTGTAGGGAAGGTATACCGAGGTAGGGCCCCTCAATTGGCATTTCGGTGACGTGGTGCGATTGCCAGGTTTTTTGCTGCATCGGTGCCATGCCAGGTGCCTAGGTCCGTATTGGTCGAGTCTTCCGCGGCGCCATTCCCTTCACGTCCCTTAATTTATGGCGAAGGTCCGTCGGGGACCGTTCGCCTACGAGACGATGCGTCTTCTTGGGATGAGGAAGTGAGACCTCTTGTCAGGCGCAGGATTATTTCTCCCCCGGCTCCATTAGTGGCGGTTCAACCCGTTCCTCCTATTCTGATAAATGTGGATTCCCCTCCTTCTGGGGCGAGGAAGGATGCGGACACGGCGCACACTCCAAATGACAGGCCGGGAGAAAATAAGGCTCGGGCTTGTGAGGATCGAGAGGGAAGTGCCGCCCCGACTGCTCAATCTTCGACCCATATGGTCGAGTTGGGGGAACCTTCTCATGTGATCGTGGATATTGGCGGCTCGAGCACTCCTTCGACGGAGGTGGCGGCGATGGGAGAGGGTTCTACGTCTGACTCTGACTTGGACTCTGAGGATGTCCGTATGTTTCGTGGTGGGATCACGAATGCGACAGTCCATCTAGATGGGAGGCCACGTGTTGTTGAAATTCTTGTGAACGAGAATTTGTGGTTGGTGGACTCAGATTTGGTGTCGCTACTTGGTCAGTTGTGTTTTGCAATTGAGAACGAGTCATTGAGGGGGGTGCCAGATGTTGGTTTGATGAACGAGGTAGCAGTGATGGGGATGAGGGTACGTATTCCGGGGTGACCGCTTGTTTGTTTGCTATTTATTTCTCTCTTCTTACAAGCTTCCGTACCCCTGTATGACCTCTCGTTCTTCGTTTGCAGGCATTTTTGTTGTAGGTGGAGACTCTTCGTCGGGCCAATATTCGGTTCGGGGTTCTTTTACGCGTATTTGACAGGTATCGTCATTACCGGAACAGTGTAGGGAGCTTAGCAAGAGTATCAGGACTGATCCCCGTAATCGGGCGTTAGTTGAAGAGTTGGCGAGGAGGGAGTTGCAGGCGAACCAGGCGCTTGGTCGCATAAGGGCCTTAGAGGATCAGTTGCGTCGGATGGGTGACGATCTCGAGGCTGGGCGGAGGGCTTCGTTAGAGTGTGAGCGTTTATGCTTGACCAAGATTACGGAGGTTACCTCGGAATGGAGTGGGAAGGTTGCTGCGCTGGAAGGGGAAGTGGCCGCTTTGAAGCGAAGATTGGCTGAAGCCTTAACCCGAGCAGACGAATTGCAGGGGGTTATCCGTGGTAACGATTCCCAGTTGTCGTTGGTGAGAGATGTTGCCGCCTTCAGGGAGAGCAGCCTTGAGGAGCAGATTAGGGTTCTAGAGCGGGTCGCCCAGGATGCGGCGGGGAAAATCGCGCTTCTGGAGGAAGAGAACAGGCGCATCCAAGAGTAATCCGATTATGGGCGAGGTTTGGGTTTATGCTGAGGCCTAACGAGACGTACACAAGCACCTGTTTGAAGCCGGCATCATTTCTAAAGTGGTTTTCGATGGGGCGCGCCAGAGGGCATGTGAGGCTCGTGTGGAATGCGGCTGCGACGCTCGGTATTGATAACGACGCTGGTGGGAGCCTGGCGGGAGCTGGCAATGGTATGGAAATTGCGGGTGGTGGCGAAGGCAGAACGGGTGGCGAAGCGGCGGGAGCAGGAGACGGTGCGACTGGCGCGGGCGACAGTGCGGATGGTCCCGAGTGAGAAAGAGTGATCGTTTTTCCTTTCTAACAGTTGTTGCCATAAATTGTTGTTGCTCTTTTAACTGTCATTGAACATTCATTTATTAACTTGAGTTGAGGGCTCGTAGCCCGAGTATTGATTCAACTATGGATGAATTAATTCAGCAAAGGCTCATGGCCTGAGTCCCAGTTCAACCGTAGTTGAACATTCGTTGATTAATTTGAGTCGAGGGCTCGTAGCTCGAGTATTGATTCAACTATGGTTGAATTAATTTAGCGAAGGCTCATGGCCTGAGTCCCAGTTCAACCGTCGTTGAATATTCATTGATTAATTTGAGTCCATAGCTCGTAGCCCGAGTATGAATTCAACTATGGTTGAATTAATTCGGCAAAGGCTCATGGCCTGAGTCCTAGTTCAAGTGTCGTTGAACATTCATTGATTAATTTGAGTCGAGGGCTCATAGCCGAAGTACTGATTCAACTATGGTTGAATTCATTCGGCGAAGGCTCGTGGCCTGAGTCCCAGTTCAAGTGTCGTTAAACATTCGTTGATTATTTTGAGTCGAGGGCGCGTAGCCCGAATTCTTGTTCAACTATGGTTGAATTAATTCGGCGAAAGCTCATGGCCCGAGTCCCAGTTCAACTGTCATTGAACATTCGTTGATTAAGTTGAGCTAAGGGCACGTAGCCCGATCCCTATTTCAACAATGTTGAATTAATTTAGCGAAGGCTCATGGCCTGAGTCCTAGTTCAACTGTCATTGAACATTCGTTGATTAATTTGAGTCGAGGGCTCGTAGCCCGAGTACTGATTCAACTATGGTTGAATCAAGTTAGCAAAGGCTCATGGCCTGAGTCCTAGTTCAAATGTTGTTGAATATTCGTTGATTAATTTGAGTCGACGGCTCGTAGCCCGAGTATCGATTCAACTATGGTTGAATTAATTAGGCGAAGGCTCATGGCATGAGTCCCAGTTCAACTGTCGTTGATCATTTGTTGATTAATTTGAGTCGAGGGCTCGTAGCCCGAGTACTGATTCAACTATGGTTGAATTAATTCGGCGAAGGCTCATGGTCTGAGTCCCAGTTCAACTGTCGTTGAACGTTTGTTGATTAATTTGAGTCGAGGGCTCGTAGCCCGAGTTCTTGTGTGCGGACGGGATGAATCAGGCTTGCTCTGATTGGGTTATTTTCCCTTTCTTTGGTGTTTTACTTTTGCTTCTGATTTTAGGAAGGGCTATGCGATCTTGCTAGGAAATCCCCACAGACGGCGCCAAATTGTTTGATTCAAAATGTTAACGAGCATTTATGAATTCAAAATAATCAATGTAAATGAAGGGACAATCATAGAAAGTCGTAACACATCCAAAATTTAACAAGGGAAAAGATAATGGAAATACTTTGTATTAGTAACAGAAAATATTGGCGATCTTTATTCATGATAATAGAGTAGTCTGCCTCTCCATGAAGAGGTTCAGATCTTTACAATCATGTTTCGTTCGATCTTCCTTCATTCTGTTTTTTGTCTTGGGTTCTCACTGTGTGTTTTACTCTATATTTTTTAGAGTCCCCATGTGGAGAGAATGAAACCCCTTTCCCTAGCCTCTCCTATGGTATTTATAGACATTGCTGTATAAGTTGACCTATTGGGGTCGGGCCCACATCAAAAAGTTATTTTGGACATATGAGACGAGTCGTGATCTCAATAGCCATTTTAGGCGTATACGGAAGGCTCCCTTAATCAGAAGTGATCATGGCGCCTATTACGCTTATATTAATCCAAAGGAACGATTAGTTTTATTGATTGTATGACCCATACAAAGTTATCAAATTTCCGTCACTACAAATGCAACCAACAAAAGAACCAGCAAAAAGGGTAAATGGAAGCAGCTCTACCAAATTAGCTAAACCAAAACTCCCCCGACAACAAAAATCAACAATAGCAAAAGAGAGCAAAATTGAAAAACATCACCAGTAATTGATAAATCTGAAGTGACTGTTTGAAATACAGGACAAAAAGTAGCTATACCTTGTAAGTAATCTGATTAAAGCAGTGTATCTCCTTGGGAGTCACTCGAATAAACTACAAAACCTCAAATAATTTATTCGCAACATTGCCAACTCAAATTAAACAATAAGTAACCTGTAATAAATAAAATTACACTTGGTGAAAGAAAGCTAGGCTATGGTCAAGAGGCTCTTTATATAAGGCAAACAAGTAAATCTCTTTGACCCTTGTGGACCTTCAATTTTCCTCAAATTATTATGATCCATATTATACACAAATAACCCTCTGTTATACCAATAAAGTACCAGTTCACCCTCCAGGAAACCCAAAGGCTTTATTTGCCAAGACATGTACATAATCACTTCCCAATATGTATCACCAAAAGGCAAACTGCGATCGATGCCTTGGTTATTAAAGAAAAGATTAACCTTGCATCTTTTGGTCCATACCCATGTTTCATAGTCCTCCAAGATCCATATATCCATTGCATTCTCAAAGATAAACAATTGGCAGAAAGACAAACACTCTTCATTCACTATGAGAGACATTGTTTGATGTGTTTTCCATGAGCTACATACACTTCCAGGATGAGGCATAATGGATAGTTCTTCCTTATCAATTTTGAGCACCATGATTCCATTGGCACAAGGAGGAGTATTTGGTTTCTCTAAATCTTTGATCACAATCAAATGCACTGCTCCATTGACAACTGCAGGAGAGACGCGCGGCGAAAAGTTGCTAGTGGGTGAATGAATTTTCCTCCACGTCTGTGTCCTGACAGCGTATGTGAAATACTGACACTGAGATCCTTCTTGTCGTGCATAAAGAAGCTTGAATTCTCTTGTTAACGAACAATAATAAAAAGCACACAAGTAGCCAGGGTGGAATTTATGTTGTACAGTCACCTCCTCTTGTGTTATTGGGTTGAAAATAAAATAAGTAGGGGGTGAAAACACATCCATGAACAGAAGAACTCCTTGACAAGAATATCGAAATAAAGGGCTGACTTTAGTCTTGTTGATCATAAGCTCACGTTTGACAAGTACTTTCCTGAACGTGATCTTCTCCTTATTATTAAGGCTTTCATCAAAAACAAAAAGGTTCTGCTCGTGATTGGTAATATCACGATCACATTGTATGATTAGTACAGGTCTAGCTCTTCTGAGATATAATGTGGCAAAATACTGTGATGAGATCAATGCCTTCCACACCCTGGAATCTCTTTGACATCTAACAAGGCAATCTTCTGGAAGTCTACTAAGGATATCAATGATGAGACAATCAGGCAAACGTGTAAAAATTCCTTCATCTTTATGCCTTAACTTATGAACCAGTGAACACAAACGTTGTGTAATCGAAGTGAAGTACTCAAGTGACATGACCTATAAAGAACAAGATAAGAAAATATATCATCAGAGAAAAACTTGGGTTCAAACAAAGCTGTATTCGAATGACATAACCAAGTACTAATGTCAGGCAAAAAAACAAAAAGAAGTAGCAGAGTAACAAAACAGTAACTTCAAGTCAATAAGCAACAATACTCTGCTGCGGAGGTAGAATATTACCGGCGTTCAGGAGACCAAAAGCTAAAACTTCAGGCCAAGGGCGGGTCTAGCCTCAGGCTCCCAAATATTTTAAGGCCCCAAAAAATATAAAGTCCTACTATATATATATATATATATATATATATATATATATATATATATATATATATACTAGTTACTCAAAATGAATACTCCCAGTAATTTACAACTAATTTGAGACGGAAGATTATACATTGTTGCATTTTGCAATGTCTGAAATTTGAATTTTATTATTTAAATTTAGCTCTATCTATGTGTAAATAAACTTACGTATCTCTTTTGCTTTCGTTCTTTGAGAGTAGAAAAACTTTTAGGTAAATGTCATATTACCAAATAGTAACCAAAAATTCGCAAAGCAGTCTGAAATTTGAGAAATTGCACAAGACCTAGAAACTATTTTGTCCAAAATAAGACCTTTACTAATTTACTTTTCTTTAGAATATGTGATGAACAAGGATATAGAAGAAAAAGTTAAAATGAATAATAACAACAATAATTATTTTCTTCGTAATACCGATAAATTTTTGAAAAGAAGTAGAAGAAGATTAAATCAAAATTGAGGGCTTACCTGAAATTAGAGAAGAACGGATGTGCTAAGAGAGCAGTGCTTCAGAAAGATATGAGAGTTCTAGAATTTGTGAGATATATTGTGAAGGAAATAAAGTTGTTCTATACCTAAATAATTAATGGCAGAGCAAATGTCATTTATGCCCTTGGTCGACCAAACAAGCCTTTTCTATATAATAGACTAGATATGTGTTGCCCGGGCAAAGCCCGGGCCCGATATATTTGTTCACGAAATATAAAATATATTGATACATTTTACTTTTATTTAATAAAAAGTGAAGAAGTCATGTAAACCCGGATATGACAAATCGAGAACACATAAAATTAACATAGGAATGTAAAAATTATGAGATTTCCTCGGAGAAATGTACAACAGTAAAGAGAGGAAGCACACAAACTATTATACCTTCCAAATATCCAAACTAATTTGAAGAACACAATGCATCAATGACTCTAATCTAGCACTCAAGACATACTCTAGAATTGGTATCGGTTAGCCTTGCTCTGTGTCTATTTTTTTGCAAAATAATTTAAAAGAGCACTTAATTTGTTAGTATTCGTTAAATAATCAACTTTCATTGGCGAAGCATCATTGTAAACTTTAAGCATTTATATGCTTGTTTCATTCTTGAAGCTAATACATTTCATTTCAGTTTGTTGTCATGTCTCATTGCAGATGTTAGTATCATTTTCGCACCTATATGCTTTCAAGTGCAAGCGTTCAAATGTTGCGAATTGGGCAATATTTCCATCATCAATGATACCTGGAACTTTTCCTTGTCCTCTCTTTTTCCCAATTCCTCCTGTATTTTACTCTATCCCTTTTCTATTATTAGATCAAGTATCATAGAGTAGATAAAGTATTATGATAAAACAATTCAAATTTTCACTTGAAGTCGCTTACCTTTTTCTCAAGAGTATGAGCTTGCTAAATATTAGTCATATATCTAAGATCTGCTGGACAATCATGTCTCTTTGTATAAGAAGCAAGAACATTGATTTGGCTATTTATTAGATTTTTCTCTTTCTAAAAGTATAAAATACAGTAAAATATGAAAAGATCTGACATATCTATTACTATTATATTGAGACGGTAAACTTTACTCTTCCTTATTCTTTTTTGATAAGGTAAAAAGGCAGAATTTTTTACATTCATATAGTTCTTTTTTTTTCTCATTCATTGATGCTTTAGTTTTACCTGCCTCTCCCACCACACAGAAAATACTAAGATATAACTATTCATTTGCCTGTGCGCAATTCTTCCTCAAATCCTTATACATTTGGATTTGTTTAAACATCCTAGAAGGAGCAAATGAATTGCTAATCAGACGGTAGCCTAAGATTCACATCCACACACAACCCAAAGTAGAATGCTAGGAGTGCATACATAATCTCTTATTACAATAATTAAAACAGAAATGGATTAGGAGTCAAAAAAGTTGTATGAGCTATTTGATTACCGCACTCTATGTAATGCAGTTAACATACTTTTAACAGAGATCCATACTAAGTTCCAGGTACTTTAATACCCGAGAAAAGATATGTATATAAGAGACTATGTACGTGATGTTAGAAAAAATAAAGTATTTAGGTCCATTTTACCTTGGGAATTCCAAATTCTATCACTGAAATTTTTTCAGGTCCATTTTACCTTGAAAATTTTAAAATTCTATCATTAAAATCTTTTCAAAGCTAGGACACATTATATGGTGAAGAAACCTCATAGCTCTAAAAGTTAAGGAATTTAAATCTTCTAAGGCAGTTGTATAAACCTAAAAAATATAAGCATTGAATATCCGTTATAACATTATATATAAACTATTCCAATGATATGAAGCTACACATAATCAAGTAAGCTAAGTGTATCATACTCATAAGTAATTTTGGCTTTAATACCCTATTAAAGCAATAAGAAATTTAAATTTTGATACGGAATACATGCCAAAATCCTTTTTGCTTTGTAAATACCTGTGCTTTGCAAGTCGATTTTTCTATGATGTATATTCCCCCAATGATTGCAAGAGTCAGAACTATTCAATCAAAACAAAGAATAGAACAAACTGTGATATCCTTATGTGAAATTATCATTAACAATAAAATATTAAAGTGGTGAACAAATACCTCTCAATATAATTTTTGCAAAGTCACTCGATCACCAACTTTGCATCTCTTTGTTTTTGAATTTTAATATACCATAATGGCTGACACAACATCAATGCATCAGTGAAGAAAATTACTGCAGATTAAGAGCAAGAAACGTTGAGATTCTAACTCTGTTTTGAATAAGAGAATGATGTTCCAACATTGTTATTACCAAAAAGTCACAAAAGAAAACCAAGTGAATGAGGCTTCAAAGAAGTCTCTGCAAATTCATTTTCTTTATGTTACTTTCTAACGTAAACCTGGGATTCAACAACCACTGTTGGATGAAGCTGCACAGTTTATTGTATGACACCAGACAATTTTAGTCTCTTAGGATTGTTTATAGTTTAATTGGACTCATTATCTTTGTATAAATTCCTACTACAATTTTAAAAAACTATTATTCCACGTTGACTTTAACATGAAGCACATTGCAAGTATAAGTACAATGAAAACATATACCCTGAAAACTTATATTCTGATGGTGAATTTATTTTCACCATGGAAACTATTTTCTAGCTTGTAGTTGTAAAATTTTTGAATGTTATTTTTGCTCCACTCATTCTACATCACTTACTCCTATAACATGTGAATATCATCTCCATTTACTATCTGTGATTATCAGCGAAGCTGGCGTTCTATTTACTCTATGTTCAACCAAATAGCAAAAATGACTTGGGCAATCCTTAAGTAACATATTTTCTAAAGAGTGCACATATAAGCATACAACCTAATTAATAGCTATACAAAACCATAATATATGTCCAATTAGTCTATACCTAATTATTGTTCAGCTATCAAGTCAGCATCTCCTTGGAAATAGTTGTTTGATGTCCATTTCTTCAACTGTCCCCTTTTTTCTTTTTCGATTTTGACCAGGATTTAGTCTTTTTTTTGTTGATCTAGAATCTCCGCAAGTTCATGCTTTCTCTCCCTGTAAGCATGAAAACAATTTGTCTTGGAAATTAAGACACTACATATGAAAGAAACCAAATATAAAATAATTAAAAATTTGTTAAAATAAACCTGAGGATATAAAAATGGAAATAATATCACTTACAGAAAAAAAACATAGAAGTTTACCGATCAATTGAAAATTGCTTTGACGGAAACGTCATCATTGATGCATAACAAGAATTGTAACTCTTTGCATAACAAATCGTTACGCAATTCTTTGTTTTGTAACTGGAACGCCATCATATTTTGTTAATTATAACTCAGAAGTCACTCTACACTTTTAGAGAATATTAAAAAAAAAAAATCAACCCAAGCATTTAAAGGATTTAAAACTCCCATTTAACCATGACCCAACCTGCTAACGGTAAAATTGAGAATTGCTTTGACCCGATTATTTCGTAACAAATTGAATTAAGCAATTATAACTCATTAAATGATAATAGATAAATGTGGAACAATTTTTGAAGTATATAAAAAATTGCGTATATAGAATCATAAATTACTGAGTAAATGATCAATTGGGTTCTCGCCGATGTTGGAGTAGAAGGAGGTTATTACACTCTAATATGTAGCGCACCAATTTCCCTTACAATTCAACCCAGTTTGAAATCAATCGATAAAGAAGTTCTCATAGGAGGATGGGTGGGGAATAGAATAGACGACAGAGCAATTAAGTAATAAAAAAGAAAAGTAAGAATGAGAAATTCATGAAATAAGCAAATGTAAATAAATTCAAATGGAAAGAATAACCTGAGAGGAAATTCATGAGGAAGAAAGTAGGAATAGAACATTCCAGTATCTCTGTATTTGTTATGATGCAAAGACAAAAGGGAGGCTTTTAACATGCGTTCTTCACTTAAGCAAAAAATAGGTTAACTTGGAATACCAATTATGCCCTTGGTCGACCTAACTTCCCTTTTCTATATAATAGAAAAAAAAAAAATATATATATATATATATATATATATATATATATATATATATATATATATATATATATATATATATATATATATATATATATACACGAAGAACCTTAGACAAAATAGTTATTGTAATTTCTTTAATATTTAGGACTTGTTATGAATAGAATTCTATTTAGAGTGAATGTCTATCTTGTGGAGAGTTTTATTTTGTGACTAAGTCATATTTCTCCTATAAATAGATGGGTCTTACCCCATTGTAATTCATCCCAAAATGCAATAAGAATTACCTCTCTCTCTTTCTCTGCAATATTGTTCTTCTTCTTTTATTATTTTATAACAGGACTTCAGTTATTTCTATAATATTTAGGACTTCCAACTTAACTATGTTTTATGTATTTAACTTTTCCTTATTTGATTATATGTTATATAACCATATTTGTAAAAGATGGTATATAATCATACTTGTGAAAGAAGTCCACGTTTGTAGGATTAGAATCTTTAAAAAAAAAAAAAAACCGCAAATTGAGCACAGTTGTCGACTTATCGTACAAGTTTTGGGTTTCGAATATCTTGATAGATTTAGGAATACTTTTTGTTTGCAAAAAAAAAAAGGAATACTTTTTGTTTATAAAATATATATCTATATATATATATATATATATATATATATATATATATATATATATATATATATATATATATATATATATATATATATATATATACTGGAAATAGAAGAGCTAATGTGACAGTTTCCAAATATGAGGATTACAATTTATCTTTTTTTCCTGATTTTTTTTGTATTTTCCACCTATTTGTTCCCATTTATTTATGTTGCTATTTATTTTCTCAAAAGTCACGTTCTTCCAAATTTTTTGCAACGATTACATCAATCAATCAATTAATACTAATAAGTAGAATTTCTAAGGATGCCAAGTTACAACAGTTATCAATATAATTGTGGATTAAAGTAGTAAAGTAATATACAAACTCTTCCTCCTCACAATCGATGTTTCACCCTTCTTCTTCTTCATAATACTCCAACGAACATGAGTATATCCAACATAGATTTTCTTTTTTAAACCAGCTATATGTTTGTTTCTTCTATAGTACAAATTACTTTCTGCTTTGTTGTTACTTGTGATGTTGCGGAAGCCAAATGTATATAGTGTGAATGAGTCACAACTATTATACCAAAAATTATGACAGCCACCAAATAATAAATAAGACAATGAAGCAACAATAAAAGGAACATCAGAATTTACGAGGTTCGGCTAATTTTGCCTACTCCTCGGACACAACCAATATTTTATTCCACTCCAAAATACAAGTGAAATAATACTAAAGAGAGAAGATACAAATGCCTTAAGAAGATAAGAAGGCAAATGAGAGGTGTGTTTAAATCCTAAACATTAGGCCTTCTTTTATAGGAAAAATTCCCATCTAATTTTGCTAACCCACCGATGTGGGATGCTGAAAATTTGACATTTCAACAAATCTCCACCTTGGCAAAATTTCACATCTTCAATTTTCTCTCTATAACAAATTTTGGTTGTGTCTTCATCTTCAATCTTCAATGTTCAACAATGTTGATCAAATCCAAACAATGTTGAAACTTGATCGCAGTCACCACTTTTGTCAGCATATCAGCAGGATTCTCCGTAGTATGAATTTTCTTCACCGTGACTCCACCTTCTTCTATGATTTCTCGTACGAAGTGATACCGAACATCAATGTGCTTCGTCCTTGCATGATAAACTTGGTTCTTCGCTAATTGAATAGCACATTGACTATCACAAAAAATTGTGATACCTTTTTGTTCAACACCAAGCCCCTTTAGCAATCCTTGAAGCCAAATTGCCTCCTTCACAGCCTCTGTAATAGCCATGTACTCTACCTCTGTTGTAGACAAAGCAACCGTTGACTGCAAAGTAGACTTCCAACTAACTGGTGCCTTTACAAAAGTAAACACATAACCAGTAGTTGATCTTCGTTTGTCGAGATCACCCGCAAAATCTGAGTCACAATAACCAACTACAGACTAATTGTCTTCCTGCTCAAAAATTAACCCGACATCTACAGTATTATGAATATACCGCAGAATCCACTTTACAGATTGCCAATGCTCCTTTCCTGGATTGTGCATATATCTGCTAATAACTCTAAATGCTTGTGAAATGTCAAGTCTCGTACAGACCATTGCATATATCAAGCTACCAACAACATTTGTGTATGGTACCTTTGACATATACTCTCGTTCAACTTCATCTAATGGTGACATAGTAGTACTTAGCTTAAAATGGGGAGCAAGTGGAGTACTAACCGGCTTAGTTTTGTCATCTATGACAAAACGTTGTAGTACTCTCTTCAAATATTCTTTCTGAGATAAACAGAGTTTTTTTGAACGTCTATCTCTTATTATCTCCATGCCAAGAATTTTCTTCGCCTCACCCAGATCCTTCATCTCGAACTCCTTCTTCAGTTGAATCTTCAACTTATCAATTTCTTCCGAATTTTTGGAAGCTATCAACATATCATCAACATATAGGAGAAGATATATAAAGGAACCATCTTTAAGCTTGCGCAAATACACACAATGATCGTATTTGCTTCTCTTGTACCCTTGCTGCAACATAAACTTGTCAAATCGTTTGTACCATTGTCTAGAAGATTATTTCAATCCGTACAATGATTTTTCAAGTTGCACACCATGTTTTCCTTTCCAGCAACTTTGAATCCTTCTGGCTGAGTCATATAGATTTCCTCCTCCAAGTTTCCATGTAAAAACACAATTTTTACATCCATCTGAACTAGTTCCAAATCCAACTGTGCTACCAAAGCCAACATAATTCGAATGGAGGAATGTTTTACAACTGGAGAAAATACTTCATTGTAATCAATTCCCTCCTTTTGAGCATATCCTTTGGCCACCAATCTTGCTTTGTAGCAAACATCTACTTGGTTAGGAAATCCTTCTTTCTTTGCAAATACCCATTTCCACCCAATTGCTTTCTTTCCCTTCGGGAGATTGGCCAATCTCCATGTATGATTCTGATGAAGGGACTGTAATTCATCATTCATAGCTATCCTCCACTTATCTTCTTCTGAACTTTGGGCTGCGTCTTTATAAGTGGTAGGAACATCATCAGCTACAATTGCGGTTGCACAAGCAACTGTCTCTATGAGACGAACAGGTTTTGTTATTTTCTTCTTTGTCCTGCTGGTTGCTATTGATTCAAGTTGTTGTTGAGATTCCTGAGTTGGAATCTCCTCTACTGGCTCTCCTTCCAGAGGATAATCTTCATTTGTTTCCTCCTTCTGCTTCTTGTGTAGGAAAAATAAATTTTTCCTCAAACTCCACCTGCTTTGAAGCACCATCATCTTGTTTGGTATCTTCATTTGTTACCTTGTTTACCATAGCAGATTCATCGAAGGTAACATCCCTGCTGAATATTACTTTCTTTGTCATAGGATACCATAAGTGATATCCTTTGACTCCAGAAGTAATCCCCATAAAAATAACCTTCTTTGCCCTTGGATCCAATTTTGACTCTGTCACATGATAATATGCAGTTGAGCCAAACACGTGCAAAGAGTCATAATCTACAGCAGGCTTTCCATACCATTTTTCAAATGGTGTCTTGCCATCAGTAGCAGCAGATGGTAAGCGATTAATGAGGTGTAATTGCCTCAGCCCAAAATTCTTTGCCCAAGCCAGCATTGGACAACATACACTGTACCTTCTCCAGTAAGGTCCGGTTCATGCGTTCTGCCACTCCATTCTGTTGTGGTGTATATCTGACAGTGAAGTGTCGGACGATGCCATCATTACAAACCTTATTGAAATGATTATTTTTGTATTCACCTCCATTGTCTGTGCAAATACACTTGATCCTCCTGCCTGTTTGATTCTCCAACATCGTCTTCCATTTGAGAAAAATTCCCACCACTTCATCTTTGCTCTTCATTGTATACACCCATACTCTTCGGGAAAAATCATCAACAAAGGTTACAAAATAGTGCTTCCAAGGTGTTTTGGAAGGACCCCAAACATCAGAGTGTACATAATCCAAAATGCCTTTAGTATTATGGATTGTTGTACCAAATTTAACCCTTGTTTGTTTCCCTTTGACACAATGCTCGCAAAACTCCAAATTGCAAGCCTTTACCCCTTTCAAAAATCCTTGATCTGATAGAGTTTTCAAGGATTTTCCTCCAGCATGTCCCAAACGCATATGCCATAGCCTGGTTGCTTCTGCCTCTTTGTTGTCACTGGACGTCACTGTCGCTGTCCCAATAACTGTACTACCGAGATAACGGTATATGTTATTGTTCTTTCGATTGGCCTTCATTACCACTAGTGCACCGGAGCATACTCTCATCACACCATTTTCTGCAATAATATTGAACCCTTTTGATTCCAGGGCTCCCACAGAGATGAGATTTTTCTTCAAACCCGGTACATATCGAACATCTGTTAATGTTCTGATCATTCCATCATGGTTCCTCAATCGTATTGAACCAATTCCATATGAGGTAAGAGGGCTGTTATCCGCTGTTTGGAAGACTCCATATTTTCCTTCTTGAAAGTCCACAAACCAATCCCTGTTGGGACACATATGATAGCTACAAGCCGAGTCCATGAACCATATGTCTGATGACGTTGACGGCTCAGTTGTAACTAATGAGAAATCTGAATCATCACAATCAGCTACATTTGAATCCATAATGGTCTTTCCATTATTATGTTTGGCCTTATTATTCAACTTCGAACAGTCTTTCTTCCAGTCCCCCTTTTCTCGACAAAAAGGCACATTCATCTTTGATGGGTTTAGATCTTGACTTAGATCTTCCTTTCCTTGTCCTCGTTTGATTTTGAGGACGACCCCTCACGAATAGTACTTCTCCTTCTCCGCCCTTCTGTGTTTCTCTCTTTCTTTGTTCATAGCTGTACAAAGCCGAACAAACTTCTCTGAGAGAAACTTCGTCATTTCCATGAAGTAGAGTAGTTTCAAGGTGCTCCTACTCGTCAGGAAGTGACGCCAACAACATCAAGGCCAAGTCACCATCATCATAAGTTGTATCCATATTTTGTAAATCTGTGACCAACTTAGTGAAACTGGTGATATGTGCATTCATCGTGGTACCAGGAACATAGGTGAAGTGAAACAGTCTCTTCTTCATGTACAATTTATTTTGACTGTTTTTCTTCAAAAATTTATCCTCCAGTGCTTTCCATAATTTACTTGCAGAAGTTTCCTTTGTGTATGGATATTTCTGCTCTCTAGCAAGGTAGGATTGAATGGTACCGCAAGCAACATGGTTGATAATTCTCCAATCTTCTTCTCCAATACCATCTGGTCTCTTTTCTTCAATAGCAAGATCTAGCCCTTGTTGAAAAAGGACATCTAGAACCTCGCCTTGCCACATCCCAAAATGTCCGGACCCGTCAAAAATTTCTACCGCAAATTTCGTATTTGACACAATTCTTGTTATAAGCGAAGATGCCAATGATGACGTATTGCTGACACTTGATGTAGATTCTTCTTGTTTATTGTCTCCCATCTTTGACATAAATATTATTTAATAGCTGACGACACAAATCAAGATTATTTCATTTCTGATGTGGAAGATCAGACTAAGCTGCAACCACAGAGCATACCGAGATAATACCTTGGCTCTGATACCAATTGTTGCGGAAGCCAAATGTATATAGTGTGAATGAGTCACAACTACTATACCAAAAATTATGACAGCCACCAAATAATAAATAAGACAATAAAGCAACAATAAAAGGAACATCAGAATTTACGAGGTTCGGCTAATTTTGCCTACTCCTCGGACACAACCAATATTTTATTCTACTCCAAAATACAAGTGAAATAATACTAAAGAGAGAAGATACAAATGCCATAAGAAGATAAGAAGGCAAATGAGAGGTGTGTTTAAATCCTAAACATTAGGCCTTCTTTTATAGGGAATATTCCCATCTAATTTTGCTAACCCACCGATGTGGGATGCTGAAAATTTGACATTTCAACATGTGATTCATCTTATGCCGGTATTGAGTCTGTGTTTCGTCTTTCTTTTTTTATGGGGTCAATTGCCTATTATTTGTAGGACAAAGCAATATCTTTCCTTCTTTTGATGATAATTTTAAACTTGAAGAATTATGTTATCTTTATGTGTTTTGATTCTTGTAGAGATATATTTTGTAATAATGCAATTAGCTCTGTTGAATCTATTCTTTATGTTCTTCATCGAACTGTATTGCCTATTATTTACTTTTTTGTTATGTTGGTTCATGTTAGGATCATGAACTCGAATAGTGCGGAATTTGGCCAAATAACAGTGTAATGACAATAATAAAGATAATGGAAGTTGATAACAACGAGAATTAACGCATATAAAGAAGACAAAAATTTAACGTTGTTCGATAGTGACCTACGTGTAATTTTCAAGAGAATAACCTCACAAGATCACTCCAAAGAAAGGGTTCACACAAGTGCTTCCCAACACTTAACTCTCATACAAAACACTCTTAATAAAAGGAAGAAAATAAGAAACAAGAAATGAAGACTCAAATCTTGTTGGTGTGTCTAAAATGAACTAATAACCTTCCCTTTTATAAGCAAAACAGCTGTCACGACCCCAATCCCGGTCGTGATGGCGCCCAACACAATGCTAGGCAAGCCCGACCATAATATCCTCTTAACCAGCCAATTATTAAATAAATTAAACTTAAACAGTAGTTAGTCATATCAGGTGAAAACCGAAACGTCAAAACATACAAAGATACGGTCCCAAACATATCGTGGTGTCACGAGACTGAGCCTCTACAGAATAGCATCCTAATACAACCAAGTCTAGACAAATAGGAAATCAACAAGATGATAAAGAAGGAGAAAACAAGCTCTGCGGACGCTGGCAGCTACCTCGTAATCTCCGCCAAAGTAGATATAGATCAGCAGCTAAAATGTCTCAACTGCTCTCGGGCACCTGTGGATCTGCACCAAAAAGTGCAGGGGAGTGGGGTGAGTATATTTCAACTCAGTGAGTAACAATAATAAATAATAACTGAAAGTAAGAACTCCTGT
The DNA here is from genome assembly GCA_032618575.1 of Nicotiana noctiflora. Taxonomy (NCBI): domain Eukaryota; kingdom Viridiplantae; phylum Streptophyta; class Magnoliopsida; order Solanales; family Solanaceae; genus Nicotiana; species Nicotiana noctiflora. The sequence continues at coordinate 63,461 of JASVEL010005849.1, forward strand.
GCTATCACTTAGCAGTTCTAAGGCAATCTTCACAAGTACGTCATCACTATAGTAGTACTTTAACCTCCAATCTACGTTTATCTCTACAAGATCTCCACACTGAACAAACCCTCGCTCGTACCCCTACGGCGTACGGCCATCTCAACATATAAAGGCACATACTTATGTCTATAATGTATAAGTATCTAAGTAAATAGTAGGATATGATTAAGTATAATGCTGCGCGGCGTGCAGCCCGCTCCAATACATATACCGCTGCGGCGCGCAACTCGCTCCATTTAACGTCGACGGCGCTCACCGGGGTGTATACAGACTCGGAGGGCTCCCTAGGCCCAAGCGCTATGGTGCTATGGCGTGCAGCCGGGTCCACTGTATATTACCGCGCGTGCAGTCCGATCCAACATATATATCGCCGCGCGTGCAGCCCGATCCCATAATATACCAGCACACCGGAACGTGTGCAGACTCGTACTCCGAAGGGGCTCCTACAGCCCAAGCGCAATAATACCGCGGCGTGCGGTCCGTCCCACATGTATATTACATGTATATCACATGTATATTACCGCGGCGTGCAGTCCGATCCAATATAGGTATCTATATACATAATACCTCATAATGGGTCCTCGACCCTATCCCGGTCAGTATGCACTTGGCCTCTCAGGCCCAATATAATATATCATAGCGAGTCCTTGACCCCGTCTCAGCTAATATAGACTTGGCCTTTCAGGCCCAATATAATATCTCATAGTGGGTCCTTGACCCTATCTCATCTCAATCCGGTATAGACTTGGCCTTTCAGGCCCACTCAGCTAGAACAGTGAATTCCACCCTAGATAATCTCTCTCAATGTACACATCTAGTACGGGCTCATATTATGCTATACAGCTAGAGCTATGGCCGAGTGTATATTTCCAACACGATATAAAGGTCACCTAGCTCTATAGGTTCCCTAATGCTCTACAGATCGGCACAAGGCCCCAAACATGGCTATTAGCCCAATTGTACAGTCATAACCTCATTAACAGTCGTACAACACAGTATTCTATTAGCCGGGAAGGACTAAGTCCGAACCCCCTATCACAATGTCACCACGCCCGTCATAGAACGCGTGTCTCATCTCAATATAGCACACTGTAAAGTGCTAGTACGGGGTTTCAAACCCTCAGTACATTATTTACTACCACCACTCACCTCGAACCGGTAGAAACTTCAATCCGCCTTACGCTTGCCTCGCAATTCAATCTCCTCGGATGTCAACTCTGCTCAAAATCATAGAAAATGCATCAATATACGCTAATTTCACGAAATTCATTCGAAATAACCCAATTTATATCAAAACCCACAAGTTGTCAAAACCCGACTTTTGGTACACTTGTCGAAAAATTACAAAAATTACATATTCGTAATCCTCATCTCGATACGAGTCTAGGCATATAAAATTTACCAAATTCGGACTCCATTTGCCCATTCAAAACCTTGATTTTCCAAAATCCAAGACTAGGGCTAAATCCTCCATAATTACCCCAAATTCCTCCATTTTCATGATATAATTGTATGATATTATCAATACTAATCATAATATGAGTTCATAGTTGATTACCTGATGATTTCCCTTGATTTCTTCCTCAAAATCGCCCAAAGTCGCCCTTAAGCCGAGACCCCCAAATGTTAAAATGTTTCTGAAATTTTCTAACTTCTGATACACTTAACTTACAGCGATTTCCGCTTCTGCGGAAATATTTCCGCTCCTACGCTTCCGTATCCGCGACCAAAGGGTCGCTTCTGCGGTTCCAGGCCTAGCCGGCCATTTCCGCTTCTGCGACATACGGACCGCCTCTGCGCGTCCGCTTCTGCGAAGACTCGACCGCTCCTGCGGAAATTTCCGCTTCTGCGGCTAGGTGTCCGCTTCTGCGGACTCGCCTAAGCGGCTAGCCTTCCGCTTCTGCGATATTTCCCCCATAGCCCTTGGCCGCTTCTGCGGCTCAACATCCGCTTCAGCGGTGCCGCACCTGCGGGCTCCTTTCCGCTTCAGCGATCACAAGCGCTTCTGCGCTCCAATATCCGCTTCTGCGGACTCGCTCCCGCGACCACATTTCCGCAGGAGCGAAAATGACAGAACCAGAACTCTTCAACCTGCAATTTCCATGATTTTCTTCCGTTTAACCATCCGAAAACACCCCGAGGCCCCCCGGACCTCATCCAAACATACCAACACATCTTAATACCTTATTCGAACTTGCTCCAATCCTCAAAACACGTCTAACAACATCAAAACTCATAATTCGCATCGAATTCAAGCCTAAATTCCTTAAAACATTCCAAATTACACATTCGATCAAAAACCCGACCAAACGACGTCCGAATGACCTGAAATTTTGCAGGCACATCCAAAATCACCTAACGAAGCTACTGCAACTGTCGGAACTCCATTCCGACCCCCGGATCTAAATCTCACCTATCGTCCGGATTTCGCCAAAATTCAACCTTAGCCAATTCAAGCCTATTTCTACACCGGGCCTCCAAATTCAATTCCGATCGCTCCCCTAAGTCACAAATCACCTTCCGGAACTAACCGAATCATCAGAATCCGATTCCGAGCCCTCTAGCTAAATAGTCAACTCCGGTTGACTTTCCTTATTCAAGCTTCCTCCAAAAAGGCTATATGCCTCATTTCCAATTTAATTTCACTCCTAACTCCCCCGATAGACTCTAACACTTATATAAAAGCATGAATTATGTAATTACAACATAACGGGGTGGTAATTCCCGTGACGACGGGCCGGGTCGTCACATTCTCCCCCTCTTAAGCAAACGCTCGTCCTCGAGCGGGTCAAGAAACATACCTGAAGTCTCAAATAGCTGAGGGTATCTGCTCCGCATCTCCCGCTCAACCTCCCAAGTAGCCTCCTCCACGGGTCGACCTCTCCACTGAACCTTAACCGATGCAATCTCCTTGGACCTCAATTTTCTCACCCGACGACCCAAAATAGCAATAGGCTCCACATCATAGGACAGATCACCATCAAGCTGGATGGTACTGAAGTCTAATACATGAGACGGATCTCCAATGTACTTCCGGAGCATAGACACATGGAATACCGGATGAACGCTGGATAAACTGGGTGGCAAGGCTAACTCATACGCCACCTCTCCAACTCTCCTGAGTATCTCAAAAGGGCCAATATACCCGGGACTCAACTTCCCTTTCCTCCCGAACCTCATGACACCCTTCATAGGTGAAATCTTCAACAATACTCGTCACCAACCACGAACGACAACTCTCGAACTCTACGGTCCGCATAACTCTTCTGGACGAGACTGTGCCGTACGAAGCCTCTCCCGGATCAACTTTGCTCTATCCAGAGCATCCCTGGACTAACTCCGTCCCTATCAATCTAACCTCACCAGGCTCAAACCATCCCACGGGAGATCTACACCGTCCGCCATACAATGCCTCGTACGGGGCCATCTGAATACTCGACTGGTAGCCGTTGTTGTAGGCAAACTCAGCAAGTGGTAAGAATTCATCCCACGAACCACCAAAATCAATCACACATGCCCGCAACATATCCTCCAGGATCCGAATAGTACGCTCAGACTGCCCGTCTGTCTGGGGGTGAAATGCTGTACTCAACTCAACCCTCGTATCCATCTCTCGTTGAAATGCTCTCCAAAACTGAGATGTGAACTGAGTGCCTCTATCAGATATAATAGACACCGGGACCCCATGCAACCCGACAATCTCCCAAATAAAGATCGCTGCCAACCACTCCGATGAGTAAGTAGTACTAACTGGGATGAAATGTGCGGACTTAGTCACCCGATCAACAATCACCCATACAGAATCAAACTTCCTCGCTGTCCGAGGAAGCCCAGTAACAAAATCCATGGTGATTCTCTCCCATTTCCACTCGGGAATAACCATACGCTGAAGAACACCGCCCGGTCTCTGATGCTCATATTTGACCTGCTGGCAATTGAGGCACTTAGCTACATGCCTAACAATATCCATCTTCATTCTCCTCCACCAGTAGTGCTGTCTCAAGTCTTGGTACATCTTTGCGGCACCTGGGTGAATAGAGTACCGCGAACCGTGTGCCTCCTCAAGTATCAACTCCCGCAAACCATCAACATTGGGCACACATATACGGCCCCTGCATCCTCAAAACACCATCACTGTCGATAGTCACATCCCTGGCATCATTATGATGCACTCTGTCCTTAAGGACAAGCAAATGTGGGTCATCATACTGTCGCTCTCTGATGCGATCATATAAGGAAGATCGAGAAACAATACAAGCCAACACTCGACTCCGCTCCGAAATATCTAATCTCACTAGCCGATTGGCTAGGGCCTGAACATCATAAGCAAATGGCCTCTCCCCAACTGGGATGAAAGCTAGGCCGCCCATGCTAACCGCCTTCCGACTCAAGGCATCGGCCACCACATTGGCCTTTCCGGATGATACAAAATAGTGATATCATAGTCCTTAAGCAACTCCAACCACCTCCGCCGTCTCAAATTAAGGTCCTTCTGTCCTGAATAAGTGCTGAAGGCCGCGATGATCCGTGAACACCTCACATGAGACACCATACAGTAATGCCTCCAAATCTTCAAGGCATGAACTATGGTTGCTAGCTCTAAATCATGAACATGGTAGTTCTTCTCGTGGGCTTCAACCGACGAGAGGCATAAGCAATGACCCTACCCTCCTTGCATCAACACACAACCAATGCCCACTCCCGAGGCATCACAATATACGATGATAAGAACTCGAAGTCGTCGGTAGAACCAAGACCGGTGCCGTGGTCGCGTCGTCTCGAGCTTCGAAAGCTCTCCTCGCACTCCTCGACCATAAGAAAGGAACACCCTTCCGAGTCAATCTAGTCAAGGGGAAGCAATAGAAGAGAACCCCCGAACGAATCGGCGATAATACCCCGCCAATCCCAGAAAGCTACGGATCTCGAGAATCGAGGCCGGTCCGGGCCAACTCTGCACTGCCTCGACCTTCCTCGGATCTACCCGAATACCATCACAGGACACCACGTGCCCTAAGAATGCCACGGACTCAAGCCAGAACTCACATTTGGAGAACTTGGCATACAGCTTCTCCTCTCTCAATCTCTGCAACACAACACTCAAGTGCCGAGCATGCTCCTCCCGGCTACGAGAGTAGACAAGTATGTCATCAATGAATACGATCACAAATGAATCAAGATACGGCCTGAATACACTGTTCATCAGATGCATAAATGCTGCTGGGGCGTTGGTTAGCCCAAAAGACATCACGAGGAACTCATAGTGACCATATCTGGTCCGAAATGCAGTCTTCATAATGTCAGACTCTCTAATCTTCAGCTGATGGTAGCCTGAACGAAGATCAATCTTCGAGAACACCCTAGCTCCCCGGAGCTGATCAAATAAATCATCAATACGAGGAAGAGGATACTTATTCTTCACTGTTACTTTGTTTAGCTGCCTATAGTCAATACACATCCTCATAGATCCGTCCTTCTTCTTAACAAACAGGACCGGTGCACCCCACGGCGACACACTCGGCCGAATGAACCCCTTATCTAGGAGTTCCCGGAGCTGCTCCTTCAATTCCTTCAACTCAGCTGGTGCCATACGATACGGAGGAATAGAAATAGGCTGAGTGCCTGGCACCAAATCGATACCAAAATCAATATCCCCGTCCGGCGGCATGCCCGGCAGGTCTGAGGGAAACACATCAGGAAAGTCTCGCACAATGGGAACAGAATCAATACTGGGAGTCTGGGCCTCGACTTCCCGCACAAATGCTAAATAAGAGAGACATCCCTTCCCAACCATTCGTTGGGCCTTGAGGAAAGATATTACCCTGCTAGGTACATACTCAGTCGTGCCTCGCCACTCGATCCTCTCAATGCCCGGCATAGCCAAAGTGACTGTCTTAGCATGACAGTCCAGAATAGCACGACATGGAGATAGCCAATCCATGCCCAATATAACATCAAAATCAATCATGCTGAGAAGCAACAGGTCTACTCGGGTCTCCATACCTCCAATAGTGACCAAACAGAACCGGTATACGTGGTCCACAACAATAGTATCCCCTACATCTGGGTAGATACATGCACCGGCAACTCAAGACTCTCGGGTCGTGCCCAAACGAGGAGCAAAATATGTAGACACATAAGAACAAGTAGAACCCGGATCAAACAATACCGAGGCATCTCCGTGGCAGAACCGAAATAATACCCGTAATGACATCATCGAAGCAAACTTAGCATCGCCTCGAAAAGCATAGCATCTAGCCTCGACCGCCCGATCGGCCTCCCTCGAGGGCGACCCCTAGCTCGTCTGACCCTCACCCCTAGTCGGCGGGCGGTGCCGAAGAGACGGACCGATGACGAGGCTGCGCCCTCTCGCCGATAAGACTCGGAAACAAGACGGGGACACTCCCTACGGTGGTGCTCAAACTCTCCGCACTCGTAGCAACTCCCCGTGCCGGGTACCGAGACCGACAAGGACCTCTCGGCGCCGGAATGGCCACCGATGAACCAGGCCGAGACGAACCCCGAGCGGACGGGGCCCGTGAAGAACTCCGAGCCGGCATGGCACCGAGAGCCGGCCGGCTCGGTGCGAACCCCCGATAATCCCGTCTAGGAGACCATCCGCGACGATCCGAGCGTCTCGACCGCGAAGACCGAAAGAGCGACCTCGGCTCGCGCCGACTCGGCCTCTCGGTCCGCGTGCCACCGGAACTAGTCGCTCCTCGAGGCCTCTCGGCCTCCCTCTCATCCCGCTCCCTGCGACGATCCGTCTCTATGTCGCGAGCAATATCCACAAGCATCCTCAAATGTACGACTCAAAACCCTCTCCCGAGTCATCGAATACGAACGGGATAAATGAGGCCGTCCACGAAGCCGCCCAATCCTTCTCTCGTCTGAACGAACCAACCACGTGCGCATATCCGGACAACTCGTAATCCGATCTCATACTCGACACCGACATGTCCCCTCGACGGAGACCCTCAAACCGCCTACGCATCTCCTCTCTCCGAGATCGAGGCACCCATTTCTCCAAGAACATAGTGGAGAACTCCGCCATGATAGTGGTGCTGCTCCGGCTGGCCGCGGCGCTCATAAGCCTCCCACCAAGCAAAGGTTGGTCCCTGAAACTGAAAGGTAGTGAAAGATACCCCACCGGACTCCAATATCCCCGCCGTACGAAGCATCCGACGGCACTTATCCAAAAACCTCGGGCGTCCTCGCCCGGCACCAGTGAACACCGGAGGAGACAACCTCGTGAACCTCTCGAGACGACGTCGCTCATCATTCGTCATAGCCGGGACCCCGTCCCCTCGAATCCGATCCGTCGGGTCGAACCGTAACCACAGTCGAACCGGAGGAGCCTCTCGGTGTCCGTATGCCCCGCACCGCCGGCTCGGAGTGCGTACTACGGGGTCCGATGACCACCCCCGATCCCCGATGCACTCGCCGGCAGAGTAATCGAAACCGCCCGCGTTAGAGCCGCGCAGCATCGCTAGTATCCGAGCCGTGGTCTCTCGTAGACCCGATTAGCAACGGGCACACCGGTGCTCGATCCGGTGCCGCCGGCACCTCTCGCAATCGGGGCCGCGGGTCGACCGGCACCGCTCACCGCCCTAACTCCGCCACGACCGCGACCGCGTCCACGGCCTCTAGCAGTGGTAGCGGTGGTCGTCCTCCACGTCCGGATGATCGAGTTCTCGCCATCTCCGAGAGAATAGAATGTCAAAGTTCAGCTCAAGTCAAAAGTAATCGCACGACAAGAATTCCAAGAATTGAAACTTTTCCTAAAAGGTTTGCAGCCTCCCGAGGATAAGTACAGGCGTCCCCGCACCGATCCACGAGACTCTACCAACCGGCTCACGACTCGCGAGACCTATTAACCTAGGCTCTGATACCAACTTGTCACGACCCAAACCCTGGTCGTGATGGCGCCCAACACAATGCTAGGCAAGCCCGACCATAATATCCTCTTAACCAGCCAATTATTAAATAAATTAAACTTAAACAGTAGTTAGTCATATCAGGTGAAAACCGAAACGTCAAAACATACAAAGATACGGTCCCAAACATATCGTGGTGTCACGAGACTGAGCCTCTACAGAATAGCATCCTAATACAACCAAGTCTAGTGAAATAGGAAATCAACAAGATGATAAAGAAGGAGAAAACAAGCTCGGCGGACGCTGGCAGCTACCTCGTAATCTCCGCAAAAGTAGACAAGGATCAGCAGCTAAAATGTCTCAACTGCTCTCGGGTACCTGTGGATCTGCACCAAAAAGTGCAGGGGAGTGGGGTGAGTATATTTCAACTCAGTGAGTAACAATAATAAATAATAACTGAAAGTAAGAACTCCCGTGCTATCACTTAGCAGTTCTAAGGCAATCTTCACAAGTACGTCATCACTATAAGTAGTACTTTAACCTCCAATCTACGTTTATCTCTACAAGATCTCCACACTGAACAAACCCTCGCTCGTACCCCTACGGCGTACGGCCATCTCAACATATAAAGGCACATACTTATGTCTATAATGTATAAGTATCTAAGTAAATAAGTAGGATATAATTAAGTATAATGCTGCGCGTGCAGCCCGCTCCAATACATATATCGCCGCGGCGCGCACCTCGCTCCATTTAACGTCGACGCGCTCACCGGGGTGTATACGACTTCGGAGGGCTCCCTAGGCCCAAGCCGCTATGCGTGCATGGCGTGCGCCGTGTCCACCATATATCACCGCGGCGTGCGTCCGATCCAACATATATACTCCTCGGCGTGCAGCCCCGATCCCATAATATACCAGCGCTCACCGGAATGTGTGCAGACTCAGACTCCGAAGGGGCTCACAGCCCAAGCGCAATAATACTGCGCGCGTGCAGTCCGTCCCACATGTATATTACATGTATATCACATGTATATTATTGCGGCGTGCAGGTCCGATCCAATATAGGTATCTATATACATAATACCTCATAACGGGTCCTCGACCCTATCCCAGCCAGGTATATACTTGGCCTCTCGTGCCCAATATAATATATCACAACGGGTCCTCGACCCTCGTCTCTGCTAATATAGACTGGCCTTTCGTGCCCAATATAACATCTCATAACTGGGTCCTCGACCCTATCTCATCTCAATCGATATAGACTTGCCTTTCAGGCCCACTCACCTAGAACAGGAATTCCACCCTAGATAATCTCTCTCAATGTACACATCTAGTACGTGCTCATATTATGCTATACAACTAGAGCTATGGCCGAGTGTATATTTCCAACACGATATAAAGGTCACCTAGCTCTATAGGTTCCCTAATGCTCTACAGATCGGCACAAGGCCCCAAACATGGCTATTAGCCCAATGGTACAGTTATAACCTCATTAACAGTCGTACAACACAGTATTCTATTAGCCGGGAAGGACTTAGTCCGAACCCCCTATCACAATGTCACCACGCCCGTCATAGAACGCGTGTCTCATCTCAATATAGCACTGTAAAGTGCTAGTACGGGGTTTCAAACCCTCAGTGCATTGTTTACTACTACCACTCACCTCGAACCGGTAGAAGCTTCAATCCGCCTTGCGCTTGCCTCGCAAATCAATCTCCTCGGATGTCAACTCTGCTCAAAATCATAGAAAATGCATCAATATACGCTAATTTCACGAAATTCATTCGAAATAACCCAATTTATATCAAAACCCACAAGTTGTCAAAACCCGACTTTTGGTACACTTGTCGAAAAATTACAAAAATTACATATTCGGAATCCTCATCTCGATACGAGTCTAGGCATATAAAATTTACCAAATTCGGACTCCATTTGCCCATTCAAAACCTTGATTTTCCAAAATCCAAGACTAGGGCTAAATCCTCCATAATTACCCCAAATTCCTCCATTTTCATGATATAATTGCATGATATTATCAATACTAATCATAATATGAGTTCATAGTTGATTACCTCATGATTTCCCTTGATTTCTTCCTCAAAATCGCCCAAAGTCGCCCTTAAGCCGAGACCCCCAAATGATAAAATGTTTCTGAAATTTTCTACTTCTGATACACTTAACTTACAGCGATTTCCGCTTCTGCGGAAATATTTCCGCTCCTACGCTCCCGTATCCGCGACCAAAGGGTCGCTTCTGCGGTTCCAGGCCTAGCCGGCCATTTCCGCTTCTGCGATATACGGACCGCCTCTGCGCGTCCGCTTCTGCGAAGACTCGACCGCTCCTGCGGAAATTTCCGCTTCTGCGGCTAGGTGTCCGCTTCTGCGGACTCGCCTAAGCGGCTAGCCTTCCGCTTCTGCGATATTTCCCCCATAGCCCTTGGCCGCTTCTGCGGCTCAACATCCGCTTCAGCGGTGCCGCACCTGCGGGCTCCTTTCCGCTTCAGCGATCACAAGCGCTTCTGCGCTCCAATATCCGCTTCTGCGGACTCGCTCCTGCGACCACATTTCCGCAGGAGCGAAAATGACAGAACCAGAACTCTTCAACCTGCAATTTCCATGATTTTCTTCCGTTTAACCATCCGAAAACACCCCGAGGCCCCCCGGACCTCATCCAAACATACCAACACATCTTAATACCTTATTCGAACTTGCTCCAATCCTCAAAACACGTCTAACAACATCAAAACTCATAATTCGCATCGAATTCAAGCCTAAATTCCTTAAAACATTCCAAATTACACATTCGATCAAAAACCCGACCAAACGACGTCCGAATGACCTGAAATTTTGCAGGCACATCCAAAATCACCTAACGAAGCTACTGCAACTGTCGGAATTCCATTCCGACCCCCGGATCAAAATCTCACCTACCGTTCGGATTTCGCCAAAATTCAACCTTAGCCAATTCAAGCCTATTTCTACACCGGCCTCCAAATTCAATTCCGATCGCTCCCCTAAGTCACAAATCACCTTCCGGAACTAACCGAATCATCAGAATCCGATTCCGAGCCCTCTAGCTAAATAGTCAACTCCGGTTGACTTTCCTTATTCAAGCTTCCTCCAAAAAGGCTATATGCCTCATTTCCAATTTAATTTCACTCCTAACTCCCCCGATAGACTCTAACACTTATATAAAAGCATGAATTATGTAATTACAACATAACGGGGTGGTAATTCCCGTGACGACGGGCCGTTTTATAAGCAAAACAGTCTTGGACTCTTAGGTGTAAAAGAAGAGATGCAACTTGTATAAATAATGTCCACCACAAAATGCAATATATTTGGGTCCCAAAAAATATTGCCAACAAAGTCTACTTTGCAAGCATACTTACGTGAGATGACATTCATAGCCAAAATATTGGCCATAATTACAGTTCCAATACAAATAATCAAAGCAAATATTCTAAAGAGAATTATTCTATTTTCCTTATAAAGTTTTATTTTTCTACATATATTATTATAGTTCTAACTTTTTTGTATTATTTTATTAGGAGGCAAAAGAAGTCATGCCTCTAAGCAATGACTGCCACTTCTCAGAGTTTAGTCTTTTGTTATAGATTTTGTCCTTAAAATTTTCTTTTGATCAATTGTTTTAGTGTCATTAACTGATCTTTCATACTAATTGTTGAACCTCAATGTATTGCAAGAGAATGGCGAGATCTAAGAGACTTATGATTGGATTAATGAACTTTATACCTGACATTTCGCATAAAAAACTTCAATCTACATTAGAAATAGCGGAGCAAAGGGAAGACATTCCCTGTGATGTCTCTTTTATTTGCTTTCTATAATATTTGGCATTCAATGTCAAAATTGTCAAAGTATATTTTATAAGTATTCGTGAGATGATTTTTCTTCTTTCTCTTGTTTTCCCGACCTGCTTAGGGTAAAAAAATATTTTACAGTTTCATTTTGATGAATTTATTGAATATGAAAGAGGGAGCAAAATGAGAACAAGAGAAAAAAAATAAAGTAGCTTATTCTAGGGGATGGGGAATATGACAAGTTATGAATAAAGAGGAAAAGACAAGTTGTGATAATTAGCAGAATTTGAATTTATACTTATCCAATATATTTGTACTTATCCATACGAGGGCTTACATCTATTGTATTTCAACTATAAATTCACATATACAGATGGTATCAACTAACGTTGGCCATTTTCCTTAGAAATTCTATTTCATCTTGGTATCAAGAGCCAATTTGTTTTAAACAATCCATGGGTTCCTCATCTCCTTCTTCACCTTCCGCTACAACTCTTCCTTCCCTTGCAACTCTTCAGTCGAGTCTTGGTCTTCCCATTTCTCCTCCTACTATTTCCAACATTAAGGGGTTCGTGCCTATTGAATTAACGTATTCAAATTATCTCACCTGAAAGAAAGTCTTTATTACCATTTTGAAAAGCCATAATCTTCTAGCTTAATTGATGGTTCTATTCCCTGCCCATCATCATCACATGAAGAATATAAGTTGTGGATCCAATGTGACACTATCGCATTAAGTTGGATTAATGCTGACTCTTTCCCCTTCTGTTCTTGACACATTACTTAACTATGGTTGTGATACATCCAAAGAAGCTTGGGATACTCTCGCATCCCTTTATTTAGACCAAGTTTCTTCTTCCACAATTCATCTTAAATCAAAATTTCAAGAAAGAATCCTTATCTATGCAGGAATATCTTCAACAACTTCATTCTATTGCTTCTTCCTTGCGCTCTGTTGGAAAACCAGCGCGGACACATCATCAGAGCTAGATTTAGCTTAGGATCGGTCAATTGCCCCAACCCCATCATCGAATGAGGTTAAGTGCGCCTTTCGGAGTGACTGATGAAGATCTGGTCGCACAAGCACTGCAAGGATTGCCTTATTCCTATCGCACCTTTATTTCTGGCTTGAACGCCGCTGGCTCTCTTCCTTCCTTCATTGCACTCAAACCTCTTTTACTTACATAAGAGGCTCATATAAGTGAAAATCCCACTACTAAAAAATGGTTCTATTGGAACAGTTATTTGGTAACGGTTACAGAACTGTTACGATAGATTATTTTTTGGGACGGTTTTAACCGTTCCAATAGAGTCAAAAGGCTTTTGGTACACCTCTGAAGCAAAACCGTCCCGATAGAATAGTAACCGTCACCATATATTAAGCTATGAGGACGGTTTAATAAGGCGATACAATAGGGATATTTATAGGAACGGTTTTCTGAAATAAAATATTTATTGGGACGGTTTATTTTTCCTCTGATTTCCCTCCAACATATTTATAAAAAAACAAAAGTAAAAATCAATAATGACCCTACAAAAAAATAAATTATACAATAGGGTTACTAATTAAGCTTTAAAACATAAAACCTTTGTCTCTCCCATCAGAACCCTAGACAAATCCGCCAAGTCCCCTCTCTCGTCTTCAAACCTATCCGCGACCAACCGTTTTGCTTACTCCGACGAAGGAATTCCGATGAAAGACAACTATTTTGGCTAATATAAGGGAATCTCAAATGTATATTATCGGTATTTCTGTGTGTTCGTGGTTGTTCTCTTTCGCTATTATTTTGCCGAAAAAGTATTTTACCGGAAAATTATTTCGCCGCTTCTTCTGCTTTCTTTGGTAAGATTTTATCTAAACCCATTAATTTACTATGTCCTTTGTTTGTATTATATGATATCTAGTTTTTGATTTCATCTAAACCTGGAATTTTTTTGATTTCTAGTTTGTAAAACTGTAATTATCTAGTTAGTTGGAAAAAAACAAGTTAAACTTTATTTAGGTTTTTGAGGTATTTTCAGTTAGAATTTTTTATCTGACTAACGGGAAGGATTTGAGTACCAAAATACATGGTCTGTCTTTTTATACTGTCGGCACACTATACGAGCATGGTATTACATTAAGGGCTTTATTATTATTTGTTGCTACTTGACTTTTCGTGTTATCGATCACATTTTATCTGTTAGTTTTATGTGTTGTTACTGTCTACCCTGTTACATTTGCCTAATTTCCTTGAATCTAGCCCCTGATTTCTTGTTGGAAGCAATTAACAATGCTTAGTTCTTTCTGTAAATCTAGCTTCGAGAGATGCATGTTGTTGTTGATCTGTTGTAGTTGTTGCTGCTACCGTTCTTTTGCTCTTCCTAAGAATAATGTGTTTTATTTCTCTATCGAAATTGAGTCCAAAACTTGTCGAATCGACTAAAATTGTTAGATATCAGTTGAAAATTCATTGGATTACTTGGGATTCAGTGGAAAAATAGTTGAAAGTTCTGTTTTGAAAGGTTTTTAGTTTCTGATTTTTGGAGTCTTGAACTAAACTTCCTTCTTGTTCTACTATGAGATCGCTTTTGTGACAGACTGAATTAGACTCGATTGATAATCTATAGCAATGTCTTAAATCCGATGACATTTAGTTGTCTAGGAAATATTGAATCCTATGGATAATATCTTGTGAACTGTTGGCGTCTTTTCTGATATGAAGTTCGTATTTGGGCATTAGATTTTTGAGTTTTTGAGCTGCAATATTCCTTGTATGTACTGAGTTAGCTACTGTATTGGGTTAGCAGTTAATATGTTATAGTTCAAGCTTAGTTTATATCATTCCAAGCTTTTCTATTCCAAGTGTTATTTCTAGAGATCATCCTATATTTACCTGACTGCTTAGACATTTTCATAACTTTGATACTCTCTGTCACACTGCCAATTTGGTCAACCTATCACACATAGAGTAAGAAATGGTTAATCCAATCTCAAAGTCAAAGAGGAAGCTTTAAGTATCATGGACAAAATATATGATTTATTAGCTGATTGGATGATAACTTGAGGAGAAGTGCATTGCAAGTCTTCTCTGCAATTAGCTTGGCGACCCTCCGCACATGTATAATAAATAGTTATATATGGTGATAGATCTTTCATATTTTCTACACTAACAGATTTGATATCAATTGTAGGATAAATATAATATTCCTGAAGCTGGAAAAATATACTTTGGAATCAGTTATCTTAGTGTCTTTTTGCAGTTCGCCTTTTTAAACGTACTACATCTAGTACAATTTTACTCACTGGACTGAGTAGAAGTGGCAAAACTTTCTCTTCTACCAGGTAAGTGCTGTTGAATGAACGAATGCAGGACCTGATATAAGCTTTTTTAAGAAGGTTATGTGACTTTATCTTTTTATGATGTCTGTTATATAGCTTAGAGATGGCTCAGCCCATCAGGGTACTGTGACGTCGATGGAACCAAATGAAGACAATTTTATACTACATTCCGAAAGGGACAAGGTAGTGACAGCCATCTCTCTCTCTCTTTTGCATTTTAACTAGATTATAATTCTCTCAACCTCCACTAAGATGGATCACATTTTATTAGTTGCTAGTAGTCCACCTCGATTGTATTTTTAGTTTTTATCTTAATTGATTTACTGAAGTGCTAATCTTTCTGCAAATAGACTTCAAAATTCAACTATTCAGACATGTTTATATTTGGCTGCAAAAGGGAAAACAAGACCTGTTCATATTGTTGATGTTCCAGGGCATTCTCGTTTTTGTTTGAAATTAGACGAGTTTTTGCCTCAAGCAGCTGGCATTGTGTTTGTGGTGGATTCAGTGGAATTTTTACCAAACAGCCGTGCTGCTGCAGAGTACTTTTTTCTTCTATTCATTTCCATGTAGATTACTATCTTGATAACTGATTCTAACACAAGAGTAGGTTAAAAAAAGATCATTTTTATGCCTATCACAATGATGAAACTCGATTGCAAAATATCCTGAAGACGTTCTAGCTTCTCAGTTTAAGGAACTCCTTAGGTATTGGAACTCAGAGAAACTCCGGGTATGTCTACTTCTTTCTACTTCTACTTCTTCATCTTCTTGTTCTGGAACTTCTTCTTAAAGTTCTTTTTCTTCTTCTTAAACTTCTTCTTAGAGTTCCTGGAGATGTTTCCTCCTTTCTCTGTGTAACTACTGCTGGTTTTCTTGCGCCCAAACGTCACATTTGTTCTGGTTTCTATTGAAGTAGATCCACTGGAATAGGTTGTGACATCTAGGAATTCTGTGTTAGCGAAATTGATGGTTAGGAGCAATTTTCTAAGTGTTTTCCACTGATGATATGTATCTATTAAGTTATTATTTTCTGGGGGTGAAATGGGTGCAAAAGGCACTATTCATTACTAACTAGTAAAGGGATGCAAGATGAACTGGGGTGCAAAAGGCACATATTTGACATCTTTTGTTGAAACTTTGTAAAATTCTTGTTGTATGCTTCATTAGCGATATAATAATGTCAATAGCTCTTATATCCTCTTCTATCTTTTTTGTCTGGGCTGCTATTTTACGTGTAAAAAGCAAATAACATTGCTCTATTTATCAACAACTCTGCTGATGGATATGTGTTTCTTTGTTTAGAAGCTTTGGTACTGTCTATGACCTTTGATTTTAGCTATATCTTATCATACTATAGCGTAAATGTTGTGTTTGTTGATTTTTCTTTTGGCATGGTATACTGTGTATGAAAGTTGTTGTTTTGTGAATATCCAAGGTTCGGCTAGTAATGAAGAAACAATGTTCATCTATTCGCCTTTCTAAGGTCATAATTATCATAGCTTGGATAAAGTTTATTTTATTTTTCCAATTGAAATGGTGATGTGCATGAGCTTCTATTTTGACACGCGTCACCTTTTTCCAAACAATAATTTGTTTTTGAAAATGAAATGGTGATGTGAATGATCTTCTATTTTGACATGCCTCATCTTTTTCCAGAGACTGTTTGTTATATGTTGGAGTCTTTCCCAGAGCCTTTATTGCATAATAAAAAGAGCACTCTCTAAACTATATTTTTATCTTTGTTGTGATGTATTTATGAAATTGTTATACATATTTTTTTAAGTGTTTTCTCTGAGCTATTGATCTTGACCTTGCTTCGTTCCGATTCTTCAGTCTTTGGAGCAAGTTGAAGTGGAATATGTCCCAGAGAAGGCGAAGTTAGATGGCGAGTTGGATGAAGAATTCAGGAAGGTCTTTGAGAAATTCTGTTTCGTTGATGCTACTGGTTCTGAGGTATAAAGTACTTCATTGTTGGTATATGATGTTGTGGAACTAGTTTTAACTGAACTGTGTTATGCCTTCGATCTTCTTTATTGTTCAAGGTGTTGAAATTTATTCATGGCATCAATTTTCTTTTTTCACCATTTGCATAACTTTTTATTGGAATATCAGGAGAACGATAAGATGGATGAGAGTGCTGCCGATACAGCCTTAAAGAAAAAGGCTGATTCAGATTCAGAGGAAGAGCAGGATGCTCAGCCAAAGGAGAAGGGTATTTCTAACAAAAAGAAAAAGGTCAATCTCAGCTTCTATTTGCTAATTTTGTTAGTTGCTTGTATTTGTTTACCTCGAGTAGATTTATGTTGACCAGAATACAGGAAATACTAATAGCTTCTGCTTTACTTTCGACCTTTCCGTTTAATGCCATCTTTGGCCCCCTTTTTTCACATCCTTAGCAGATGTCTTCTGAAACCATTAATGTTTTTTTATTTGCTGACCAATAATTGTTGTTCATGTCACTTGTATGTTGATCAGTTAATTCTGAATATCATAAATTTCAGTTTGAACCTTTCATAGTAGTTAAATAATCACATAAATAATGCCTTGACTCAATGCTACTAGAATTTTAACTGTTACTTTAGAGTCTTGAAATTCAAGCATGTCAACATATAAATGATTTAGATGCTCAACACCAGAACTAATGTAACAATACAAATGCAAAGAACAACCATACAAGTGCTACTGCATGAATCTGCTGGGTAGTTGAGCAAATTACCATTGAGCAGTAGTTCTGTTTCTAATTTCCATGACTGACAGTGGAAGTTCTTCATTGTTATGTGCAAATTAAGTGTTCTGTCACATAGTTGTATTTATAAATGATATTTTTAGCAGGTTAAAAATATTGGGATAGTCATATTTACAAAGGAAACTCTACCGAAAAGTTTAAGGATTTAGGGAGTTTGAAAATTTTCAAGTTATCAAATTGATCATTTAATTACTTTGTGATTCAATTATCCTAAATTTTTTGTTTAATTAGTTCTCATTGTGTTTTGTAGGTGCAGTGATTACAGATGAAAACGGTGATGAAGACCTTACCTGAGTGTTGTTGATCGTTGTTAGGCTTTCTATTATTATGTCTAAGGATATTTTAGTTTAGAACTTTTTGTATGCAAACTCATCTATTTTGAATTTTGAATTATTTGACCAAACAATGTATCAATATTTTATTTTTATGCATGGATAATCCTAGTTGGATATGGTGTAAACAATTTCATAGTATAGAAAACCATTTCTCATTTTGCTTCCATAAATTTCAGAAATTACAATTTGTTATAATAGAGAATATAACCGTTCCAATAGACCTAGTAAATAATAAGAGCAGCCCCCAATAACCGTTCCATTATATTATAATATCCGTTGCAGTAGGGGTACTGCTAATTGTTGCAATAAATTATGACAATCGTTGCAATATATAATGACAACCGTTGCAATAGACTTAAAAAAGTCTGCTGTATTATTTTACCAGGACGGTTTATAACCGTCCCAAATGAAAGGGAAACCGTTCCGGTAGATAAAAGAGTGGTAGTAGTCTAAACCGTTGCAATACCCTATCTATGGAGATGGTTTGTAAACCGTTGCAAATAACCGTTCCAATAGACCTATTGTAACACTGAATCGCGGAACGCATCCAAATCCGTCCCATTAGCCCTATAGGGACGGTTAGCTTATTTATTGTAACGGTTTTCGAAGGTTTGCCGTAGCTCCAATTTCTAGTAGTGTCCATTAGAAAATTCCAACTCTCAGACCGCTTTGCTTGCCTCAACTCAAAAGCAATCTGCTACCAATTCTCCTACAAATAATTTGCCACATACAAAGAGTTTTTCTTATGGTAGAGGAAGAGGCAGAAATCAGATAGGAAATAATGATAGAGGTCGCGAATATTACAATCAACTTGTTTAAAAAATATTTAAACAAGTTTTTTAAAATAGATAAAAAATAGGGAAAAGGTCTTCTGTTTTCTTTTCTTTTTGTTATTAGTTTCTTTTTTACTTCACATTTCATGTTTCTTTTATTTAAATAGAAGAGTTTTACAAAGAAAAAAGAAACAATTTTACTACTATCTAATGACAATTACCTGTATTCATGCCTATAATCCCATTTACTAAAATATGTAATAAATAACTGCAAGTTTATCTAAAAAAAACTTATCACTTTTTGGAAGAAAGTTGGATAAAAGATGCAGTTCATCGAAACTGTAATTAGAAAAATACTAAATTTGTGATTGCACGAATATATATATATATATATATATATATATATATATATATATATATATATATATATATATATATATATATATATATATATATATATATATATATATGAAGAATTTTTTCTCTTCCAATTTACTAAAAATTTTAATAAATAACTTTTAAATGAATGAATAAAATCTTTCCTAATTGTTAGTAAACTTCTAAGATTTCAAGATATGTGTATTCTCATTAAATATCAAATAATAGAAGAAATTAAAATCTGAAGTCTAAGCAAATTTCTTTATTTCTCCAGTTTAGTAGGGCTTTTTCACCAAAAAAATATATATATTAAATAGATTAAAAAAGAGGAAGACATGAGCGAAATCTATAAAGAGAAAATTAAAAGAAACGAAAAAGAAGTAAAAGACGGATTAAAGAAGAGGATGATTAAACAAATATTGCAATTTCAAATTTGGGGTAGCGTCGAACACTTTGTACTCCTTTTAGGTTTAGAAATCCCTTTTTATAATAAAATGTGAAAGGTTTGAATAAATTTAGAACTCTTATAAAATAATATTGATAAAGATATATATATATTTGGAGCGAATGTCTATCTTGTAGAGAGTTTTACTTTGTGACTAAGTTATTTTTCCCCTATAAATAAAGGGGTCTTACCCCATTGTAAATCATCCCAAAATTAAATAAGAATTTTCTCTCTTTCTTTCTCTGCAATATCGTTCTTCCAATTTTATTGCTTCATAACACGTTATCAGCGCGAGACTCTAGCGTCTCAAGAAGATTAAGATATAACTTTCCTCCTCTTTTTAATTATGACTGACATTATAAAAAAAAAGTTGGTTGCCCTTGAAATTTCGGGCAAGAACTATATGACATGAGTGTTGGATGCTGAAATCCATTAGATGCAATGGGTCTTGGAGACGCCACTAAAGAAAAAACTAAAGTATCCACCCAAGACTGTGCTAAGGCATTGATTTTCTTGCGCCATCACCTTGATGAATGGTTGAAAATAGAATATCTCACAGTCAAAGATCCACTTGTTTTGTGGAATGACTTAAAGAAAAGATATGACAATTTAAAGTTGGTCACTCTTCCACAAGCACGATATGATTGGGCTAATCTGAGGCTCCAAGACTGTATGCCAATTTCTGAATATAATTCTGCGATGTTCAGAATTACTTCTAAATTGAAACTTTGTGGAGATACTATCACTGATTATGATATGCTTGAAAAAATATTTATAACATTTCATGCATCCAATATGGTTCTGCAATAGCCGTACAGAGAGAAAGGTTTCAAGAAGTACTCTGAACTGATTTCTCTTCTCCTTGTGGGTGAGCGAAATAATGACTTGCTCATGAGAAATCACGAAAATCGACCCAATAGGTCTACACCACTGCCTGAAGTGGATGAGTTGTATTCTCATTATGCTAAGCTTGGAATAGGCTGTGGCTCTATTCGTGGTCGTGGTCATGGTCATGGTCATGGCCGTGATCGTGGACAAGGAAGAAATTTTCCTGGTATTAATCACCCCCCAAAGAAAGATAACCACCAAAAATGGAAAGGGAAAGATGAGAAGCCAAAGGCAAATGCTTTAGAAACTGAATGTTATCATTGTGGTGGAAAAAGGGCATTGGGCAAATATTTGTCGTGTACTAAGACATTTGGTTGAGCTTTATCAAACATCTCTAAAGAATAAAGGCCTTGAAGCCAATTTGGTCTCTGACAATGATTTTGACATCACCCACTTGGATGTGGCAGACTTCTTTGAACGCCCTGATAAAAAAATAGACCACTTGATCGGTAATCCGTGGTTAAAGATGATTGAGTAGTTTAATTTTTATTTTTATCTATTTGTAGTAGCTAGTGAATAAATATCATGTAATCACCCTTCTTTACATGAGTAGTAATTATTAGTATCAATTATTATTATTATTTATTTTATGAAATAGTATTAGTTCGTCTTGATTAAATTCAAGTATTCGTTTTAATCAATATTTCAATTTTTCTTTATTCTCGATGCTTGTTACTTGAAAAGAAACTTTGTTACATTCTTTCAAAACTAATTGTTGGGACGTTTGGGCTGTTGGTGTTGCTTTCTTCGTATTTGGGTTTGGCCCAATTTATTTTATTTATTAATTTATGAATAGTTTAGTCAAGAGGCCCAATGTATATATATGGGACCATATACAGAAGTTTGAGGATTTCTGGAATTTTGGTTCACTTTATTGAAATATGAAATACTTTCTCTCCAATTTCCTTTCTTCTCTCAAGTCCTAGCTACAATTTTATCAATCTCTCTTTCAATTTTGAATGTTAATATGGTATCTGAGCAGGAATTCGATGAATATCGTCATTCTCTATCTAGAGATGTTACCCTCATTTGTTTTCATTGAGTTTTTCCTCCTCGCCTGAGATTTCTGATTTTGCCAGAAATTCATGATTTTTTCAATTTCTGTCGGAATTATTAGAAGTTTTTGTGTGAATTTCTTCTCCTCTGCTGCCCGAGTTTTACTTTCGAGAATAACGTTTTGGTATTCACTCACTTTCGTCATATCGATTTCACCGGAGCTAAAGTCGATTGCGTCTCAATTTCACCGGAGCTAAAATTAATTTCTGCTGAATTTCATTACCAATGCCTTTACTTCTTCAAGCTGCGAAGAAGTCTGTTATATTGTTCTCTACCTAACTCGTTACACGCATAGTTGTGTATGTTGTTGTGTTGTTGATGTGAGCACGTGATTTTTACCCTACATATGAGTTATTCCCACAAAATTCAAATAAAACAATTTTTTTCTTTGTTTCGATAATTGTTGCGAATTTAATGTCCTTTTTTTGTGCATATTTATTTGCTAAATTTTAAA
Organism: Nicotiana noctiflora; assembly: GCA_032618575.1. Taxonomy (NCBI): domain Eukaryota; kingdom Viridiplantae; phylum Streptophyta; class Magnoliopsida; order Solanales; family Solanaceae; genus Nicotiana; species Nicotiana noctiflora. Next base: position 85,602 of record JASVEL010005849.1, read on the forward strand.
AAAAAATATCGTATTTGCATTTAGGATTTAATTCTACAATTAGGAGTAATTAATTTTATCTTACAAAATGAAAATCACAACAAATAGGCATCTTTTGCATTTTTGTCTTTAATGTTCAAATTGTGTGATTGTATTTTAATTACCATTTAAATTTAGGTGACAATTATTATTCTGAGTTAATTAGTATTTCAAGATAATTTTAGTTTTTATAAATTAATCTTAGTATTTTGGACTTTATTAATTAGGAAGTTGAATAATGGAGAAGAACAAAATAGAAAAATTTGGATCGGGCCATTTCTTAGCTTTGACATTCTTTTCCCACTTCTTCAAATCCTTAGCATTACAATCAGCTCTTGTCTTTGGCACATCTACTCCTTTAGTATATTTTTTCAAGGTGGACAGTGGACCATCAATAATTATGTCCCATAACTCATAGTCCTCAACCTGTATATGATCTCCCTTTCTAGTCTTCCAATAAGAGTAGTATTGTCCATTGAAAAGTGGTGGCCTATCATGGGTCACCCTTCCTAATTTTCGGGTGGTCCACTCATCTTGATCTTCTCCTAAGGTATGAGCTTCTTCAAGGATAACCTGCTCTGATACTAATTGATGTTTCATACTTCAATATCACAAGAGAACGTGGGGCTGGGTATAGCGGGAAAGAGTTTGACGATCTAGTTACATATCACATAAGACGGGTATTTATTCTACGAGTTCCTTACACTACAATTACGGAATAATAAATGCAGAAAGTAGAGAACACAAGTAGTTTTACGTGGAAAACACCTGCTCAAAAGGTGAAAAATCCACAACCTACTTCCCATTAAGAAATTTTTCAATGCTTTACTAAATCACTGAGCCAAACGACAACATTTACAAAGCTCTTGTAATCCTAGGAATTACTTCTAAACCTTGTGGCAACCAGCCTCAGACTGTTGCTATAGTTCAAGTTAAATATAACTTGAACAATACAACTCAAAGTACCTAGTACAAATGATTCTAACGAAAGCTGAAAGCTACAACTCGAAAGACCTGCTACAATTGAACTAGAATAAAAGACAGATATATAGAACTGGTTTTTCTATCTGGTTTATGTAGCTCCAGGTTCGTACACTTGAAACACACAAGAATTGCTTGCAAATGCCTTGCTATTTTGCTCTCAATTCTTGCTTAACTTTGGCGTTTGTGCATCACTTGTAAAAGAGAACATACTAAAATATATATATAGTTAACAAAATTAGGATTAACTTGAGTTCTAATACTTTAGTTTTAGTTATCTTCAACTTCTATCTTCTAACTTCTCTCTTGTCTAGGATAGAGTTCTTTTCAAGTAAGGACTCTTGTTCCTTATGGTTTATGCAACATTTTCGCTCAAGGAATATCATATATAACACGTGCATGCCTTGTGCTTGAATCTGCTTGTGCCCTTGTACACTATGTATGGACCTAGTTCATGTATGTGTTCTTTTTTCAATCATCAAAATAGAACTTACTCAGGCCAACACTTATACTAATGAATATGGGGACATGTCAAAACCATGCCCGCATTGTTCTTTTTTCATGAGCTTGCAGAGGCAAAAGTGTGTCGAAGTACAAGAAGGTCAACAATTTGATATTCGTGGAATAGTCGATAAAGTGCAAGACGTGAACATGTATTCTTATTGGAAACGGAATATGGATATCTATATTTCACATGTTCGTAGGAAGCAAATTCTTGCTTATGTCTTTCCTGATGAGTATTTGAGACCACGTCTATCTTGAAATACAACTGAGCATACTCCTGAAAAAGATGGCAAAGGTTGCATTTATTCTGAAGAAAGGCATTTAAAGAGGAAGCAAGAATCTGAAACAACTGATGTAAAGTCTGACAAACTGGGAAAACATGCTTCTGTTAGTCCTGGAATGATAGGATCTGTGTCTCCTCCAATTGTTTCTAGTTGGTCAGGTGGATCATCACAGATAATCATTCGTGAGGAGTCATAGTTAGGGCTTAAGACTGCTGGCCTTCAGGACAAGAAGTATTGATGATAAATCAACAGAGGATAATGGGAAGCAGAAACCATGCCATTATGAGTGAAAGTTCCAGTTGTACACATGATAATTTAGATATAAAATGTCGAGGAATATATGGGAATTATAGAAGAAGGTTTTTATGACCAGTCCATTATAACATCCTTCCCTAGCCACGAGTTGTTTAGTACTTGTGAACAATTGTGCTCTAGAAGTGCCCTAGCCTGTCAGGTTACAGAGATTGACAAAAAGGTAGAGGATGAAGATGACAAAAAGACATGGTTTCTTAACTGGGGATGGATGTCAAAGTGAGAATGGAGCAGTGCACAAAGCATCAGCTAAAATAGGCAGCATCAGTACTATCCCAAAACAACAACTAAGGTTGTTTTATTCAAAATGTTAACGAGCATTTATGAATTCAAAACAATCAATGTAAATGAAGGGCCAATCATAGCAAGTCGAACACATCCAAAATTTAACAAGGGAAAAGATAACGGAAATACTTTGTATTAGTAACAGAAAATATTGGTGATCTTTATTCATGATAATAGAGTAGTCTGCCTCTCCATGAAGAGGTTCAGATCTTTACAATCATGTTTCGTTCGATCTACCTTCATTCTGTTTTTTGTCTTGGTTCTCACTCTGTGTTTTACTCTGTATTTTTTAGAGCCCCCATGGGGAGAGATATGGAAGGCTCCCTTAATCAGAAGTGATCATGGCACCTATTACGCTTATGTAACGACCCGACCGGTCGTTTTAGAAAATTACGCCCCAATCCCTAATTTAACTGTTCCCCTAAATTCATTTCTGCTATTGTGGGTTGCCGGGAGAGTCGGTTCTAAAAATTTGAGCATTTTGGGACACTTAGTCCCTAAATAAGAGCTTTGAAGCTAGAAAATGGCCCGTAGCCGGAACAGTGTTAAGACGATCTCGGAACGGAAATCCGATGGTTCCATTAGTTCCGTTAGGTGATTTCGGGGTTGGGAGCGCGTTCGGAATGTATTTTGGAGGTTCGTAGCTCAATTAGGCTTGAAATGCCGAAGGTTGAAATTTTGGCGAATCCGAACGATAGGTGAGATTTTGATCCGGGGGTCGGAATGGAATTCCGACAATTTCTGTAGCTTCGTTATGTGAATTTGGATATGTCCGCAAAGTTTCAGGTCATTCGGACGTCGTTTGGTCGGGTTTTAGATCGAATGTGCAATTTGGAAAGTTTTAAGAAATTTAGGCTTGAATTCGATGTGAATTATGGGTTTTGATGTTGTTAGACGTGTTTTGATGATTAGAATAAGTTCGTATCATGTTTTGGAATAGGTTGGTGGTTTTCGTTGGGATCCCGGGGTCTCGGGATGAATCCGGGGGTCCAATCGGGCTATTTCATGCATTTTGGAAATGCTGTTAACTGCTGGTGTGTGTTGCAGACGAATGCTCTATGCGATCGCAATGGGCTAATGCGATCGCATAGAAGGTTTTGGAGAGGACAAGTATTTGTTCTATGCGATCGCGGGAATGGATATGCGATCGCATTGTTCTGGAAAGTTGTGCTCTGCGATCGCGTACAGTCCTATGCGATCGCATAGTGTATAGAGAAGGGGGTCCCAGGCCCTGCTTTTGTCCTATGCGATCGCGGAGCGGGGTATGCGATCACATAGGTATATTTTGGTGAGCATTGCGATCGCATTGAGGACTATGCGATCGCATAGAGTAGTTTGGCGAGGGTCAAAATTTGTTCTATGCGATCGCAACGGGGATCATGCGATCGCATAGAGTAAAAATGTCTGGCAGTGACTTAAGTCCAGAAACATTTCAGCCGCGACCCATAAATCAAAAACGCCATTGTTGAGCTCCAAGAGAGGATTTTGAAGGGGAAACGCGCTGGGATATCATCGGGAAATCATCGGGGGTAAGTTTCTTGACCTTAATTCGTTGGTTTATCATGAAATCCATGATTATTTCACTGAAATTGGAAGATTAAAGGTGGGTTTGAGCCCTAGGCCTAAATGTTAGAAAATCTTTGATTTGAATGGGCAAACGGAGTCCGATTTCGATAAATTTTATATGCACGGACTCGTATTGAGATAAGGAACCCGAATATATAATTTTCGTGATTTTTCGATAAGCGTACCGGAAGTCGGGTTTTGGCAACTTGTGGGTTTTGGTGTATTTTGAGTTAATTTGATTGGGTAATGCCCAATTGACCTATTTTGATGTGATTCTATTGATTTTTATCAGATTCTACACCTATGGAGGCCGACATTCGCGACAAGAGAGTTGTTTCATAGCGGTTTTGTACCGGAGTCGAGGTAAGTGGCTTGTCTAACCTCGTGTGGGGGAATTTTCACCCCTAGGATATTATGTGATAGTTTAAATGCCTTGTACGCGAGGTGACGGGCGTGTACATGCGCTGATATTTAAAATGTTCGATGAGCGATATTTCTGTCTTTGGCTGTTAATTTGATATTTTTACCCGGTAGTGGTTAGAAGAGCATGATTAGGTAGCACTTAACTGTTTAGTTGCCTAATTGCCTTATTTGAACTCCTTGTTAATTATTGGTACTATTTTTCGGTGAAGTTATAGTTAAGCATAATTATTCTCTCTGTGGGATTCCGGGTCTTGGTGGTATTTTTACACAGTGTGTTGGACGAGTGTATGTGCCAAGCGGCACCGATTACATTCCTATTTATATTATCTTCCGCTATTTCTTGTTTAAAGTTCATAAACGTGTAATTTCCGCAATGTGTTAGGCTTACCTAGTCGTGGGGACTGGGTGCCGTCATGACATGTTCACGATTGGTGAACTAGGGTCGTGACAAGTTGGTATCAGAGCACTAGGTTCATAGGAGTCACGGGACACAGACCGGTTACTTAGAGTCTCGCTGATCGATACGGAGACGTCTGTATTTATCTACGAGGGGCTATGTAACTGTTTAGGAAACTCTTCAATTCTTTGAATTCCTTATCGTGCGTCATTTATTCAGTTGAAGCCTATGTCATATGTTCTTTTGTATCCACTCGTGTATTGAAATTGCGCACTCGGTATCAAGTATGCACCGACGGTTCGTGACGCTGCAGAGAGATCTCAAGGGAGTCAAGAATTTACTCAACTATTGTTACCGCGTGTCGTCCATATCGATAATGCAAGAGAATTGAGAGATCTTCAATTGTGCACATGGAGGTGCACTAGGTTCTGGCATTCGGTTGATAAGTACGGTCTTGAGAAGAATTACTTAACTGCCTAATCGTCACGGTAATGATAGAATCACAAGGTGGATATACATCTAAAGATAGTTGGTGGTAATAAAGACTATATGGTTCACATGAGATATCTATTTAGCGAAGGATTCAGCCAGCAGAGATACAGGGGGAAATGAGTTTAGTTGTCTTAAGAAGGACATGTACCAAACGAATGTCTTGGGCTTGTCTTATGATGAAGACGTATGAATGTTAAAAGCTAGTATCATGGATTAGCAAGATGTACCTTGAGGATTCGTGCCAAGTGAAAGGATTTCACTATCAACGATCAAATTATGGGTCATGTGTCATATCAGATTTGGCCTACGATGTATTTAAGTACCATTCAAAAAGTTCTTTGAAACTTGCGGATGAGTAAGAGTTGAGACTCGTATGGTATAATGTTGGGACTTTAGATGTTCTGGTGTCCCTAATAAACTCTGCATTTTATTATCAGCAGGGAAATATTTGACAAAGGCTACATGGTGCTTCGTAGGCGTGTGAGAATCATAGTATGTTTTAAGATGTTGTTGGTAGAGAATGCTCGGTGCATGGAGCGAGAAGATGTTTGGTTGTATTGGGATGAGGTCATACCCTATGATGTTAGGGTGCTAATAGAGCACATGTAGTTATATTCGTTGGATCAAGTCAATTGCAGCTGAATAATGGTAAATGACTCGAGAGAATGGTTCTAATGTGTTCGAGAGTCGTGTAATAGTGGCTTTGGGCTAAGTGGGAGAGTCCCACCACTTAAGATTGGGTTGCATGGTTAATTACTTGTGTGAATTCTGGATATTAGCGTATTAATGGAGTATTGCAGCTACGGAAAAAGACCATGAGTGGTAATTTAAGTATATGAATTGTTGAATGCATGTTATGGTTAGCCTTACTGGCTCATGTTCAAACTTGAAAAAAAAAATTTATGATTTATGCCTCGTATAGGTGCGGGCTTCGCGGGAAGTGATTCCGCTGGGTGCTTTATCGAGAGGGTATTCATATGTTATAAAGAAATTCAGTAGAGTTGGTTGCGTACTGGGGCAAGTTAGAACCGGATGGTTCTCAATAACGGTCCTAGTGAATTCAAGAGGTAAAGTGTGGTGCCTGATAATTCTGAGTGTATAAGTACAATTGAGGCTCAAGCTTTTGAAGCAACTTATGAAGAAAGGCACAAAATGATCTATGATGTTTTGACTTGTGGTGTAGTATTTGAGAGACATGAAATGGTCGTCGTTCTTGAGATAACATGGCCTCATGATTTAAGGTCACTCGGGGTAAGTACGGTTGGAATAAGTTAGGTATTAAAGGAAGATATTAACATTTCTAAGGCAATCAAGGATAACCTGGAAGGAAGTAGATTGATCAGCCATAGTTGAGTTGGCGTATTAGTGTCAATGATCGGTTCATGCAACGTGATCGAATTATGCATGTGATTTGTGGCGGTGCATTTGAGACTTGTCGGCCGCAGTGATTGATGTTATTCTGAAGTATTCTTCTGTTAAGGGCCTGTTATGAGTAGGCAGATCTCGGGAAGGGTTATGGTGGCTTGGACCACTACTTATGGATTGGCATATTCGATGGTTATGAGAATTCGCCGTATTTTGTTATAGTTCTCCTGCAGTGAGCTTAATGGAAAGTCTTATGTGATAAAGTATTAGCCTATCGTCAGTTCTAGAGCTATGATGGAAATTGTGCCTATCGTATATCGGCATGTGGGGTGCAATGAGTAGTATAAAAATTTGAAGTAAGGACCAAGGTCACAGTTTGGTCAATGAATGTGATATAAAGAGCTCGGATGAGCAGGGAAAGAGTGTCACTGTTTTGAGTAAGATGGGTATTAACATCAGTATCATTTGAGATCGGTGTTCTATGAGAAAGGCTTTGCATCCCGGTTAGGGACTCCTGATCGCTTTTCAGTGTTAGTGCAGCCGGTGGGTTGAATGTGCAGGTCCGTTTAATTATTCGGAAGATGGTGGGAGCTTGACCCACAAGAAGATTGTATAAGTGTGACATGTGGTCACTCGATTGGTTAGAAATTTAAACCAAGTATGAGGATTTTGGTGATATCATCCATTTGAGAACTTATGCCTGGAGGGCACTCTGCTTATTGGGTTATAGACCCGTGAAATATTATTGACTTAGCTTGGCACGACCAGGATAGACTTAAGGTCGGTGGATAGATTTAAATGTGGAAGTGAGCCTTGCGTCAGGCCGGTTATGTTTCTTCCAGCAATGCGCCCTTTATGGAGGGATAGTCGCGGTCTTATTTCGCGGTTAGTTAATTCATGTAAAGATATATTACGCCGTATGAGTGTGAGACGGCTTGGTAAGTTCCTTATGTGTTGAGGTTCCGCTCAACGGTGATGTTATATGAGCATGATGGCTCTTGGGACTCAGATCTTATATCGCACCTCAGTTGTGCTTGAGTTGTAGCCTATAGCGCTATATGTTTCATTGTGTCCGATATCATGCACCTTAGTGTGCTTATGATCGATATTCAGTATTTTGATGTGACGAGCTATTCAGCTCGACATATGACTCCTTGTGTGAGTTTTATATTGTTGGGATCGGGTGGTACGCCGCCATGGTTACATTGTTGGGATCGGGTGGCACGCCGCCATGGTTATATTGTTGGGATCGGGTGGCACGCCGCCATAGGTGTACTGTTGTTGGGATCGGGTTGCACGCCGCAACAGTGTGATGTTTATTTCAGTGTCTATAATTGCTTTTATGTGTTCTGTTTCCTATTTTCCGAGGAGGTCCATGTTAATGTGAGAGTTGAATAGTTCTCTCTAGTGTTCGCCTTCCTTTTGTATCACGTACGAATCAGTAGCCTACTGGCACATTGTGTCATCTTGTGGGACTTTTGATTACGTTTGATGTGACTTATTGCCTGAGCAGTTCGTACTGGGTGAGATGAGATTATGTGATTTGGGGTCAGTGCCAACTGATTATATGAAATATATTATAGAGGAAAGGATCATCCTCTGGTTTAGGACAAGGTAATGGATCTTGTCAGGAGTATAGACCCAATGAATTGTTGACTCAGTAGTTGGTTAGGGATATCAGCACATCTCTTCCGTCGTGTCAGTATTGTAAAAGTTGGAATGAGACATATGTAGATCGTGAGGTGCAATGGGAGCATCTAATTCGTTGAATTTTTGGCTAATTTGATCATAAAATATTATCGTGGTCCTGTGGATTTAGTGTTGCAAGGTAAGAATCCAACAAGGTTATGCAATCATGTTTGAGGATGGCGTTTGAGGAATATTGAGTGATCTCTTGATGAAAACAAGCCTGGCATAGAATTCCGGATGTTGGAATTAGGCTCTAAGACTTAATTGTTGAACAAGAGGGAATATCTTCAGATTATATCAGGCTAATGTGCCCAGTTGAGTCCTAGATCTATTGGCCCTTTTGAGATTTTGAGGCATGTTGGGGAGGTTGCTTATGAGTTGGCCTTACCTCCCAGTCTAGCCGGAGTTCATCCCGTATTTCACGTCTCTATGCTCCGGAGATACCATGGTGACCCGTCGCATGTGTTGGATTTCACTTCTGTTCAGCTAGATAAGGATCTGTCTTATGTTGAGGAGCCAGTGGCCATTCTAGACCGGCATGTCAGAAAGCTAAGGTCAAAGAACATCGCTTCGGTCAAGGTTCAGTGGCGGGGCCAGCCGGTCGAGGAGGCGACTTGGGAGACCGAGCAGGATATACGCAGCCAGTACCCTCATCTTTTCACTACTCCAGGTATGTTTTCTATGCTCGTTTGAGGACGAACGAATCTTTTAAGTGTAGTTTATGTAACGACCCGACCGGTCGTTTTAGAAAATTTCGCCCCAATCCCTAATTTAACTGTTCCCCTAAGTACATTTCTGCTATTGTGGTTTGCCGGGAGAGTCGGCCCTGAAATTTGAAGTATTTTGGGACACTTAGTCCCTAAATGAGAGCTTTAAAGATAGAAAATGGTCCGTAACCGGAACAGTGTTAAGACGATCTCGGAACGGAAATCCGATGGTTCCATTAGCTCCGTTAGGTGATTTCGGGGTTGGGAGCGCGTTCGAATGTATTTTGGAGGTCCGTAGCTCAATTAGGCTTGAAATGCCGAAGGTTGAAATTTTGGCGAAACCGAACGTTAGGTCAGATTTTGATCCGGGGGTCGGAATGGAATTTCGACAATTTCTGTAGCTTCGTTATGTGAATTTGGATATGTCCGCAAAGTTTCAGGTCATTCGGACGTCGTTTGGTCGGGTTTTAGATCGAATGTGCAATTCGGAAAGTTTTAAGAAATTTAGGCTTGAATTCGATGTGAATTATGGGTTTTGATGTTGTTAGACGTGTTTTGATGATTAGAATAAGTTCGTATCATGTTTTGGAATAGATTGGTGGTTTTCGTTGGGATCCCGGGGGTCTCGGGATGAATCCGGGGGTCCAATCGGGCTAATTCATGCATTTTGGAAATGCTGATAACTGCTGGTGTGTGCTGCAGACGAATGCTCTATGCGATCGCAATGGGCTAATGCGATCGCATAGAAGGTTTTGGAGAGGCCAAGTATTTGTTCTATGCGATCGCGGGAATGGATATGCGATCGCATAGTTCTGGAAAGTTGTGCTCTGCGATCGCGTACAGTCCTATGCGATCGCATAGTGTATAGAGAAGAGGGGTCCCAGGTCCAGCTTTTGTCCTATGCGATCACGGAGCAGGGTATGCGATCGCATAGGTATATTTTGGTGAGCATTGCGATCGCATTGAGGACTATGCGATCGCATGAGTAGTTTGGCGAGGGTCAAAATTTGTTCTATACGATCGCAACAGGGATCATGCGATCGCATAGAGTAAAAATGTCTGGCAGTGACTTAAGTCCAGAAACATTTCAGCCGCAACCCATAAATCAAAAACGCCATTGTTGAGCTCCAAGAGAGGATTTTGAAGGGGAAATGCTGGGATATCATCGGGAAATCATCGGGGGTAAGTTTCTTGACCTTAATTCGTTGGTTTATCATGAAATCCATGATTATTTCACTAAAATTGGAAGATTAAAGGTGGGTTTGAGCCCTAGGCCTAAATGTTAGAAAATCTTTGATTTGAATGGGCAAACGAGTCCGATTTCGATAAATTTTATATGCACGGACTCGTATTGAGATAAGGAACCCGAATATATAATTTTCGTGATTTTTCGATAAGCGTACCGGAAGTCGGGTTTTGGCAACTTGTGGGTTTTGGTGTATTTTGAGTTAATTTGATTGGGTAATGCCCAATTGACCTATTTTGATGTGATTCTATTGATTTTTATCAGATTCTACACCTATGGAGGCCGACATTCGCGGCAAGAGAGTTGTTTCATAGCGGTTTTGTACCGGAGTCGAGGTAAGTGGCTTGTCTAACCTCGTGTGGGGGAATTTTCACCCCTAGGATATTATGTGATAGTTTAAATGCCTTGTACGCGAGGTGACGGGCGTGTACATGCGCTGATATTTAAAATGTTCGATGAGCGATATTTCTGTCTTTGGCTGTTAATTTGATATTTTTACCCGGTAGTGGTTAGAAGAGCATGATTAGGTAGCACTTAGCTGTTTAGTTGCCTAATTGCCTTATTTGAACTCCTTGTTAATTATTGGTACTATTTTTCGGTGAAGTTATAGTTAAGCATAATTATTCTCTCTGTGGGATTCCGGGTCTTGGTGGTATTTTTACACAGTGTGTTGGACGAGTGTATGTGCCAAGCGGCACCGATTACATTCCTATTTATATTATCTTCCGCTATTTCTTGTTTAAAGTTCATAAACGTGTAATTTCCGCAATGTGTTAGGCTTACCTAGTCGTGGGGACTGGGTGCCGTCAGGACATGTTCACGATTGGTGAACTAGGGTCGTGACAACTTATATTATTCAAAAGAAACGATTAGTTTTGTTGATTGTCATAAAATCAAATTATGACCCATACAGATAGTCCCTCCACTTATCATGGTCGCCTTGGGGTCAAACTTGATGAGCAGATTTCAACGGTCAAGGAATAGACCCTTTTTGGGCGAGAGGGGGAATGACGACTGCTCGTGAGGAGGTCATGGCATCTCTTCCCCTCTTCCTTTCGCATAATAGAGGTCCGATCTCGTACACGAGTATTACTGGTGAAGGGGGACAGTCGGTACACTGCAACGTGAGCTAGGATTCTTTCTGTCCGTACGGACCTTGAGGGCGTAGGATCTAAATGCCCTCGGTGGGAAGTCATCTATTTTTTTTGTAATGAACGGGGCATCGATCGTGGCTAGGCGAATGCTTTATGACCTTGATCGTGGTGACGTCCGTTTCGGCAGAACGATTGGATTATACATTTAATGGCACCATTCGGTCTTCCCAAAAATTGATTTTGTTGCCTATAAGATGGTTTAGGATACTTGATTTTTGATATTCTCTGGTTCATTTGCAGTTCATATTTCTTGTGAGCTTTCATGATTCTTTCTTCTTTGCGAAAAGCTCTTCCCCATTCTTAGTTGAATCCAATACCCTTCTTTTAATCTTTAAGCAACTTGATCAATGGCTAGTTCTTCCTCCCGTGAAGTTCTCCCGACGGTGGCGCTGGCTAGTCTTTCGGTGATTGAAGGCCTATCTCTGGTGCTCGGGGATGACAGGCAAAATGAAGTTGAAAGGGCTCCGCTGGTAGATGAAGTTCTTCCCGCAGCTGGGAGATTGACGGTGGTTTTCACCATCGACGGTGGGGATGATCTAGTGGATGAAGCCCCGTTGATGGGGGAAGTGGGTATGACCCAACTACGGGAACAAGGGCTCGTGCCTTTCCATGCTGACATCATGCTCGCCCGGCCAGAGGAGAGGGTCCATACCGACCATGCCAGATACTGTGTTTTTTATTCATACCCTCTCAGGATCGGATTTAGGGTCCCACTCCCTAACTTGGTAGTTGACTATTGTCGATACTACAACGTGTGCCCGGGACAACTCACCCCGTCTTTATACAAACTTCTGGCGATGTTTCTAAAATTTGTGGAGTTAGCCATAAGGAATGTCACGCTGCAACATGTGCTTGCTCTGTACGCCCCCCAACGAGTGCGGGGGAGTATGCTTAGGATGAGTCCGCGTGGTTTGAAGGGGTTGACATCTGCTCTAGACGACGAGGTCGAACCTCGCCCGTTTGAGCAATTTTTTTACATTCGAACCGAGCATCTGGTGGCGCCCTCTCCAGGATTCCCAGAGACTTGGATTAATAGACGTAAGTTGTCCCTTTTAAGCAGTAGGAATGACTCTTTTCCTCTTTTTATTTTTGAATAATCACTATTTTTTGTAGCCGATAGGTCGCCTCCATCTTTATTCACCGGTTTGCGTGGGTGGCTCAAAGCCGTTGTTCCGCATACTGAGGGGGTCCGCTCGTGGCCATCCTTTTGGGGGAAATATAGGCGGGGGCCAGCTGTAGGTAAGAGGTTTACACTCTCCGTATGTAAATTATTTCAATTCTTAATATCGCCTGGGACTGACCCAGTCCTTTGTCTGCAGGGAGGGTGTACCGAGGCAGGGCCTCTCAATTAGTGTTTCGGCGGCCTGGTGCAATTGCCGGGTTTTTTGCTGCTCCGGTGCCATGCCAGGTGCCTAGGGCCGCATCGATTGAGTCTTCTGCGGCGCCATCCCCTTCACGTCCCTTAATTTGTGGCGAAGGTCCGTCGAGGACCGTTCGCCCATGAGACAATGTGTCTTCTTGGGATGAGGAAGAGAGACCTCTTGTCAAGCGCATGATTATTTCTGCCCCGGCTCCATCAACGTTGGCTCGACCCGTTCCCCCTATTGTGATAAATATGGATTCCCCCCCCACTCCCCCTTCTGGGGCGAGGGAGGATGCGGACGCAGCGCATGCTCCAGACGACAGGCCAGTAGGAAATGAGGCTCAAGATAGAGAGGATCGAGAGGGAAGTGCCGCCCCTACTGCTCAATCTTCCACTCATATGGTCGAGTTGGGGGAAACTTCTCGGGTAGTTGTGGACATCGGCGGTTCGAGCACTCCTACGACGGAGGTGGCGACGGTGGGAGAGGGTTCTACGTCTGACTCTGACTTGGACTGTGAGGATGTCCGTATGTTTCGTGGTGGGATCACGAATGCGACAGTCCATCTAGACGGGAGGCCACGTGTTGTTGAAATTCTTGTTAACGAGAATTTGTGGTTGGTGGACTCTGATTTGGTGTCGCTACTTGGTCAGTTGTGTTTTGTAATTGAGAACGAGTCATTGAGGGGGGTGCCAGATGTTGGTTTGATGAACGAGGTAGCAGTGATGGGGATGAGGGTATGTATCCGGGGTGACCGCTTGTTTATTTGCTATTTATTTCTCTCTTCTTACAAGCTTTCGTACCCCTGTCTGACCTATCGTTGTTTGTTTTACATGCATTTTTGTTGTAAGTGGAGAGTCATCGTCAGGCCAATGTTCGATTCGGGGTGCTTTTACGCGTTCTTGACAGGTGTCGTCGTTACCGGAACAAGTGTAGGGAGCTTTGCGAGCGTATAAGGACTGATCCCCGTAATCGGGCGTTAGTTGAAGTTGGCGAGGAGTGAGTTGCAGGCGAACCAGGCGCTTGGTCATATAAGGGCCTTAGAGGATCATTTGCGTTGGATGGGTGACGATCTCGAGGCTGGGCGGAGGGCTTCGTTAGAGTGTGAGCATTTATGCTTGACCAAGGTTACGAAGGTTACCTCAGAATGGAGTGGGAAGGTTGCTTCGCTAGAAGGGGAAGTGGCCGCTTTGAAGCGAAGATTGCCTGAAGCCTTGGCCCGAGCGGACGAATTGCAGGGGGTTATCCGTGGAAACGATTCCCATTTGTCGATTGTGAGAGCTGTTGCCGCCTTCAGGGAGAGCAGCCTTGAGGAGCGGATTAGGGTTCTAGAGCGGGGCGCCCAGAATGCGACGGGGAAAATCGCGCTTCTAGAGGAAGAGAACAGGGGCATCCAAGAGCAATCCGCCTTTATGGGCGGCTCCTGTGAGGTTTGGGAATATACCGATGCCCAACGGGACGTATACAAGTACTTATTTGAAGCCGGCATCATTTCTAAAATGGTTTTCGAAGGGGTGCGCCAGAGGGCGCGGGAGGCTCGTGTGGAATGCGGCTTCGATGCTGCGACGCCCGGTATTGATAACAGTGCTGGTGGGAGCCTAGCGGGAGCTGGCAATGGTATGGGAATTGCGGGTGGTGGCGAAGGCGGAACGGGTGGCGAAGCGGCGGGAGCAGGAGATGGTGCGACTGGCGCGGGCGACAGTGCGGATGGTCCCGAGTGAAAAAGAGTGATCTTTTTCCATTCTAAAGGTTGTTGCCGTAAATTGTTGATCCTATTTTTTTTTTTAATAATGTTTGGTTTGGTGTGGACGGGCGTGGACCGTGATTGTTCCTTTGAATCAAGCGGGAGCTTCTCTTTTCACATTGCTCGATTGCTACTTGTTTTAATTGTTATTCTACCCAGTTCATCTGTCCTCGAAGATTTGTTGATTAACTTGAGTCGAGGGCTCGTAGCCTGAGTACTGATTCAACTATGGTAGAATTAATTCGGCGAAGGTTTATGGCCTGAGTTCTAGCTCAACTGTCGTTGAACATCCATTGATCGATTTGAGTCAAGGGCTCGTAGCCCGAGAACTGATTCAACTATGGTTGAATTAATTCGGTGAAGGCTCATGGCTTGAGTCCCAGTTCAATTGTCGTTGAACATTCATTGATTAATTTGAGTCGATGGCTCGTAGCTCGAGTACTAATTCAACTATGGTTGAATTAATGCGGCGAAGTCTCATAGCCTGAGTCCCAGTTCAACTGTCGTTGAACATTCGATGATTAATTTGAGTCGAGGGCTCGTAGCTCGAGTACTGATTCAACTATGGTTGAATTAATTCGGCGAAGGCTCATGGCCTGAGTCCCAGTTCAACTATTGTTGAACATTCGTTGATTAATTTGAGTCGAGGGCTCGTGGCCCGAGTACTGATTCAAGTATGGTTGAAATTCGGCGAAGGCTTATGGCCTGAGACCCAGCTCAATTGTCGCTGAACATTCGTTGATTAATTTGGGTCGAGAGCTTGTAGCCCGAGTACTGATTCAACTATGGTTGAATTAATTCGGCGAAGGCTCACGGCCTAAGTCCTAGTTCAACTGTCGTTGAACATTCGTTGATTAATTTGAGTCGAGGGCTCGTAGTCCGAGTACTGATTCAACTATGGTTGAATTAATTCAGCGAAGGCTCATGGCCTGAGTCCCAATTCAACTGTCGTTGAACATTCGCAGATTAATTTGAGTCGAGGGCTCGTAGCCGATGTACTGATTCAACTATGGTTGAATTAATTTGGCGAAGGCTTATGGCCTGAGTCCCAGCTCAACTATCGTTGAACATTCATTGATTGATTTGAGTCGAGGGCTCGTATCCCGAGTACTGATTCAACTATGGTTGAATTAATTCGGAGAAGGCTCACGGCCTGAGTCCCAGTTCAACTGTCGTTGAACATTCGCTAATTAATTTGAGTCGAGGGCTCGTATCCCGAGTACTGATTAAACTATGGTTGAATTAATTCGGAGAAGGCTCACGGCCTGAGTCCCAGTTCAAATGTAGTTGAACATTCGCAGAGTAATTTGAGTCGAGGGCTCGTATCCCGAGTACTGATTCAACTATGGTTGAATTAATTCGGCGAAGGCTTATGGCCTGAGACCCAGCTCAATTGTCGCTGAACATTCGTTGATTAATTTGAGTCGAGGGCTCGTAGCCCGAGTACTGATTCAACTATGGTTGAATTAATTCGGCGAAGGCTTTTGGCCTGAGTCCCAGTTCAACTGTCGTTGAACATTCGTTGATTAATTTGAGTCGAGGGCTCGTGGCCCGAGTACTGATTCAACTATGGTTGAATTAATTCGGCAAAGGCTCTTGGCCTGAGTCCCAGTTCAACTGTCGTTGAACATTTGTTAATTAATTTGAGTAGAGGGCTCATAGCCCGAGTTCTTGTGTGCGGACGGGATGAATCAGGCTTGCTCTGATTGGGTTATTTTCCCTTTCTTTGGTGTTTTACTTTTGCTTATGATTTTAGGAAGGGCTACGCGATCTTGCTAGGAAATCCGAGGTACGTATTCTGGGGTGACCGCTTGTTTGTTTGCTATTTATTTCTCTCTTCTTACAAGCTTCCGCACCCCTGTATGACCTCTCGTTCTTCGTTTGCAGGCATTTTTGTTGTAGGTGGAGACTCTTCGTCAGGCCAATATTCGGTTCGGGGTTCTTTTACGCGTATTTGACAGGTATCGTCGTTACCGGAACAAGTGTAGGGAGCTTAGCAAGAGTATCAGGACTGATCCCCGTAATCGGGCGTTAGTTGAAGAGTTGGCGAGGAGGGAGTTGCAGGCGAACCAGGCGCTTGGTCGCATAAGGGCCTTAGAGGATCAGTTGCGTCGGATGGGTGACGATCTCGAGGCTGGGCGGAGGGCTTCGTTAGAGTGTGAGCGTTTATGCTTGACCAAGATTACGGAGGTTACCTCGGAATGGAGTGGGAAGGTTGCTGCGCTGGAAGGGGAAGTGGCCGCTTTGAAGCTAAGATTGGCTGAAGCCTCAACCCGAGCGGACGAATTGCAGGGGGTTATCCGTGGTAACGATTCCCAGTTGTCGTTGATGAGAGATGCTGCCGCCTTCAGGGAGAGCAGCCTTGAGGAGCAGAGTAGGGTTCTAAAGCGGGTCGCCCAGGATGCGGCGGGGCAAATCGCGCTTCTGGAGGAAGAGAACAGGCGCATCC
Organism: Nicotiana noctiflora; assembly: GCA_032618575.1. Taxonomy (NCBI): domain Eukaryota; kingdom Viridiplantae; phylum Streptophyta; class Magnoliopsida; order Solanales; family Solanaceae; genus Nicotiana; species Nicotiana noctiflora. The sequence continues at coordinate 102,579 of JASVEL010005849.1, forward strand.
AAGAGTAATCTGATTATGGGCGAGGTTTGGGTTTATGCTGAGGCCTAACGAGACGTACACAAGCACCTGTTTGAAGCCGGCATCATTTCTAAAGTGGTTTTCGATGGGGCGCGCCAGAGGGCATGGGAGGCTCGTGTGGAATGTGGCTGCGACACTCGGTATTGATAACGACGCTGGTGGGAGCCTGGCGGGAGCTGGCAATGGTATGGAAATTGCGGGTGGTGGCGAAGGCAGAACGGGTGGCGAAGCGGCGGGAGCAGGAGACGGTGCGACTGGCGCGGGCGACAGTGCGGATGGTCCCGAGTGAGAAAGAGTGATCGTTTTTCCTTTCTAACGGTTGTTGCCATAAATTGTTGTTGCACTTTTTTTTGTTTTTTTTGGATAATGTTTGGTTCAACTATCGCTGAACATTCATTGATTAATTTGAGTCGAGGGCTCGTTGCCCGAGTACTGATTCAACTATGGTTGAATTAATTCGGCGAAGGCTCATGGCCTGAGTCCCAGTTCAACTGTCGTTAAACATTCATTGATTAATTTGAGTCGAGGGCTCGTAGCTCGAGTACTGATTCAACTATGGTTGAATTAATTCGGCGAAAGCTCATGGCCTGAGTCCCAGTTCAACTGTTGTTGAACATTCGTAGATTAATTTGAGTCGAGGGCTCGTGGCCCGAGTACTGATTCAACTATGGTTGAATTAATTAGGCGAAGGCTTATGGCCTGAGTCCCAGCTCAACTGTCGCTGAACATTCGTTGATTAATTTGAGTCGAGGGCTCACAACCCGAGTACTGATTCAACTATGGTTGAATTAATTCGGCGAAGGCTCATGGCCTGAGTCCCAGTTCAACTGTCGTTGAACATTCATTGATTAGTTTGAGTCGAGGGCTCGTAGCCCGGGTACTGATTCAACTATGGATGAATTAATTTGATGAAGGCTCATGGCTTAAGTCCCAGTTCAACTGTCGTTGAACATTCGTTGATTAATTTGAGTCGTGGGCTCGTGGCCGGAGTACTGATTCAAATTTGGTTGAATTAATTCGGCGAAGGCTTATGGCCTGAGTCCCAGCTCATGTGTCGTTGAAAATTCGTTGATTGATTTGAGTCGAGGGCTCGTAGCCCAAGTACTGATTCAACTATGGTTGAATTAATTCGGCGAAGGCTTATGGCCTGAGTCCCAGCTCTACTCTCGTTGAATATTGACTGATTGATTTGAATCGAGGGCTCGTAGCCCGAGTACTGATTCAACTATGGTTGAATTAATTCGGCGAAGGCTCATGGCATGCATCCCAGTTCAACTGTCGGTGGACATTCGTTAATTAATTTGAGTCGAGGGCTCGTAGCCAGAGTAGTGATTCAACTATGGTTGAATTGATTCGGCGAAGGCTCATGGCTTGAGTCCTAGTTCAACTGTCGTTGAAAATTCGTTGATTAATTTGAGTCGAGGGCTCGTGGCCCGAGTACTGATTCAACTATGGTTGAATTAATTTGGCGAAGGCTTTTGGCCTGAGTCCCAGCTCAACTATCGTTGAACATTCGTTGATTGATTTGAGTCGAGGGCTCGTAGCTCGAGTACTGATTCAACTATGGTTGAATTAATTCGGTGAAGGCTTATGGCCTGAGTTCCAGTTCAACTGTCGCTAAACATTCACCGATTAATTTGAGTCGAGGGCTCGTAGCCCGAGTACTGATTCAACTATGGTTGAATTAATTCGGCGAAGGCTTATGGCCTGAGTCCTAGTTCAACTGCCGTTGAACATTCGCTGATTAATTTGAGTCGAGGGCTCGTAGCCCGAGTATTGATTCAACTATGGTTGAATTAATTCGGCGAAGGCTTTTGGCCTGAGTCCCAGTTTAACTGTCGTTGAACATTCGTTGATTAATTTGAGCCGAGGGCTCGTGGCCCGAGTACTGATTCAACTATGGTTGAATTAATTCGGCGAAGGCTTATGGCGTGAGTCCCAGTTCAACTGTCGTTCAACATTCGCTGATTAATTTGAGTCGAGGGCTCGTAGCCCGATTTCTTGTGTGCGGACGGGATGAATGAGGCTTGCTCTGATTGGGTTATTTTCCCTTTCTTTGGTGTTTTACTTTTGCTTCTGATTTTAGGAAGGGCTATGCGATCTTGCTAGGAAATCCCCACAGACGGCGCCAAATTGTTTGATTCAAAATGTTAACGAGCATTTATGAATTCAAAATAATCAATGTAAATGAAGGGACAATCATAGAAAGTCGTAACACATCCAAAATTTAACAAGGGAAAAGATAATGGAAATACTTTGTATTAGTAACAGAAAATATTGGCGATCTTTATTCATGATAATAGAGTAGTCTGCCTCTCCATGAAGAGGTTCAGATCTTTACAATCATGTTTCGTTCGATCTTCCTTCATTCTGTTTTTTGTCTTGGGTTCTCACTGTGTGTTTTACTCTGTATTTTTTAGAGTCCCTATGGGGAGAGAACGAAACCCCTTTCTCTAGCCTCTCCTTTGGTATTTATAGACATTGCTGTATAAGTTAACCTATTGGGGTCGGGCCCACATCAGGAAGTTATTTTGGACATATCAGACGAGTCGTGATCTCAATAGCCATTTTAGGCGTATACGGAAGGCTCCCTTAATCAGAAGTGATCATGGCGCCTATTACGCTTATATTAATCAAAAGGAACGATTAGTTTTATTGATTGTCATAAAATATGACCCATACAAAGTTATCAAATTTCCGTCACTACAAATGCAACCAACAAAAGAACCAGCAAAAAGGGTAAATGGAAGCAGCTCTACCAAATTAGCTAAACCAAAACTCCCCCGACAACAAAAATCAACAATAGCAAAAGAGAGCAAAATTGAAAAACATCACCAGTAATTGATAAATCTGAAGTGACTGTTTGACATACAGGACAAAAAGTAGCTATACCTTGTAAGTAATCTGATTAAAGCAGTGTATCTCCTTCGGAGTCACTCGAATAAACTACAAAACCTCAAATAATTTATTCGCAACATTGCCAACTCAAATTAAACAATAAGTAACCTGTAATAAATAAAATTACACTTGGTGAAAGAAAGCTAGGCTATGGTCAAGAGGCTCTTTATATAAGGCAAACAAGTAAATCTCTTTGACCCTTGTGGACCTTCAATTTTCCTCAAATTATTATGATCCATATTATACACAAATAACCCTCTGTTATACCAATAAAGTACCAGTTCACCCTCCAGGAAACCCAAAGGCTTTATTTGCCAAGACATGTACATAATCACTTCCCAATATGTATCACCAAAAGGCAAACTGCGATCGATACCTTGGTTATTAAAGAAAAGATTAACCTTGCATCTTTTGGTCCATACCCATGTTTCATAGTCCTCCAAGATCCATATATCCATTGCATTCTCAAAGATAAACAATTGGCAGAAAGACAAACACTCTTCATTCACTATGAGAGACATTGTTTGATGTGTTTTCCATGAGCTACATACACTTCCAGGATGAGGCATAATGGATAGTTCTTCCTTATCAATTTTGAGCACCATGATTCCATTGGCACAAGGAGGAGTATTTGGTTTCTCTAAATCTTTGATCACAATCAAATGCACTGCTCCATTGACAACTGCAGGAGAGACGCGCGGCGAAAAGTTGCTAGTGGGTGAATGAATTTTCCTCCACGTCTGTGTCCTGACAGCGTATGTGAAATACTGACACTGAGATCCTTCTTGTCGTGCATAAAGAAGCTTGAATTCTCTTGTTAACGAACAATAATAAAAAGCACACAAGTAGCCAGGGTGGAATTTATGTTGTACAGTCACCTCCTCTTGTGTTATTGGGTTGAAAATAAAATAAGTAGGGGGTGAAAACACATCCATGAACAGAAGAACTCCTTGACAAGAATATCGAAATAAAGGGCTGACTTTAGTCTTGTTGATCATAAGCTCACGTTTGAGAAGTACTTTCCTGAACGTGATCTTCTCCTTATTATTAAGGCTTTCATCAAAAATCAAAAAGGTTCTGCTCGTGATTGGTAATATCACGATCACATTGTATGATTAGTACAGGTCTAGCTCTTCTGAGATATAATGTGGCAAAATACTGTGATGAGATCAATGCCTTCCACACCCTGGAATCTCTTTGACATCTAACAAGGCAATCTTCTGGAAGTCTACTAAGGATATCAATGATGAGACAATCAGGCAAACGTGTAAAAATTCCTTCATCTTTATGCCTTAACTTATGAACCAGTGAACACAAACGTTGTGTAATCGAAGTGAAGTACTCAAGTGACATGACCTATAAAGAACAAGATAAGAAAATATATCATCAGAGAAAAACTTGGGTTCAAACAAAGCTGTATTCGAATGACACAACCAAGTACTAATGTCAGGTAAAAAAACAAAAAGAAGTAGCAGAGTAACAAAACAGTAACTTCAAGTCAATAAGCAACAATACTCTGCTGCGGAGGTAGAATATTACCGGCGTTCAGGAGACCAAAAGCTAAAACTTCAGGCCAAGGGTGGGTCTAGCCTCAGGCTCCCAAATATTTTAAGGCCCCAAAAAATATAAAGTCCTACTATATATCATATATATATATATATATATATATATATATATATACACGAAGGACCTTAGAGAAAATAGTTATTGTAATTTTTTTAATATTTAGGACTTGTTATGAATAGAATTCTATTTAGAGTGAATGTGTATCTTGTGGAGAGTTTTACTTTGTGACTAAGTCATATTTATCCTATAAATTTGTACTTATCCATACGAGGGCTTACATCTATTGTATTTCAACTATAAATTCACATATACAGAAGGTATCAACTAACGATGGCCATTTTCCTTAGAAATTCTATTTCATCTTGGTATCAAGAGCCAATTTTTTTTAACAATCCATGGGTTCCTCATCTCCTTTTTCACCTTCCGCTACAACTCTTCCTTCCCTTGCAACTCTTCAGTCGAGTCTTGGTCTTCCCATTTCTCCTCCTACTATTTCCAACATTAAGGGGTTCGTGCCTATTGAATTAACATATTCAAATTATATCACCTGGAAGAAAGTCTTTATTACCGTGCTGAAAAGCCATAATCTTCTGGCGTTAATTGATGGTTCTATTCCCTGCCCATCATCATCACATGAAGCATATAAGTTGTGGATCCAATGTGACACTATCGCATTAAGTTGGATTAATGCGACTCTTTCCTCTTCTGTTCTTGACACATTACTTAACTATGGTTGTGATACATCCAAAGAAGCTTGGGCTACTCTCGCATCCCTTTATTTAGACCAAGTTTCTTCTTCCACAATTCATCTTAAATCAAAATTTCAAAATTTCAAGAAAGGATCCTTATCTATGGAGGAATATCTTCAACAACTTCATTCTATTGCTTCTTCCTTATGCTCTATTGGAAAACCAGTGACTGATGAAGATCTGGTCGCACAAGCACTGCAAGGATTGCCTTCTTCCTATCGCACATTTATTTCTGGCTTGAACGCCGCTGGCTCTCATCCTTCCTTCATTGCACTCAGACCTCTTTTACTTACAGAAGAGGTTCATATAAGTGAAAATCCATTAGAAAATTCCAACTCTCAGACCGCTTTGCTTGCCTCAACTCAAAAGCAATGCGCTACCAATTCTCCTACAAATAATTTGCCACATACAAAGAGTTTTTCTTATGATAGAGGAAGAGGCAGAAATCAGAAAGGAAATAATGGTAGAGGTCGCGAATATTACACTCAACTTGTTCAAAAAACATTTAAACAAGTTTTTTAAAACAGATAAAAAATAGGGAAGAGGTCTTCTGTTTTCTTTTCTTTTTGTTATTAGTTTTTTTTACTTCACATTTCATGTTTCTTTTATTTAAATAGAAGAGTTTTACAAAGAAAAAAGAAACAATTTTACTACTATGTAATGACAATTACCTGTATTCATGCTTCTAATATATAATCCCATTTACTAAAATATGTAATAAATAACTACAAGTTTATCTTAAAAAAAAACTTTATCACTTTTTGGAAGAAAGTTGGATAAAAGATGCAGCTCATCGAAACTGTAATTAGAAAAATACTAAATTTGTGATTGCACGAATATATATGTATATATATATGAAGAATTTTTTCTCTTCCAATTTACTAAAAATTTTAATAAATAACTTTTAAATGAATGAATAAAATCTTTCCTAGTTGTTAGTATAATTCTAAGATTTCAAGATATGTGTATTCTCATTAAATATCAAATAATAGAAGAAATTAAAATCTGAAGTCTAAGCAAATTTCTTTATTTCTCCAGTTTAGTAGGGCTTTTTCACCAAATATATATATATATATTAAATAGATGAAAAAAGAGGAAGACATAAGCGAAATTTATAAAGAGAAAATTAAAAGAAACGAAAAAGAAGTAAAAGACGGATTAAAGAAGAGGATGATTAAACAAATATTGCAATTTCAAATTAGGGGTAGCGTCGAACACTTTGTACTCCTTTTAGGTTTAGAAATCCCTTTTTATAATAAAATGTGAAAGGTTTGAATAAATTTAGAACTCTCATAAAATAATATTGATAAAGAAATTATATATTGTTATAAAAATATTATATTATGGATGTTCGTACTCCGCTGTGAATAAGCTTCCTCAAGAAGTTTATTCATATGGGGTTGCACCGTAAATATGTTTATCTATATAGTACTATATAGGAAATAAGCTTCCTGAAGAAGCTTATCACTTTGGTACCCGGTTACGGATAAACATTACCGTCGGTAGAAGATTATCCATACTGGGTATAATAAGCTTATCCTTTCAGTATCAGGTTATGGATAAATATTACTCTTGGTAGAAGATTATCCATACTGGGTATAATAAGCTTATCCTTTCAGTATCCGGTTATGGATAGAAGATTATCCATACCGGGTATATGTTATAAAATAAAGACTGTAAAGTAAAGACAAGATATAGAGAGAGACTGATGTATTATTGAATTCAAACTGATGTACATAATGAAATGAAAACCCTTCTATTTATAGAAGAAAGGAAGCTGTTGTGTAAATAGCTGCTACTGCAAGCTGCTGTGCAAGCTGCTACTGCAAGCTGCTACAATACCAGATATGGATAATCTTCTACTGAGAGTAATGTTTATCTCTAACGGAGTACTAAATGGATAAGTTTATTATATCCGGTATGGATAATCTTCTGCTCGGGGTAATGTTTATCCATAACCGGATACTGAAAGGATAAGCTTATTATAAATATTACTTCCGGTAGAAGATTATCCATACCGGGTATAATGAGCTTATCCTTTCAGTATCCGGTTATGGATAAATATTACTTCCGGTAGAAGATTATCCATACCGGGTATAATGAGCTTATCCTTTCAGTACTCCGTTATAGATAAACATTACTCTTAGTATAAGATTATCCATATATGGTATAGTAGCAGCTTACACAGCAACTTGCAGTAGCAGCTTACACAGCAGCTTCCTTTCTTCTATAAATAGAAGAGTTTTCATTTCATTATGTACATCAGTTTGAATTCGAATAATATATCAGTCTCTCTCTATACTTGTCTTTACTTTACAGTTTTTATTTTATAATACGTTATCAGCACGATACTCTGCCATCTCGAGCAAATATTTTGAAAGTATCCGAGGTAAGAACTTTCTTTTCCTAAATAATGTCAAATCTTTCTAAACTTGAATTTGTAGCCCTGGATATATCGGGCAAAAGCTATATGTCTTGGGTGCTTAATGCTGAAATTCATCTTGATGCGATGGGTCTGGCAGACACCATCAGTGATAAAAATCAGGCATCAAACCAAGACCGTGCCAAAGCAATGATATTCCTATGCCATCACCTTGATGAAGGCCTGAAAATGGAATATCTTACTATTAAAGATCCAGTCATACTGTGGAATAATTTAAAAGATAGATATGACCACCTGAAGATGGTCGTTCTTCCACAGGCACGATATGATTGGACTCATCTAAGGCTACAAGATTTTAAATCTATTTGTGAGTATAATTCTGCTATGTTCAGAATTATTTCCCAATTAAAATTATGTGGTGATGATGTTACTGATTATGATATGTTGGAGAAAACTTTCACCACTTTTCATGCCTCGAATATGCTCCTGCAGCAGCAATATCGAGAGATGGGATTTAAAAGGTATTCTGAACTTATCTCACATCTTCTTATAGCCAAACAACATAATAGGCTATTAATGAAAAACCATGAAAGTCGACCTACTGGTTCTTGTCCATTCCCTGAAGTGAATGAGACGAACTTCCACCAAGCCAAACGTGGAAGATGTCGTGGCCCCAGTCGTGGTCATGGCCGTGGTCGGGGAAGAAATCCCAATCATGGTAATAACAATGCACCAAAGAACCCTCCTCGCCACCAACAATGGAAAAGGAAGGAACAAAAGCATGAAGCGGTGCAAGCACCTAATACAGAAAGTGCATGCTATAGATGTGGAGGAAAATGGCACTGGTCACGTACCTGTCGTACGCCAAAGCACCTGGTTGAGCTTTATCAAGCCTCCTTGAAAAAGACAGAGAAAAATGCTGAAGCAAATTTTATCTCTGAAGATAATTTTGACTTCATGCATTTAGATGTAGCTGATTACTTTGCACTCCCAGAAGGAGAAACAAGTCATGTAATCGGTAGTGAATCTGTAGAAATATAAATATTTTAATTTTTGTTGTTTGTAATAGATAGTATGGTTATGTGATTATTGTACATAAATAAAAGTTATGTTTTGATAATATATTTTATTTATGTCATTTTGAAGAATATGGATAATCCTCAAATTATGTTTGGATCAAAGACAAATCATGAAGATATTTGTGTTATTGATAGTGGAACAACTCATGCCATATTCAGGGATCAGAAATACTTTTCTTTTTGCATATGGAAAAAGCAAATGTTTCAACAATTTCTGGTAATATAAGTTTGATTGAAGGCTCCGGAAGAGCCGTTATGTTTTTGTCTAAGGGAACAAAACTTATTATAGACAATGCATTATTCTCCTCCAAGTCCCGAAGAAACTTGTTGAGTTTTATAGATATCCGCCGAAATGGGTATCATGTTGAGACAATAAATGAAATGAACATGGAATATCTTTGTATTATAAAGAATGTTTCCGGCCAGAAATGCATTGTAGAAAAGTTACCAACTTTATCTTCTGGCTTATACTATTCAAAAATTAGTACAGTTGAAGCACACTCTATTGTAAACTAGAAGTTTACGGATTCAAATACTTTTGTGCTTTGGCATGGCCGTTTGGGCCATCCTGGATCAATAATGATGAGACGAATTACTGAAAATTCGAGTGGGCATCCGTTAAAGAACCTGAAGATTCTTACGAATGACGAATTTTCTTGTGATGCTTGTTATCAAGGCAAACTAATCACTAGACCATCACCAATGAAGGTAGGCATTGAATCCCCTGCCTTTTTAGAACGTATACATGGGGATATATGTGGACCTATTCACCCACCAAGTGGGTTGTTTAGATATTTTATGGTCCTAATAGATGCATCTTCAAGATGGTCTCATCTGTGCCTATTATCATCTCGCAACCTGTCATTTGCAAAGCTATTAGCCCAAATAATTCGATTAAGGGCACAATTCCCAGATTATCCTATAAAGGTTATTCGCCTCGATAATGCTGGAGAATTCTCATCTCAAGCTTTTGATGATTATTGTTTATCAGTTGGGATAAAAGTTGAACATCCTGTAGCTTATGTTCATACTCAAAATGGCCTTGCAGAGTCATTTATTAAACGCCTTCAATTGATAGCAAGACCACTACTTATGAAAACAAAATTGCCCACTACTGTTTGGGGGCATGCTATCTTGCATGCAGCATCACTTATCCGTCTCAGACCAACGCATTATAATAAATATTCTCTGTCACAATTAGTTTTTGGTCATCAACCAAATATTGCCCATTTACGAATTTTCGGATGTGCTGTATATGTGCCAGTAGCACCACCACAGCGCAGTAAGATGGGACCACAGAGAAGGTGTCACGACCCTAGTTCACAAATCGTGAACATGTCGTGATGGCACCAAGCCCCCACGACTAGGTAAGCCTAACACGTTGCTGAATATACAAGCTATGAACACTTAAATAAGAAACAACGGAAAAATAGGATAAAAGATATGTAATCCGTGCCGCTTGGCACATACATCTGTCAACACCATGAATAAAACACTACCAAGATCCGGAATCCCACGGTAACACAGACTAAAAGAGAATATACAGCTGTGGCTCTATGTATAAAGAGTGTCTAACAACGAAATGAAGGGAAAATGCCAACTAGTACTATTAGAATAGAAGGAAAGCCTCCGGATCCGCGGACGTAGCAGATCATACCTCGAGGTCTCCCAGAAAGCTGCGGAATCACCTAGCACGGGCCTGCTCTGATGTACCTGGATCTGCACAACAAAAGTGTGCAGAAGAGTAGCATGAGTACACCACGGCGGTACTCAGTAAGTGCCAAGCCTAACCTCGATGGAGTAGTGACGAGGAAGGTCAGGGCCCTACTGAGAAACAATAATATAATGATAATAACAACAATAAGCAGTTCAAATGATAATAATTTCCGAAATTTAACAACAAAATAAATGATTACTGCAATCGTCTACAATTAAGCTAACAACAAATAGTCAACTCAATAAAACCAGTCCAGGACCTGTGGGAATTGAACCCACAGTCCCATTCTCAGTACCTCTGGGTCTCCGGGAATCGAACCCACAGCCCATGTCTCAATAATATCTCAATAGCTCAGGATCTCCGGGAATCGAACCCGCAGTCCTTACCAATAATCAATAAATCTTAGGATCTCGGGAATCGAACCCGTAGTCCACATTTCAATAAAACTCAGGATCTCGGGAATCGAACCCGTAGTCCCTACCAATATCACTCCGGGTCTCTGGGAATCGAACCCACAGCCCTGGGTCTCCGGGAATTGAACCCGCAGTCCACAATCACAGCAAATAAAGGAATACAGAGAGAGAATAAATTATGCTTAACTATAACTTCACCGAAAAATAGTGCCAATAATTATCAAAAATAAGGCAATTAGGCAACTAAACAGTTAGGTACTACCTAATCATGCTTTTCTAACTACTACCGGTAAAATATCAAATTAACAGCTAAAGACAGGAATATCACTCATCGAACATTTTAAATAAAGTATGTGTTCAACAACCAGCGCATGTACACGCCCGTCACCTCGCGTACAAGGCATTTAAATTATCACAATAATATCCTAGGGGTGAAAGTCCCCCACACGAGGTTAGACAAGCCACTTACCTCAATTCCGGTACAAAACCGCTAAGAAATAACCTCTTGCCGCGAATGTCGGCCTCCACAAGTGTAGAATCCGATAAAAATCAATAGAATCACATCAAAATAGGCCAATTGGGCATTACCCAATCAAATTAACTCAAAATTTACCAAAACCCACAAGTTGCCAAAACCCGACTTTCGGTACGCTTATCGAAAAATCACGAAAATTATATTTTCGGGTTCCTTATCTCAATACAAGTCTAGGCATATAAAATTTACCAAAATCGGACTCCATTTGCCCACTCAAATCAGAGATTTTCTAACATTTAGGCCTAGGGCTCAAACCCACCTTTAATCTTCCAATTTCGGTGAAATAATCACGGATTTCATGATAAACCAACGAATTAAGGTCAAGAAACTTACCCCCGATGATTTCCCGATGATATCCCAGCGTTTCCCCTTCAAAATCCTCTCTTGGAGCTCAACAATGGAGGTTTTGGTGTGTTAGGCCGCGACTGAAATGTTCTGGACTTAAAGTCACTGCCAGGCCATTTTACTCTACGCGATCGCAGCACTGGGCTTGCGATCGCGATGCACAAAATATGGGCGGCCTAATTTTCCTCTACGCGATCGCGTGGCCCTGGACGCGATCGCAGTGAACATCTCAGCAACCCTACGCGATCGCAAACGTACTAACGCGATCGCGAAGAACAAACTCGTCCGGCTCCCCAAACTACCCTACGCGATCGCATACTCCCTCACGCGATCGCACTGCTTCCGACCAATACCCTACGCGATCGCGTGAAACCTTACGCGATCGCACTGGTTCAACCTCCAGACTTACGCGATCGCAGGCTTTACTTCGCGATCGCAGAGCTCAGGATTTCTCCCTTACGCGATCGCATGGCCATCTCCGCGATCGCGGAGAGCAAAATTGCTCTGCAATTATTGCAGCAGAACAACAGTGCCTTTTGGCACAAATTGGTCCGTTTGGACCCCCGAATTCATCCCGAGGCTCCCGGGACCCCAACGAAAACCACCAACATACTCCAAAACACGATACGAACTCATTCAAATCATAAAAACACGTCTAACAACATCAAAACCCATAATTCACATCGAATTCAAGCCTAAATTTCTTAAAACTTTCCGAATTGCACATTCGATCTAAAACCCGACCAAACGACGTCCGAATGACCTGAAACTTTGCGGACATATCCAAATTCACATAACGAAGCTACGGAAATTGTCGGAATTCCATTCCGACCCCCGGATCAAAATCTCACCTATCGTTCGGATTCGCCAAAATTTCAACCTTCGGCATTTCAAGCCTAATTGAGCTACGGACCTCCAAAATACATTCCGAACGCGCTCCCGACCCCGAAATCACCTAACGGAGCTAATGGAACCATCGGATTTCCGTTCCGAGATCGTCTTAACACTTTTTCGGCTACGGGCCATTTTCTAGCTTCAAAGCTCTTATTTAGGGACTAAGTGTCCCAAAATGCTCAAATTTTCAGAACCGACTCTCCCGGCAAACCACAATAGCAGAAATGAACTTAGGGAAACAGTTAAATTAGAGATTGGGGCGTAATTTTATAAAACGACCGGTCGAGTCGTTACATCTTCCCACACTTAAAGATTCGTTCGTCCTCGAACGAGCATAGAAAACATACCTGGAGTAGTAAAAAGATGAGGGTACTGGCTGCGCATATCCTGCTCGGTCTCCCAAGTCGCCTCCTCGACCGGCTGGCCCCGCCACCTGAACCTTTACCGAAGCGATGTTCTTTGACCTTAGCTTTCTGACTTGCTTGTCTAGAATGGCTACTGGCTCCTCAACATAAGACAGATCCTTGTCTAGCTGAACAGATGTGAAATCCAACACGTGCGACGGGTCGCCATGGTATCTCCGGAGCATGGAAACATGAAATACGGGGTGAACTCCGGCTAGGCCGGGAGGTAAGGCCAACTCATAAGCAACCTCCCCAACACGCCTCAAAATCTCAAAAGGGCCAATAAATCTAGGACTCAGCTTTCCTTTCTTCCCAAACCTCATAACACCCTTCATGGGCGAGACTCGAAGCAAAACCCGCTCGCCAACCATAAAAGCCACATCGCGAACCTTCTCGTCCGCATAACTCTTCTGTCTAGACTGGGCTGCACGAAGTCTGTCCTGAATCACCTTGACCTTGTCCATAGCCTCCTGAACCATATCAGTACCTAGCAACCTGGCCTCGCCCGGCTCAAACCAACCCACGGGAGACCTGCACCTCCTACCATATAGGGCCTCGTACGGTGCCATCTGAATACTAGACTGGTGGCTGTTGTTATAAGCAAACTCCGCCAGTGGCAAGAAGTGATCCCATGAACCTCCAAACTCAATCACGCACGCACGGAGCATATCCTCCAAAATATGAATAGTGCGCTCGGACTGCCCATTAGTCTGGGGGTGAAATGCTGTGCTCAGCTCCACCCGAGTACCTAACTCCTGCTGTACGGCTCTCCAAAACCGTGAAGTGAACTGAGTGCCTCTATATGAAATGATGGAAACTGGAATACCATGCAGCCGAACTATCTCCTTGATGTAGATCTCCGCAAGTCGCTCCGATGAATAAGTAGTGCTCACCGGTATGAAATGGGCGGACTTGGTCAGCCGATCCACGATGACCCAAATGGAATCAAACTTCCTAACCGTCCGTGGAAGTCCAGATACAAAGTCCATGGTAATGCGCTCCCATTTCCACTCGGGAATCTCGATCCGTTGCATCAATCCACCCGGACGCTGATGCTCATACTTCACCTGCTGGCAGTTGAGGCATCTAGAAACATAATCAACTATATCCCTCTTCATCCGCCTCCACCAGTAATGTTGTTTCAAGTCCTGATACATCTTCGCAGCTCCCAGATGGATGGAATACCGCGAGCTATGGGCCTCTGCTAGAATCGGCTCTCGAAGATCATCCACATTAGGCACACAGATACGCCCCTGCATCCTCATAACTCCATCATCCCCGATGGTAACATCTCGAGCATCGCCACGCCGAACTCTATCCTGAAGGACAAGCAAATGAGGGTCGTCGAACTGACGCTCCCTGATGCGGTCAAATAGAGAAGACCGAGAAACCACACAAGCTCGAACCCGGCTGGGCTCCGAAAGATCCAGTCCAACAAACTGCCTGGCCAAAGCCTGAACATCCATCGCCATAGGCCTGTCCGAAGCTGGTAGATATGCTAAACTCCCCAAACTCTCTGCCCGACGACTCAAGGCATCAGCAACCACATTAGCCTTGCCCGGATGATAGAGAATAGTAATATCATAGTCCTTCAGTAGCTCCAACCATCTCCTCTAACGCATATTCAGGTCCTTCTGCTTAAGCAAGTGCTGCAAGCTCCGGTGATCGGTGTAGATCTCACAAGGAACCCCATATAAATAATGACGCCAAATTTTCAAGGCGTGAACAATGGCAGCTAGCTCCAAATCATGAACAGGGTAATTCTTCTCATGCACCTTCAGTTGTCTCGACGCGTAGGCAATCACCCTACCGTCCTGCATCAATACCGCACCGAGTCCAACTCGTGAGGCATCACAATATACGGTATAGGACCCCGAACCTGTAGGCAACATCAATATAGGGGCCGAAGTCAACGCTGTCTTGAGCTTCTGAAAGCTCGCCTCACACTCGTCTGTCCACTGAAAAGGGGCACCCTTTTGGGTCAATCTAGTCATAGGTGCCGCAATCGAAGAGAACCCCTCTACGAAACGACGGTAATAGCCCGCCAAACCAAGGAAACTGCGAATCTCAGTAGCGGAGGAGGGTCTGGGCCAACTCCGCACGGCCTCCACCTTCCTCGGATCTACTCGAATACCATCACTCGACACCACGTGGCCCAAAAATGCCACTGAACTCAACCAGAATTAACATTTAGAGAACTTGGCATAAAGTTGCTTCTCTCCTCAGAATCTGAAGCACTATCCTCAAATGCTGCTCGTGCTCTTCCCGGCTCCGGGAATATACTAGAATATCATCAATGAAAACAATCACGAACGAGTCCGGATAAGGCCTGAACACAATGTGCATCAAATGCATAAAGGCTGCTGGGGCATTAGTCAGCCCAAAAGACATCACGAGGAACTCATAGTGACCATACCGGGTCCTGAAGGCAGTCTTCGGGATATCTGGCTCCCGAATCTTCAGCTGGTGATACCCGGAGCGCAAATCAATCTTAGAAAACACTTGTGCACCCTGTAGCTGGTCAAATAAATCATCAATACGGGGCAAAGGATACCGGGTTCTTCACTGTAACCTTGTTGAGCTGACGATAGTCAATACACATACGCATAGAACCGTCCTTTTTCTTCACAAACAATACAGGAGCACCCCAAGGTGAAACACTGGGTCGAATAAAACCCTTGCCTAATAACTCCTGTAACTGATCCTTCAACTCCTTTAACTCAGGAGGAGCCATACGGTACGGTGGAATAGAAATGGGCTGAGTGCCCGGCAACAAGTCAATAGCAAAGTCAATATCTCTGTCGGGCGGCATGCCCGGAAGATCAGCTGGAAATACATCAGCAAAGTCACGTACCACGGGAACAGAATCAATAGAGGGAGTGTCAATACTGACGTCCCGCACATAGGCTAGATAAGCAGCACACCCCTTCTCAACCATACGCTGAGCTCTGAGAAAAGAAATAACACGGCTAGGGGTGTGATCTAGAGTACCACTCCACTCAATACGTGGAATGCCTGGCATAGCCAGCGTCGCGGTCTTGGCGTGACAATCAAGAATAGCATAATGGGGCGACAACCAGTCCATGCCCAGAATAATATCAAAATCGACCATCCCAAGCAGCAATAGATCCGCTCTGGTCTCAAAATCACAAATGGTAATCAAACACGACCGATATACGCGGTCCGCAGCCAAAGAATCACCCACCGGAGTGGAAACATAAATGGGGGCACTCAAAGAATCCCGAGGCACACCCAGATGAGAAGCAAAGTAAGAAGACACATATGAAAAAGTGGAACGAGGGTCGAATAGAACCGATGCCTCCATGTGACTAACCAGAATAATACCTGTGATAACAGAATCAGATGCAACAGCCATAGCATGATCAGGATTAGCATAGAATCTGGCCTGTCCCCTCTCTCGGGGGCGGCCCCTGGCACCATGATCCCCGCCCCTGGCTGGCTGGACAGGTGGGGTGGTAGCTGGAGCTGGAACAACGGCCTGCTGACCTTGTGAACCATGCTGAGGCTGTGAAGTCTGTGTAGGCGCTCCCCTCCCATGCCTGGGGCACTCCCTAATTAGATGGAGAGTGTCCCCGCACTCAAAACATGCCCCGGGAGGACGCGATGGCTGTGATTGAATGGCCCCGCTTCCGCTGGACTGACCCCTGGAGGTACCCCGCATCGGAGGCGCACTGGAAACTGGGGGAGCATAGTAAGGCTCCTGAGGTGCTGGAGCTGGTGTACCACCAGCTGCTGGCAATGAATAATGAACCGGATGACCGGAATAACCCCTGCCAAATCGATCGGTTGCTGCAATACAGGCACCAGAGAAATGACCCAACTTACGAGACCTCTTGGCGTCCCTCTCTCCTTGTTCCCTAGCGAGCATACCCTCAATCCTCCTGGAAATGCTCACTTCTTGCTGATAAGATATATCCATCTCCAACTCTCTGGCCATGCTGGACCGAATCGGCGGAATCGGGCCCTCGATAAATCTCCGCACTCTCTCCCAGACCGTGGCTACAAAAGCCGGTGCATTCGTGGCTAGGCGGGTGAAACTGATAGCATACTCTGATACTGACGTGGAGCCCTATCGCAACCGCTCAAACTCCGAGTGCCAAGAATCCCTAAGGCTCTGAGGAACAAACTCTCTCAAAAACAGATCTGAAATCTGCGTCCAGGTCAATGAAGCAGACTCCTCCGGACTATCCAACTCGTACGTGCGCCACCAATCATAAGCGGCCCCACGAAACTGAAAAGCAGTGAAGGAAACCCCGCCGGTCTCCACAATCCCCATGGTACGAAGGATACGATGACACTCCTCCAAAAAACCTAATGCATCGTCGGTAGCCAAACCACTGAACACTGGAGGATCATATTTCTTGAACCTCTCTAATCTACGCTGCTCGTCCTCGAAGGCGGCTGGTCCACCTCCGGGCTGTGCTGGGGCTGCATGAGGCATAATAATAATCTCTGGAACCTGTCCCACTGGCACTCACTGCTCATGTGTAGTGGCTGTAGGAGTCTGGGCCCTCCCCCGGCCTGAGATGTAGCTGCAGTGAGAGGAAGCAACCCTGCCTGAACTAAAGTGGTATACATACTCATGAACTGGGCCAGGGTCTCCTGGAGTGCTGGAGTAGTAGCAGCTATAGCCGGTGTGCCAGGTACCTGCGCTCCAACCTGATCCACTGGTGGCACCTCAGCGGCAGCGCGCGCGGGTGTTGTGGCCGCACCTCGGGCGCGTCCTCGTCCTCTACCTCGGCCCCGGCCTCGAACGGCGGCAACAGGGGCGCGGGTACCCGATCGTCGCGAGTAGCTCGTGTCCTCACCATCTGTGAGAGAATAGAAAGCAATAGTTTAGATTTTGATGCCAAAAATGTCGCACGACAAGGAATCCAAAAGAAATGAAGAGTTTCCTAAACAGTTACATAGCCCCTCGTAGATAAATACAGACGTCTCCGTATCGATCAGCGAGACTCTAAGTAACCGGTCTGTGTCCCGTGACTCCTATGAACCTAGAGCTCTGATACCAACTTGTCACGACCCTAGTTCACAAATCGTGAACATGTCGTGATGGCACCCAGCCCCCACGACTAGGTAAGCCTAACACGTTGCTGAATATACAAGCTATGAACACTTAAATAAGAAACAACGGAAAAATAGGATAAAAGATATGTAATCCGTGCCGCTTGGCACATACATCTGTCAACACCATGAATAAAACACTACCAAGATCCGGAATCCCACGGTAACACAGACTAAAAGAGAATATACAGCTGTGGCTCTATGTATAAAGAGTGTCTAACAACGAAATGAAGGGAAAATGCCAACTAGTACTATTAGAATAGAAGGAAAGCCTCCGGATCCGCGGACGTAGCAGATCATACCTCGAGGTCTCCCAGAAAGCTGCGGAATCACCTAGCACGGGCCTGCTATGATGTACCTGGATCTGCACAGCAAAAGTGTGTAGAAGAGTAGCATGAGTACACCACGGCGGTACTCAGTAAGTGCCAAGCCTAACCTCGATGGAGTAGTGACGAGGAAGGTCAGGGCCCTACTGAGAAACAATAATATAATGATAATAACAATAATAAGCAGTTTAAATGATAATAATTTCCGAAATTTAACAACAATAAATGATTACTGCAATCGTCTACAATTAAGCTAACAACAAATAGTCAACTCAATAAAACCAGTCCAGGACCTGTGGGAATCGAACCCACAGTCCCATTGACAGTACCTCTGGGTCTCCAGGAATCGAA
Organism: Nicotiana noctiflora; assembly: GCA_032618575.1. Lineage (NCBI taxonomy): Eukaryota > Viridiplantae > Streptophyta > Magnoliopsida > Solanales > Solanaceae > Nicotiana > Nicotiana noctiflora. The sequence goes on from JASVEL010005849.1 coordinate 121,342, forward strand.
CCCGCAGCCCATGTATCAATAAATATCTCAAAAGCTCAGGATCTCCGGGAATCGAACCCGCAGTCCTTACCAATAATCAATAAATCTTAGGATCTCGGGAATCGAACCCGTAGTCCACATTTCAATAAAACTCAGGATCTCGGGAATCGAACCCGTAGTCCCTACCAATATCACTCCGGGTCTCTGGGAATCGAACCCACAGCCCTGGGTCTCCGGGAATTGAACCCGCAGTCCACAAACACAATAAATAAAGGAATACACGGAGAGAATAAATTATGCTTAACTATAACTTCACCGAAAAATAGTGCCAATAATTATCAAAAGTTCAAATAAGACAATTAGGCAACTAAACAGTTAAGGTACTACCTAATCATGCTTTTCTAACTACTACCGGTAAAATATCAAATTAACAGCTAAAGACAGGAATATCACTCATCGAACATTCTTAAATAAAGTATGTGTTCAACAACCAGCGCATGTACACGCCCGTCACCTCGCGTACAAGGCATTTAAAGTATCACAATAATATCCTAGGGGTGAAAGTCCCCCACACGAAGTTAGACAAGCCACTTACCTCAATTCCGGTACAAAACCGCTAAGTAGTAACCCTCTTGCCACGAATGTCGGCCTCCACAAGTGTAGAATCCGATAAAAATCAATAGAATCACATCAAAATAGGCCAATTGGGCATTACCCAATCAAATTAACTCAAAATTCACCAAAACCCACAAGTTGCCAAAACCCGACTTTCGGTACGCTTATCGAAAAATCACAAAAATTATATATTCGGGTTCCTTATCTCGATACGAGTCTAGGCATATAAAATTTACCAAAATCGGACTCCGTTTGCCCACTCAAATCAGAGATTTTCTAACATTTAGGCCTAGGGCTCAAACCCACCTTTAATCTTCCAATTTCGGTGAAATAATCACGGATTTCATGATAAACCAACGAATTAAGGTCAAGAAACTTACCCCCGATGATTTCCGGATGATATCCCAGCGTTTCCCCTTCAAAATCCTCTCTTGGAGCTCAACAATGGCGGTTTTGGTGTGTTAGGCCGCGGCTGAAATGTTCTGGACTTAAAGTCACTGCCAGACCATTTTACTCTACGCGATCGCAGCACTGGGCTTGCGTTTCTGGACTTAAAGTTACTGCCAGGCCAATTAACTCTACGCGATCGCGTGACCCTGGACGCGATCGCAGTGAACAACTCGGCAACCCTACGCGATCGCAAACGTACTAACGCGATCGCGAAGAACAAACTCGTCCGGCTCCCCAAACTACCCTACGCGATCGCATACTCACTCACGCGATCGCACTGTTTCCGACCAATACCCTACGCGATCGCATGAAACCTCACGCGATCGCACTGGTTCAACCTCCAGACTTACGCGATCGCAGGCTTTACTTCGCGATCGCAGAGCTCAAGATTTCTCCCTTACGCGATCGCATGGCCATCTCCGCGATCGCGGAGAGCAAAATTGCTCTACAGATATTGCGGCAGAACAGCAGTGCCTTTTGGCACAAATTGGTCCGTTTGGACCCCGAATTCATCCCGAGGCTCCCGGGACCCCAACGAAAACCACCAACATACTCCAAAACACGATACAAACTCATTCAAATCATAAAAACACGTCTAACAACATCAAAACCCATAATTCACATCGAATTCAAGCCTAAATTTCTTAAAACTTTCCGAATTGCACATTCGATCTAAAACCCGACCAAACGACGTCCGAATGACATGAAAATTTGCGGACATATCCAAATTCACATAACGAAGCTACAAAAATTGTAGGAATTCCATTCCGACCCCCAAATCAAAATCTCACCTATCGTTCGGATTCGCCAAAATTTCAACCTTCGGCATTTCAAGCCTAATTGAGCTACGGACCTCCAAAATACATTCCGAACGCGCTCCTAACCCCGAAATCACCTAACGGAGCTAATGGAACCATCGGATTTCCGTTCCGAGATCGTCTTAATACTGTTCCGGCTACGGGCCATTTTCTAGCTTTAGAGCTCTTATTTAGGGACTAAGTGTCCCAAAATGCTCAAATTTCCAGAACCGACTCTCCCGGCAAACCACAATAGCAGAAATGAACTTAGGGAAACAGTTAAATTAGGGATTGGGGCGTAATTTTATAAAACGACCGGTCGGGTCGTTACAGAAGGATAGGAATATATGTTGGGTTTGAATCACCCTCTATTATTCGCTATCTTGAACCATTGATAGGAGATTTATTTACTACCCGATTTGCAGATTGTCGGTTTGATCAAACAAATTTCCCACTATTAGGGGGAGAGAAAAAGGAAATCAAAAGAGAAATTGTGTGGAAAGTTTCATCATTATCTCATTTTGACCCACGCACCCCTATATGTAATCAGGAGGTCCAGAAGATCATCCATTTACAAAATATAGCAAATCAAATGCCAGGCGCATTTACTGATTTGAAAAGGATAACTAAGTCACATATCCCTGCAGAGAATGTGCCTATCCAAATTGATGTTCCAGTAGGACCATCTACTAGCATGAAAGCTAGTGAACCTAAAGCACGCCTGAAGCGTGGTAGGCCTTTGGATTCTAAGGATCGAAATCCTCGAAAAAGAAAATCGGCAAATGATCAAAATTATACCATGAAGGGATCTCCTGAAGAGACCCAAGATCTAATTAGTTCTGAGATTCCTGAAGAAATCAACGAACCCGAAACTCATGTAAGTGAAGAACTTTTAATAAGTTCGACCGGTGATGGGATTAATTTAAATCGTTCTGAAATAGTGGTGGATAATATTTTTGCATATAATGTCGCACTTAATATTATGCAAGATAGTGAGGATCTTGAACCTCGATCTGTCGAAGAATGTCGACAAAGATCTAATTGGCCAAAATGGCAAGAAGCAATTCAATCAGAATTGAAATCACTTGCTAAAAGAGAGGTATTTGGACCAGTTGTCCAAACACCTGCTGGTATAAAACTAGTTGGTCATAAATGGGTTTTTGTGCGAAAAAGGAATGATAAAAATGAAGTTAAAAGATATAAAGCTCGCCTTGTTGCACAAGGATTCTCACAATGACCTGGAGTCGATTTTAATGAAACATATTCACCTGTTATGGATGCCATAATATTTCGATATCTCATCAGTTTAGCACTACATGAAAAACTTGAAATACATCTAATGGATGTAGTTACAGCTTATCTGTACGGTTCACTTGATAATGAAATTTATATGAAAATCTCTGACGGATTTTAAATGCCTGAAGTAAAATCTCAGGAAATGTATTCAATTAGATTACAAAGATCTTTGTACGGTTTAAAGCAATCCGGGCGCATGTGGTATAATCGCCTTAGTGAATATTTACTGAAAGAAGGTTACATAAATGATGTTGTTTGTCCATGTATTTTTATAAAGAAAATGGAATCAGAATTTGTTATACTTGCTGTTTATGTTGATGACATAAATCTTGTTGGAACTCCAGAAGAGCTCCAAAAGGCAATTGAATATCTTAAGAAAGAATTTGAGATGAAAGATCTTGGAAAGACTAAACTTTGTCTTGGTATGCAAATTGAACATTTAGCAGAAGGGATCTTTATCCATCAATCTGCCTATATAGAAAAGGTCTTAAAACGCTTTTACATGGACAAAGCACACCCATTGATTACACCAATGGTTGTTCGATCACTTGAAGTAAATAAGGATGTGTTCCGACCTCTAGAAGAGGACGAGGAACTCCTTGGTCCCGAAGTACCGTATCTCAATGCAATTGGTGCACTAATGTATCTTGCTAATGCTACGAGGCCTGGCATAACATTTTTTTGTTAATTTACTAGCAAGATATAGTTCTTCTCCTACACGGAGACATTGGAACGAGATTAAGCATATATTGCGATATTTAAAGGGAACTCTTGATATGGGTTTGTTTTATGCTAACAAAGATAGTGCAGATCTTGTTGGTTATGCAGATGCAGGTTATTTATCCGATCCCCATAAAGCTCGATCTCAAACCGGATATGTATTTACGTATGGAGGTACTGTCATATCATGGCGCTCCACAAAGCAATCTATTGTTGCTACTTCTTCAAATCACGCTGAGATAATAGCTATTCATGAAGCAAGTAGGGAATGCGTATGGTTGAGATCAATAATTCATTTTATTCGAGAAAAATGTGGTTTGGAATGTGAAAAAAGACCCACAATTTTATACGAAGACAATGTTGCATGCATAGCCCAATTGAAGGGAGGATTTATAAAAGGAGATAGAACGAAGCACATTACACCAAAATTATTCTACACACATGACCTTCAGAAAAATGGTGACATTGATGTGCAACAAATCCGTTCAAGTGATAATCCAACAGATTTATTCACTAAATCTTTGCCAACTTCAACTTTTGAGAAGATGGTATTCAAGATTGGAATGCGCAGACTCAAATATTTGAAACAAGGTTTCCATTAGGGGGAGTAAAATATGCGATGCACTCTTTTTCCCTTACTAAGGTTTTTTTCCCATGTGGTTTTCCTTATAAGGTTTTTAATGAGGCACCAAGCAATGCGTATTACTAAATATGTGTACTCTTTTTCCTTCACTAGGATTTTTCCCACGTGGTTTTTCCTAGTAAGGTTTTAATGAGGCACATTATTTTTTAATGAACATCCAAGGGGGAGTATTATAAAAATATTATATTATGGATGTTCGTACTCCGTTGTGAATAAGCTTCCTGGAGAAGTTTATTCATATGGGGTTGCACCGTAAATATGTTTATCTATATAGTACTATATTGGAAATAAGCTTCCTGAAGAAGCTTATCACTTTGGTACCCGGTTACGGATAAACATTACCGTCGGTAGAAGATTATCCATACTGGGTATAATAAGCTTATCCTTTCGGTATCCGATTATGGATAAATATTACTCCCGGTAGAAGATTATCCATACTGGGTATAATAAGCTTATTCTTTCAGTATTTGGTTATGGATAAACATTACCCCCGGTAGAAGATTATCCATACCGGGTAATGAGCTTATCCTTTCAGTACTAGATAAACATTACTCTTAGTATAAGATTATCCATATTTGGTATAGTAGTAGCTTACACAGCAGCTTGTAGTAGCAGCTTCCTTTCTTCTATAAATAGAAGGGTTTTCATTTCATTATGTACATCGGTTTGAATTCAAATAATATATCAGTCTCTCTCTATACTTGTCTTTACTTTACAGTCTTTATTTTATAACACGTTATCAGCACGAGACTTTGCTATCACGAGCAAATTCTTTTAAAGTATCTGAGGTAAGAACTTTCTTTTCCTAAATAATGTCAAATCTTTCTAAACTTATATATATATGCTATAAAATAATAAAAGAACAAGAACAATATTGCAGAGAAATAGAGAGAGAATTCTTATTGAATTTTGGGATGATTTACAATGGGGTAAGACCCATCTATTTATAGGAGAAATATGACTTAGTCACAAAGTAAAACTCTCCACAAGATAGACATTCACTCTAAATAGAATTCTATTCGTAACACTCCCCCTTGAATGTCTATTCAATGATAATGTGCCTCGTTAAAACCTTAACTAAAAGAAACCCAATGGGAAAAAAATTCTAGAGAAGGAAAAAGAGTGCACATATCTAATAATACGCATTTTGGTTGCCTCGTTAAAAACATTGCAAGGAAAACCCAGTGGGACAAAACCTTGTAAGGGAAAAAGAGTGCAACACGCATTAACTCCCCTGATGAGAGCATCAATTCACATCCTTGAGCCTTCACATCCCAATCTTGTACATTAGCTTCTTGAAGGTTGACGTCGATAAAGATTTTATATCGGTTTCAATGTATTTTCATAATGACATAACATAGAAATCTCTTCATTCATATATTGAGGTACCTGAATCTCTCATGAGATATTATGAAGTGTTATGCCATGTGATCTTCTAGATCACTTGCCTCCTTTATTATGATCATTTTGATCATTTGCTCACCTTCTTTCTCAAGAAGTTTATTTGAAACTGATTTGTCTATACACTTTAAGCTTACCATAGACTTTATCATTCTAGGACTTAATATGAGCATTTGTAATGAGAATATAGTTACTTTCTTTGGGTCAGCAAATGCGTCTGGCATGCTTTGCAATAAATTACACATGGATTATCCTTTTATGAACTTCAAGTTCATATTATTTTATTTGAGGATCTAGATGCAGAAACGATAATTCATTCCTCGTAACTTTTCTCAACGGTTGTATCTTTTTTCCCTTCATGTTAGAAAAAACTAACTTATTTCCTCAACTTTGAGAACTCATCTTTGTGCGTTGTGGTGTTAATCAAAATATACACCGCACATCAATAATAATAATAAGATGAAATTATTTGGTTCCCGACCCTGAACCACTTGTGAGGGGAGAATGTAATATACTTTCGTATATATTCTATATCAAATTGATATAGATAACTTTGTTCTCATAAGCAATACTTTAGCTATTAAGTGGAGGAACTCAATAAATCATTTTGCTAAACCAGCTGTGATGTAGACCAACTTATCAAGATGAACTTCTTGAATAGAAAATCTGGAAATTATGCTCTAAATAAAAATATTGAGCAAGTTACCTCGCACACACCGGTCAGGTTGCGGGTTAATAATAATTGCACATGTAACCATCTCATAGATGCATCTTATGTGGTATACATGGCAAGTGAATGGGATCATATTCACCTTTGATATTTTTAGCATTCATGGGATTCAGTCCCACTTTTAGTTGGTATATTAATTAATGAGAACATGCACATAAAAGAATTCGTAAAGAACTTTCTAGTTCTTTAATGTTTACCCATGTGAATTCTCTTTATTTTTGCACATCATACTTAAATTGATATGGGTAAATCAATTATGCCAACTGAATAAATTATCAATATTGATAAATTTCAGATTTACACCATGATGTGTGTAATTATGAATAAACTCCAAGTTTATTATGATATGGGTTTTATATCAATAAAATATCCACTTCATTGTGGTATTCTTTTGTTTATGTAGTACAAATTGGAGATAAAGCGGGTAGCTTTTTACATACATATTATCCCGCTACAAGTTGTAGTAATAGAAGATATTAAATCTTTCCTTTATTTATAGTCTCAATATAATCAACCGCTTTCGCGAATACTTTGGAAAACTGAATATGTTTCTTTGAGACTTACTACAACACAATACCTTGTTGGTAATCAATTGTGTTTCTCCAAAATAATGGTAATTGGCTCTTCCAGAGCTCTCAATTAATTGGTAGTACCACATAATCATCAACACCTATATGGTGAATATCTCTTTTAAAGAGAAAGTTATACCATTATGTGTATGGTCAAAATTATATACAAGATCTGTTTCTTGCATTACCGTTGTCTTTTAATAATCACAATGCCAAAATATTTTGGCGTACAATATGTACGTGACCAATGATCATTCATGCCATAATAATGATATTATTTTCTTATATCATCTCAAACCTCCTTTTAGAGGTGAGTGTGGTGTAATCACTACCACTAGCACATTTATATTCTTCCAAAAACGAATATATATTCATAAATCAGATGTTTTCTCATTCACGTCATGAATGGACCATAGTCATCCGTATGTGCTTTATAAAATCTCATGTCAAATCGATGACAAATATTTTCACAAAGTGTGAGATTATTTTGAGAATCCTTATTGTTCTCATTACCACATATGATGACGATTATAATTTCGTCTATTGCCACGTCCATATCCATTGATTATTCATGGTAATAATTTTGTCTTCTTTCAGACTTATTACATATTGCTATCACATTCTCTAAAGGGAATGAGAATGGAGCAAATTCAATGGGACGAGTTTTCAATTCTTTGCCCACAATTATACATGAATTTAATCATGGCAATGCATAGAAATTTTACCACTTCATGTGGGTGTAATTTCTTAAAAACTCCATTAGAGTTATAATCAAACTTTGTTGTCTTCGCCTGTATATAAAATCAAATTATAGAATTTCAAGAATTTGAAAGAGAAAAGTAAAATACTTACCTTAAATGCAGAATTTTAATCATGAAGGAAGTTCATGAAACAATTGACAATCATTATGCTCAATCCCAAAGTTTCTACTCAATTGATTAGAGTCTCGTGCTGATAACGTGTTATGAAATAATAAAAGAAGAAGAACAATATTGCAGAGAAAGAGAAAGAGAGAATTCTTATTGAATTTTGGGATGATTTACAATGGGGTAAGACCCGTCTATTTATAGGAGAAATATGACTTAGTCACAAAGTAAAACTCTCCACAAGATAGACATTCACTCTAAATAAAATTCTATTCATAACAATATATATATATAATTCTACTTAGAGTGAGCGTCTATCTTGTAGAGAGTTTTACTTTGTGACTAAGTTATTTTTTCCCTATAAATAAAGGGGTCTTACCCCATTGTAAATCATCCCAAAATTAAATAAGAATTTTTCCTCTTTCTTTCTATGCAATATTGTTCTTCCACTTTTATTGCTTCATAACACGTTATCTGCGCGAGGCTCTAGCGTCTCAAGAAGATTAAGGTATAACTTTCCTCCTCTTTTTAATTATGACTGACATTATAAAAAAAGTTGGTTGCCCTTGAAATTTCGGTCAAGAACTATATGACATGAGTGTTGGATGCTGAAATCCATTTAGATGCAATGGGGCTTGGAGACGCCACTAAAGAAAAAACTAAAGTATCCACCCAAGACTGTGCTAAGGCATTGATTTTCTTGCGCCATCACCTTGATTAATGGTTGAAAATAGAATATCTCACAGTCAAAGATCCACTTGTTTTGTGGAATGACTTAAAGAAAATATATGATGATTTAAAGTTGGTCACTCTTCCACAAGCACGATATGATTGGGCTGATCTGAGGCTCCAAGACTGTATGTCTATTTTGAATATAATTCTACGATGTTCAGAATTACTTCTAAATTGAAACTTCGTGGAGATACTATCACTGATTATGATATGCTTGAAAAAATATTTATAACGTTTCATGCCTCCAATATGGTTCTGCAATAGCCGTACAGAGAGAAAGGTTTCAAGAAGTACTCTGAACTGATTTTTCTTCTCCTTGTGGGTGAGCGAAATAATGACTTGCTCATGAGAAATCACGAAAATTGACCCAATAGGTCTACACCATTGCCTGAAGTGGATGAGGTATATTCTCATTATGCTAAGCGTGGAATAGGCTGTGGCTCTATTCGTGGTCGTGGTCATGGTCATGGCCGTGATCGTGGACAAGGAAGAAATTTTCCTGGTATTAATCACCCCCCAAAGAAAAATAACCACCAAAAGTGGAAAGGGAAAGATGAGAAGCCAAAGGTGAATGGTTTAGAAACTGAATGTCTTGTGGTGGAAAAGGGGCATTGGGAAAATATTTGTCATGTACTAAGACATTTGGTTGAGCTTTATCAAGCATCTCTAAAGAATAAAGGTCTTGAAGCCGATTTGGTCTCTGACAATGATTTTGACATCACCCACTTGGATGTGGCAGACTTCTTTGAACGCCCTGATGAAAAAAATAGACCACTTGATCAGTGATCCGTGGTTAAAGATGATTGAGTAGTTTAATTTTTATTTTTATCTATTTGTAGTAGCTAGTGAATAAATATCATGCAATCATACTTCTTTACATGAGTAGTAATTATTAGTATCAATTATTATTATTATTATTTATTTTATGAAATCGTATTAGTTCGTCTTGATTAAATTCTAGTATTCGTTTTCATCAATATTTCAATTTCTCTTTATTCTCGATGCTTGTTACTTAAAAAAAACTTTGTTACATTCTTTCAAAACTAATTGTTGGGGTTACATGACGACGTTTGGGCTGTTGGTGTTGCTTCTTTGTATTTGGGTTTGGTCCAATTTATTTTATTTATTAATTTATGAATAGGTTAGTCAAGAGGCCCAATGTATATATATGGGACCATATACAGAAGTTTGGGGATTTTCGGGATTTTGGTTCACTTTATAGAAATATGAAATACTTTCTCTCCAATTTCCTTTCTTCTCTCAAGCCCTAGCTACAATTTTATCAATCTCTCTTTCAATTTTGAATGTTAATATGGTATCAGAGCAGGGAATCCGATGAATCTCATCATTATCTATCTAGGGATGTTACCCTCATTAGTTTTCATTGAGTTTTTCCTCCTCGTCGGAGATTTATGATTTTGTCAGAAATTCATGATTTCTTCAATTTCTGTCGGAATTATTAGAAGTTTTTGTGTGAATTTCTTCTACTCTGCTGCCCGAGTTTTACTTTCGAGAATAACGTTTTGGTATTCACTCACTTTCGTCATATCGATTTCACCGAAGCTAAAGTCGATTGCGTCTCAATTTCACCGGAGCTAAAATTGATTCTGCTGAATTTTATTACCAATGCCTTTACTTCTTCAGGCTGCGAAGAAGTCTGGTATATTATTCTCTACCTAACTCGTTGCACGCATAGTTGTGTATGTTGTTGTGTTGTTGACGGTGTAGATTTTCATTCTTCTTGATCAATTTATTTGCTACAATGGTTAATTCTGTTCCTAAAACATCTTCGTCCACTACCTATACTCCTAAGCCTTATAGTCCGTTGTTTCTTTTCCCTTCTGATGTCCCTGGCATTTGCCTTGTTCTTGTGCCATTTTAGGGGATTGGTTTTGGAAGATGGAGACTTAGTATGATCGTGTCGTTATCTGCAAGAAATAAAATAGGGTTCATAGATGAGTCTTGTGTCAAACCTGCCGAGAATTCTCCTCAATTTTGGGCAGTGGGATAGGTGCAATAATATGGTCATATCATGCTTAACTAGTTCGTTATCACCAGATATAGATGAGAGCGTGCAGTATTCCTAGATTGCTGAAAGTATGTGGTTGCAATTGAATAATAGGTATGGGAGTGTTAATAGAACCTATGTTTTTGAAATAAATAAATAAGTTGCTTCTACTTTCCAGGGGACTCTCGATCTTGCTTCATATTTCAATAAACTTAAAACACTATGGGATGAATTGGAGATTATGTGCAGTAGTCATGCAAATTCTTATGTTTGTACTGCTAAGGTGGGTCTCCAAAAGAAGAAGGAAGAGGATAAGGTCGATCAATTTCTCATGGGGTTCAATGAGGTCTACATAGGGGTTAGAAGCAACATTTTGATGATGCAGCGAGTTCCATCTCTTTATACTGTCTATAACATTCTGTTGCAAGATGAAAAACATAGACAGGTTATCCCCAACACCCTGTTCAACTCAGAATCAGCTTCTTTTAATGCATCAACAAGCCTTCCCCTCAATTTCCACCTCAAAAACAATATACACAAAGAGTCGATTTTGATTAATATGGCAACAAGGTGAATTTTTATCAAACCAAGGTTTCTTTGTCTTGCAAGTATTGTAAAAAACCTGGTCACACAATTGAAAAATGTTACAAATTACATGGATTTCCTCCAAATTTTAAATTTACAAAGGGGCAGTCTAAAGGATTTGGTACTGCTGAAAGTGTTGAGGGACAATCTTCTAATATCTCTGAATCTCCTTCATCATGTTCTTCACCTAGGAAAGATTCTTTGATTCCTGGCTCACCAAGGAGGAGTACTCTCAGTTGATGAACCTACTCCAATAGTCTAAACCGGGTGAATCTAGTTCTCAGCCACTTCTCATGGGTTTTGCCAATTTTGTTGGTATTAATTCCTCTTCTCCTGTGTGTTTGAATGGTAGTTCTGCTGTGCGCATGTTAACTAGTGTAGCTGGAAGGGTGTGGGTAGTGGATTCTGGAGCAACTGACCATATGACTTCTAACAAAAATCTTCTCTTTAACATCACACCTCTTCCTGTCCCTTATCTAGTTTCTTTGTCTAATGGTTACAAAGCTAAAGTTACCTGCACAAGCTATTTGATTTTGTTGCCATCTTTTACCCTTCATCATGTCTTGTACATTCCTACTTTCCATTATAATTTGATTTCTGTGAGCAAATTGATTATTCAGTTCAATTGTAATGTACTGTTCACTTCCCTCTCATGTATACTTCTACGGGAGCATTCTATGAAGAAGCTTCTGGAGCTTGGTAGAATGGAACAAGGACTATACAAGCTCTACCTTAATCATTTTTCTCCTCTTAAACTCTCTAATTTTGTTGTTCTTGATATTAATAATTCTGTTTCTGCTTCTAATAATGTAGTACAAAATGCTGATTTTTCATTGCATGCAAATCAGCCAGTTATGAATTCAAACTCTGTTGCTTATTTATCATCTTGTATTGTTCAGCGAATTATGAATAAAAATAATTTTGTTTGGCATTGTAGATTAGGACGTGTTCCTTTTGTGCAAATGAAAAGTATACCTTGTGTTTCTAATGACCTGTCAGCCAAATAGCCTTTTACATGTCCTATTTATCCCTTACCTAGACAACATAAGTTACCATTCCCAGATAGTTCTTCTCAGTCTACTTCATTGTTTCAACTTATTCATGTTGATACTTGGGGACCTTACCACACTTAAAGATATTCTGGTGCTAAGTACTTTATTACCATAGTTGATGACTATAGCAGAGCAACATGGACACATTTATTGCACTCTAAAAGCTATGCATTTTCATAAATTCCCTCGAGGTTTGGGGATGAGTTCCTCTCTATTCAGTTGCCATATCAGGTTGCCCAGGATAGAAGGACATGTTCCATCACCTATTCCTTCTTGTGGTGCAGCTTCAGGCTGGATTGTTGTTTTATTTGAGTTTTTTACCAGCCCAATTTCTTCATCATCAGGTGTCTGCCTCTCAGCAAGAATGTTAGTTTCATAAAAAACAACATGTACATTTTTTTCTACACACAGTTCTTTTGTTATATATCTTATAAGCTTTATTATGTGAAGAATATCCCAAGAATATGTCACGATCCTGTCACGACCCCAAATCCGGTCGTGATGGCGCCCAGCACATTGCTAAGCCAGCCTGACCAATCCATATCAACCACGGAGCTAGAAGCTCTCTTTAACCCATTTAAGCAAATTAATTCACGAAATAACAGCGATACATGTAACGAAAACGGGGAACCAAGTCCCATAATACATCAACTCCCATAGACCAAGGGTCAAGAGTCATGAGCCTCTAATGAACATGAGTGTATAAGGGTTTACAAAATACCAAGTGCGGAAAGAAATGTCAATACAAAATCAAAAGACAGTAGGAAGGAATATCGGGTCCTGCGGACTCTGCAGCTACCTCGAATATCCACAAGCGTCGCCTCGCACAGCTACTGGATCACTTGCTGAGAGGTACCGGATCCGCACACGAGGTGCAGGGAGTAAAATGAGTACTGCCAGACTCAGTGGTAATAAACAAGGGTAAGACAGCGCATATAAGAAATCCGCAATAAAGCACTATGTAAAGCTATAATCGGCTACTCTGTCACAGAATTAATATTCACTGTACCTGTACCAACAAATACCAATAAATAGTATAACAGCTAGCAGGTGTAGCTAAATGAAATGCAATGCATGATATGACCGCTACGGCGCGTAGCCCGACTCCAATTTTGGGTACCCGTGCTCACTGTGGGGGTTCAGACTCCGGAGGGGCTCCTACAGCCCAAGCACATCTCATAGAGATATTCCTGCGGCGTGCAGTCCGATCCAACATATATCTCGCTGCGGCGCGCAGCCCGATCCACTACTAGTCAGCTAATATGCAAATACAGCCTCGCAGGCTCAAAAGTAGTTTTTGAAAACTCTTTTATCATTTTTCGGTTGGAAAACAGTAATACCAAGTTCCAGAGATTGGAATTAGCATAATAACAAAAATAGCTGCGGACTAGTAGTAAACTAGCATGTCTATGTGATAAGACAATGATAACGATCCTCGCGGGATCCAATAACTGGCTCACGGCCCACATGTATAATCAACCGCCTGAGAAGGGGGTTCCTCGGCTCAAGAGTGGCCATTATCACAATATATATATATATATATATACAACCATCCGAGAAGGAGGTTCGACGGCTCTAGAATAGCCAATAATACAGTATCAACAGGTTGGACTAATATGTAGTCTCCAGTTCATGATCGACCCCGCACTCTCGAGAGTGTGCGTGTCTCGCCGCTATACAGCGTCACAAAGTGGTATATCGGGGTTTCGAACCCGCTGGTCATCACCCACATCTATTACTCACCTCAATACAGCGCGACGACTACTCCGCGATGCCACTGCCACGAGAATCAAGCTCCGCACGCGTAGAATCTGATCAAATATAGTAGAAACACATCAAATTAGGCCAATGGGATGACGCCCAATCAATATAACTCAATTTACATCAAAGTTCCCAAAGTTGTCAAAACCCGACTTTCGGTACGCTTATCGAAAAATCACGAAAGTCACATATTCGGAACCCTCATCTCAATACGAGTCTAAGCATATCCATTTTACCAAATTCGGACTCCATTTGCCCATTCAAAACCTTGATTTTCTAAAGTTCAAGACTAGGGCTAAATCCTCCATAAATTACCCCAAATTCCTCCATTTTCATGATATAATTGCATAATATTACCAATACTAATCGTAGTTTAAGTCCATAGATGATTACCTGATGATTTCCCTTGAATTTCTCTTCAAAATCGCCCAAATCGCCTCTAAAGCCGAGACCCAAAATGTGTTAAATGTTCTGAAATTTTTCTAACTTCTGATACACTTACTTACAGCGATTTTCGCTTCTGCGGAAGAATTTCCGCTCCTACGCGTCCGCTTCTGCGGAGACTCGACCGCTCCTGCGGACTTTCCGCTTCTGCGACTAGGCGTCCGCCTCTGCGGACTCGCCTAAGCGGCTCCCTTCCGCTTCTGCGATGGCCGCTTCTGCGGCTCCCTGCCCGCTCCCGCGCTTCCGCTTCAGCGGAAAATGCTCCGCTTCTGCGGAGCCCAGCGCTTCTGCGCTCCTGGTCCGCTTCAGCGCACCCGCTCCTGCGCCCAAAATTCCGCAGGAGCGGAAACAACAGAAGCAGTGCACCAGTTCTGCAATTTTCCATGTTTTTCTCCCGATTAACCATCCGAAAACACCCCGAGGCCCCCGGGACCTCATTCAAACACACCAACACATCCTAATTCCTTATTCGAACTTGTTCCAATCCTCAAAACACGTCTAACAACATCAAAACCCATAATTCGCATCGAATTCAAGCCTAAATTCCTTAAAACATTCCAAATTACACATTCAATCAAAAACCCGACCAAACGACGTCCGAATGACCTGAAATTTTGCAGGCACATCCAAAATCACCTAACGGAGCTACTGCAACTGTCGGAATTCCATTCCGACCCCCGAATCAAAATCTCACCTACCGTTCGGATTTCGCCAAAATTCAACCTTAGCCAATTCAAGCCTATTTCTACACCGTGCCTCCAAATTCAATTCCGATCGCTCCCCTAAGTCACAAATCACCTTCCGGAACTAACCGAATCATCAGAATCCGATTCCGAGCCCTCTAACCAAATAGTCAACTCCGGGTTGACTTTCCTTATTCAAGTTTCCTTCGCAAAGGCTATATGCCTCATTTTCAATCCAATTCACTCCTAACTCACCCGATAGGCTTTAACACTGATATAAAATCATAAAACATGTATTTACAACATAACGGGGTGGTAATTCTCGTGACGACGGGCCGGGTCGTCACATTCTCCCCTCTTAAGCAAACGCTCGTCCTCGAGCGGGTCAAGAAACATACCTGGAGTCTCAAACAAGTGAGGATATCTGCTCCGCATCTCCCGCTCGATCTCCCAAGTGGCCTCCTCCACGGGTCGACCTCTCCACTGAACCTTAACTGATGCAATCTCCTTAGACCTCAATTTTCTCACCTGACGACCCAAAATAGCAATAGGCTCCACATCATAGGATAGATCACCATCAAGTTGAATGGTACTGAAGTCTAATACATGAGACGGATCTCCAATGTACTTCCGGAGCATAGACACATGGAATACTGGATGAACGCTGGATAAGCTGGGCGGCAAGGCCAACTCATATGCCACCTCTCCAACTCTCCTAAGTATCTCAAAAGGACCAATGTACCTGGGACTCAACTTTCCTTTCTTCCTAAACCTCATGACACCCTTCATCGGTGAAATCTTCAACAATACTCTGTCACCCGCCATGAAAGACAACTCTCGAACTCTACGGTCCGCATAACTCTTCTGACGAGACTGTGCTGTACGAAGCCTCTCCTGGATCAACTTTGCTCTATCCAGAGCATCCTGAAACAATCTCGGTGCCCAATAATCTGGCCTCGCCCGGCTCAAACCAACCCACTGGAGATCTACATCTCCTACCATATAAGGCCTCATACGGCGCCATCTGAATGCTGGACTGATAGCCATTGTTATAAGCAAACTCCGCCAGTGGCAGGGAATGATCCCATGACCCTCCAAACTTAATCATGCACGCACGGAGCATATCCTCAAAAATCTAAATAGTGCGCTCGGATTGTCCGTACGTCTTGGGGTGGAATGTCGTGCTCAACTCCACTCGAGTACCTAGCTCCTACTACACTGCTCTCCAGAACAGCGATGTAAATTGAGTGCCTCTGTCTGAAATGATAGACACTGGGACCCCATGCAACCGAACAATCTCTCGAATAAAGATCGCTGCCAACCGCTCCGATGAGTAGGTAGTACTAACTGGAATGAAGTGAGCTGACTTGGTCAGTCTATCCACAATCACCCATACGGAATCAAACTTCCTCGCCGTCCGAGGGAGTCCAGTAACAAAGTCCATAGTGATCCTCTCCCATTTCCACTCAGGAATAACAATGCGCTGAAATACACCACCGGGCCTCTGATGCTCGTACTTAACCTGCTGACAGTTGAGGCACCGTGCTACATGTCCGACAATGTCCATTTTCATCTTTCTCCACCAATAGTGCTGTTTCAAATCTTGATACATCTTCGCGGCTCCTGGATGGATAGAATACCGCGAGCTATGGGCCTCCTCGAGAATCAACTCACGAAGGCCATCAACATTGGGCACACATATCCGGCCCTGCATCCTCAATACGCCGTCACTATCAATGGTGACATCTCTAGCATCATCATGCTGAACTCTGTCCCTAAGGACAGCCAAATGTGGATCATCATACTGGCGCTCACGAATACGATCATATAGAGATGACCGAGATACAACACAAGCCAATACCTGGCTGGGCTCCGAAATATCTAACCTCACTAGCCGATTGGCTAGCACCTGAACATCATAAGCAAATGGCCTCTCCTCGGCTGGAATATATGCCAAGCTCCCCATACTGACCGCCTTCCGGCTCAAAGCATCGGCCACCACATTGGCCTTCCCCGGATGATATAATATAGTAATGTCATAATCCTTCAGCAACTCAAGCCATCTCCATTGTCTCAAATTAAGGTCTTTCTGTTTGAACAAGTGCTGGAGACTACGATGGTCGGTATACACCTCACAAGACACACCGTACAAATAGTGCCTCCAAATCTTCAATGCATGAACAATGGCGGCTAGCTCCAAGTCATGAACAAGAATAGTTCTTCTCATGTGGCTTCAACTGCCGAGAAGCATAAGCAATTACCTTTCCTTCCTGCATCAACACACAACCTATCCCCACTCTCGAGGCATCACAATAAACGGTATATGAACCTGAAGGTGATGGCAATACTAACACTGGAGCTGTGGTCAAAGCTGTCTTGAGCTTCTGAAATCTCTCCTCACACTCATCCGACCACACGAATGGTGCACCCTTCAGAGTCAATTTAGTCAATGAAGAAGCAATGGATGAAAATCCCTGAACAAACCGGCGATAATATCCCGCCAAGCCAAGAAAACTCCTAATCTCTGTAGCTCAAGAAACATACCTGAAGTCTCAAACAAGTGAGGATATCTGCTCCGCATCTCCCGCTCGATCTCCCAAGTGGCCTCCTCCACGGATCGAGCCAAAACTCGCACTTGGAGAATTTAGCATATAGCTTCTCCTCCCTCAATCTCTGCAACACAATACTCAAATGCTGAGCATGCTCCTCCCGGCTACGGGAGTAGACTAGAATGTCATCAATGAACACAATCACAAATAAATCCAAATAAGGCCTGAACACACTGTTCATCAGATGCATAAATGCTGCTGGGGCGTTGGTCAACCCAAACGACATCACAAGGAACTCATAATGACCATATCGGGTCCTGAATGCAGTCTTCATAATATCCGAGTCCCTGATCTTCAGCTGATGATAGCCTGAACGAAGATCGATCTTAGAAAACACCCTCGCACCCTGTAACCGATCAAACAAATCATCTATGCGCGGTAGAGGGTACTTGTTCTTCACTGTCACTTTGTTCAATTGCCTATAATCAATACACATTCGCATGGAACCATCTTTCTTTTTAACAAATAATACCGGCGCACCCCACGGAGACACACTAGGACGGATGAAACCCTTATCCAGAAGCTCTTGAAGCTGCTCTTTTAGTTCTTTCAACTCGGCTGGTGCCATTCGATAAGGAGGAATGGATATAGGCTGAGTGCCCGGCACCAAGTCAATGCCAAAATCAATATCCCTGTCCGGCGGCATGCCCGGCAGGTCTAAGGGGAATACATCTGGGAAGTCCCTCACAACGGGTACAGAATCAATGCTAGGAGACTCGGCTCCCACATCTCTCACAAAAGCTAAGTACGATAAACACCCTTTTTCAACCATCTTCTGAGCTTTTAGGAACGAAATAACACGGCTAGGGACGAAATTGGTCGAACCCCGCCACTCAATCTGAGAAATACCAGGAATGGCCAACGTAACTGTCTTAGCATGACAGTCCAATATAGCATGGTACGGAGACAACCAGTCCATACCCAATATCACATCAAAGTCCACCATCCCCAACAATAACAAATCTTCCTAGGTCTCCAGACCCCCAATAGAAATAACACAGGATCTATAGACATGATCCACGACAATCGTATCACCCACGGGGGTGGATACATGAACAAGTAAATCAAGACTACCACGAGTCGCACCCAAATGATGTGCAAAATAAGAGGACACGTATGAATATGTGGACCATGGATCAAATAGAACGGAGGCGTCTCTGTGACAGACGAAATGATACCGTAATCACTGCGTCGGAGGCAAGCTGCATCACGCGCGTCGGGGAAGTGCATAGAATCGTGCCCGGCCTCCACCGGATCTCTCCTCGCCCCTAGGGCGTCCACGAGAAGGCCGGCCTCCACCTCTACTGGGCGGAGATGGTGCTTGAAGAGGAGGGCTGATCCCTCTGCCGAGTCCGCCCCTACGTAGTCGAGGGCGATGTCTCCTCGTGTGGCCAAACTCACCACGCTCATAACATGCACACGGTGCTTTGGAGAAGTAGGTGTTGCACTGCGGGGCTGGGAGGGCACTAAGTGATGAGTGACACTGCTGAAACCCCTGTCGACCACGACCATAAGAACCTCCGCTCTGCTGTGGGCGGCCTGAATGAGAAGGTCTAGATGAGCGACCTCTGCTCTGCCTGGGAATGCCCTCTAGATGGAGCACCACTGAAACTGCCAGAAACACGAGGCCTCTTGGCCTCCCGCTCCTCTCTCTCTCGGCGACGATCCGCCTCGATGGAGCGTGCCATATCGGCAACCTGCTCAAACGATGATGACAGAACTCGCTCCGCTGGTCATAAGAATACGGATAGAGTAGTTGAGGCCATCAATGAACCTCCCGATCCTCTCCCTGTCGGTGGGGATCATCCATGTGGCATGCCTAGCCAGCCGAGTGAATCTAAGCTCATGCGAGTCACGGACATGTCGCCACTGAATCAACCACTCGGGCGGCGACGTAGCTCGCTCGCGACGAGGCCGAGGTACATATTTCTCTAGAAAGAGAGTAGAGAAGCTGCTGCCATGTGAGAGGTGCTTCTCTCCCGAGGCCTACGCCTCTCAAACTCCTCCCGCCAATCAAATGCGGGACCAGTGAACTGAAATGTAGTAAATGAAACTCCGCTGGACTCGAGAATACCAGCCGTACGCAGCATCTTCTGACACTTATCCAAGAAACCACGGGCATCCTCGCCCTCAACGCCACTGAAATGGGGGGGCTGAAGTCTGCCAAATCTCTCGAGACGACGGCTGCTCGTCTTCGGGCACTAACCTCGAACCATATGCTGCGGGAGCTGGAGCCGAGTGCGGTCGGAGGAATAACCGGGTGCAACCACCGAGCTGGGACCGCCTGCGGCATCCGAGAGTCCACGAACAACCGGATCGGGTGTGCGGTGCGCGGGGTCCGCGACCACCCCACGGCGAGATGTCGCTACGGTGGCGGTAGCTGAAACTACCTGAGCCAAGCCGGAACACGCCGATAATATACGGGCAAGAGTCTCCTGAAGACCGGGAATAGCGATAGATATAGTACGGCACGAATTGGGACTGCTCGGAGCTTCGACCAGCGGGGCTGCTCCCGAGCGCGGTACAACGAGGCGGGTCGGCTAGCACCGCCTCGGCCGCCCTACCTCTAACTCTAGCACGACCGCGCCCGCGGCCTCTAACAGGTGGCAATGGAGGTCGTCCACCTCGTCCCGATGCTCGCGTTCTCGCCATCTGCGAGAGAATAGAATATAGAAGTTCGGTTCTCAGAACAACAAGATCGCACGACAGAGTTCAAGAAAAGTGAAGTTTTCCTAAAGGTTCGCAGCCTCCCGAGGATAAGTACAGGCGTCCCCAAACCGATCCACAAGACTCTACTAACCGGCTCAAGACTCGTGAGGCCTAGTAAACCTAGGCTCCGATACCAACTTGTCACGACCCCAAATCCGGTCGTGATGGCGCCCAGCACACTTGCTAAGCCAGCCTGACCAATCCATATCAACCACGGAGCTAGAAGCTCTCTTTAACCCGTTTAAGCAAATTAATTCACGAAATAACAGCAATACATGTAACGAAAACGGGGAACCAAGTCCCATAATACATCAACTCCCATAGACCAAGGGTCAAGAGTCATGAGCCTCTAATGAACATGAGTGTATAAGGGTTTACAAAATACCAAGTGCGGAAAGAAATGTCAATACAAAATCAAAAGACAGTAGGAAGGAATATCGGGTCCTGCGGACTCTGCAGCTACCTCGAATATTTAGAACATCTTTGGAAAATATCTTTTCCAACAGTTAAGTGGATGAATGCAAAAACAGATAGTGCAAGTCAGCACATAAGTCACCCCCTCACGCACAACAGTCCACCAACAAATAACACTAGGGTATCTGGTTAACAGTGCAAGAAGTAGCATGGATGCCAATGAAATGAGAGTGCTGAATGTCATGACACATAGTACAAATAGGAACCCTATACATGAATGCAATGCAATGCATATAATCACTGCGGCGTGCAACCCGATCCATTTGGGTACCCGCGCTCACTGTGGGGGTTCGGACTCCGGAGGGGCTCCTACAGACCAGGTACAATATCAATATAACACCGCTGTGGCAAGCAGCCCAAGCCATCCATATATCCAGAAATTATTATAACACTATTGCGGCGCATAGCCCGATCCATGCTCAGTCCAGAAATGCACGTAAGCCTCTTTGGCAGTGATGAAATAGCAGTTCTCAAGTTCCAGTGATTGGAATTAGCATAATAACAAAATAGCTGCGGACTAGTAGTAAACTAGCATGTCTATATGATAAGACAATGATAACGATCCTCGCGGGATCCAATAAGTGGCTCACGGCCCACATGTATACTCAACCGCCCAAGAAGGGGGTTCCTCGGCTCAAGAGTGGCCATCATTACAGTATATATATATGCAACCATCCGAGAAGGAGGTTCGACGGCTCTAGAATAGCCAATAATACGGTATCAACAGGTTGGACTAATATGTAGTCTCCAGTTCATGATCGACCCCGCACTCTCAAGAGTGTGCGTGTCTCGCCGCTATACAGCGTCACAAAGTGGTATACCGGGGTTTCGAACCCGCTGGTCATCACCCACATCTATTACTCACCTCAATACGGCGCGACGACTACTCCGCAATGCACTTGCCACGAGAATCAAGCTCCGCACGCGTAGAATCTGATCAAATACAGTAGAAACACAACAAATTAGGCCAATGGGATGACACCCAATCAATATAACTCAATTTACATCAAAATTCCCAAAGTTGTCAAAACCCGACTTTCGGTACGCTTATCGAAAAATCACGAAAGTCACATATTCGGAACCCTCATCTCAATACGAGTCTAAGCATATCCATTTTACCAAATTCGGACTCCATTTGCCCATTCAAAACCTTGATTTTCTAAAGTTCAAGACTAGGGCTAAATCCTCCATAAATTACCCCAAATTCCTCCATTTTCATGATATAATTGCATAATATTACCAATACTAATCGTAGTTTAAGTCCATAGATGATTACCTGATGATTTCCCTTGAATTTCTCTTCAAAATCGCCCAAATCGCCTCTAAAGCCGAGACCCAAAATGTGTGAAATGTTCTGAAATTTTTCTAACTTCTGATACACTTAACTCACAGCGATTTTCGCTTCCGCGGAAGAATTTCCGCTCCTACGCGTCCGTATCCGCGACCAAAGGGTCGCTTCAGCGGTTCCAGGCCTAGCCGGCCATTTCCGCTTCTGCGGGCAAAGGGTCGCTTAAGCGCACCCGCTTCTGCGAAGAAGCTTTTTCGCTCCCGCGATTCTGCTTCAGCGGAAAATGCTCCGCTTCTGCGGTGCCCAGCGCTTCTGCGCTCCTGGTCCGCTTCAGCGCACCCGCTCCTGCGCCCATAATTCCGCAGGAGCGGAAACAACAGAGACAGGACTCCTCAAACCTGCAATTTCCATGTTTTTCTCCCGATTAACCATCCGAAAACACCCCGAGGCCCCGGGACCTCATTCAAACACACCAACACATCCTAATTCCTTATTCGAACTTGTTCCAATCCTCAAAACACGTCTAACAACATCAAAACCCATAATTCGCATCGAATTCAAGCCTAAATTCCTTAAAACATTCCAAATTACACATTCGATCAAAAACCCGACCAAACGACGTCCGAATGACCTGAAATTTTGCAGGCACATCCAAAATCACCTAACGAAGCTACTGCAACTGTCGGAACTCCATTCCGACCCCCGGATCTAAATCTCACCTATCGTCCGGATTTCGCCAAAATTCAACCTTAGCCAATTCAAGCCTATTTCTACACGGGCCTCCAAATTCAATTCCGATCGCTCCCCTAAGTCACAAATCACCTTCGGAACTAACCGAATCATCAGAATCCGATTCCGAGCCCTCTAACCAAATAGTCAACTCCGGGTTGACTTTCCTTATTCAAGTTTCCTTCACGAAGGCTATATGCCTCATTTTCAATCCAATTCACTCCTAACTCACCCGATAGACTTTAACACTGATATAAAAGCATATAACAAACATGTATTTACAACATAACGGGGTGGTAATTCTCGTGACGACGGGCCGGGTCGTCACAGATCCCAATCCCGGTCGTGATGACGTCCAACACAATGTAATGTACGAAACTCAAGTATGAAACTCATTACCAATTAATAGAGTTAAATTATCAGTTTACATGATACTAATCCATGATAATGGATAAATCAGTGCGGAAAACCATGAAAAATATTTAAAAAAACAACGCCCAAAGGATATGATGTCACGAGTCTAAAGTCTCTACATACAACCGAGTAGCAACCTATACATGTGAGAGTCTAGATGCGGAAATAAAAGGGGTAGGGGAAGAAATCGGGCCCTGCGGATGCCATGTAGCTACCTCAATAACTCCGGTGTCAAATCTGGGCAACAACACACCAACTCTAGTGAGCTTCCAGGATACCTGTATCTGCACACATGGTGCAGAGAGTAAAGTGAGTACTCCGACTCAGTGAGTAATAGCAATAAATAACGACTGCAGATAAGAAAACTCGTAAAAACACTACACAATTCTATATCAAAATAGTAAGTGCATTAACCAACAACTAACTGAGGAAAACATACGAATATCCCTCAAACTAGTACACAACTCACTTACTCTCTATGTCCGGTAATTTACTTTCACTACTGCGATGAGCAGCCCGATCCGTACGGTACACTGCTGCAGCGTGCAACCCGATTCATATATATATATATATATATATATATATATATATATATATATATATATATATATATATATATATATATATACACACACACACACATATACATATACATACTAAGGCATGCAGCCCGATCCAATAATAATATATCATGTTGCGGCGTGCAGCCCGATCCAATAATAATAGTCGGCTGCGCTCACTAGGGGTGTGCAGACTCCGGAGGGGCTCCTACAGCCCAAACACTATAATACTGCGGTGTGCAGTCCGATCCATAACTAGTACAACATACCCCCAAGGGTTCTACAAATCGGCACAAGGTCCCAAACATGACAACTAGCCCAAACTATACTAATATTAATTAAGTCTTAGTCAAAAATACAGTAGAGTCATCAATCGGGATGGACCAAGTCCGAATCCCTAGCAGTACAAACCCCACGCTCATCATACGGTGTGTGTCTCATCTCAACATAGCATTACGTAGTGCGAATCTGGGGTTTCAAACCCTTAGAACATCATTTATAGCCATTACTCACCTCAAGCCGACCGAAATCCTAGCTCGCCTTGCGCTTTCTTCGCAAATCAACAATGGAGGAAAATAGACCAAACTTCGGGGATGAAACAATATAAGAACCCATTTTGTACGCCCAGTTTTTACTTTTTACGCGAACGCGGTCAACACCCCTGCGTTCGCGATGACAAAAAATTGTTGAACAATATTTAACCCTACATGAATGCGACTCCCAGCCCGCGAATGCGAAGCTTCAGAATCTCCAACAATGCGAACGCTTCCCTATGGCCGCGATTGCGATAAACAATCAATCAAGGCCTTATTTTCCTTCTACGCGAATGCGTTGCACGCATCGCAAATGTGATGCTTTACTCCCCATAACTACGAGAACACGAGCCTGTGCTACGCGAACATGAAGACCAAATTTCAAGCCTCTCGAATCTCCTCTACACGTTCGCGACATCACCCACGCGAACACGATGGGTAAATCTCTAAAACAGTAACAGTTGAAAACCTGCAACATTCTAAGTCCAAAAATGGTCCGATTGACCCTCTGAAATCACCCCGAGTCCCCCGGGACCTCAATCAAAAGAACCAACATGTCTTAAAATATTATCCAAACTTTTTCCAATCTTCAAAACACGTTAAACAATCTAAAACCATTAAATTACATCGGATTCAAGCCTAAGTTCTTTAAAAACTTCCGAAACACGCATTCGATCAAAAACCCAACCAAACGACGTCCGAATGACCTGAAATTTTGCACACAAATCACATATCGAAGCTACAACAACTCTCGGAATTCTATTCCGACCCTCGAATCAAAATCTCACCTATTAACCGAAATTCACCAAAATACTAACTTCCCCAATTAATACCTAATTCTACACCGGACCTCCAAAATCACTTTCGATTGCACTCTCAAGTCACAAATCATCCCCCAAAACTAGCCGAATCACCGAAAATCACATCCGAGCCCTTTTACTAAATAGTCAACTTCCGGTTGACTTTCCAAAACAAGCTTTCCTTAAAGAAACTAAGTGTATCATTTTTATCTAAAATCAATCCAATTCGACACGATCACCTCAAATACTGATAATGAAGCATAGAGAAATAATAAAGGAATCGGGGTGGTAACTCATGTGACAACGGGCCGGGTCATCACATCCTTCCCAACTAAAACAAATGCTTGTCCTCGAGCGGGTCAAGAAACATACCTGGAGCCTCAAATAAGTGAGGATATCTGCTCCGCATATCCCACTCGATCTCCCAAGTAGCCTCCTCCATGAGCCGACCTCTCCACTGCACCTTCACTGAAGCTATATCCTTTGATGTCAACTCTCGAACCTGACGACCCAAAATAGCCACTGGCTCCACATCATATGTCAAATCATCATCCAACTGAACCGTGTTGAAGTCCAAAAAATGGGACGGGTCCCCAACATACTTCTGTAGCATAGAGACATGGAATACCAAATGAACACCTGACAAGCTGGGTGGCAAGGCAAGCATATAGGCCACTTGCCCAATCCTCCTAAGTATCTCAAAAGGCCCTATGAACTGCAAACTCAGCTTTCCTTTCTTCCTAAATCTCATAACGCCCTTCATGGGTGAAACCTTCAATAAGACCTTCTCGCCCACCATATAAGATACATCTCGAACCTTCCGGTCCGCATAACTCTTCTGACGTGACTGAGCTGTACGAAGTCTCTCCTGGATCACTTTTACCTTATCTAAGGCATCTTGGACCAACTCTGTCCCCAATAGCCTAGCCTCGCCAGGATCAAACCAACCAACCAGAGATATACACCATCTCCGATACAATACCTCATACGGTGCCATCTGAATTTTGTACTGATAACTGATGTTGCAGGCAAATTCTGCAAGTGGCAAGAACTCAGCTCAAGAACCTCCAAAATCAATAACACAGGTACGCAACATGTCCTCCAATATCTGGATAGTACAATCAGACTGCCCGTTCGTCTGAGGATGAAACGCTGTGCTCAACTCCACCTGTGTACCCAACTCCCATTGAAAAGTCCTCCAAAACTAGGAAGTAAACTGAGTACCCCTATGTGAGATAATAGAAACTGGGACCCAATGCAACCGAACAATCTCCCAGATGAAAATCCTTGCCAGTCGCTCCGTATAATAGGTAGTACACACCGGAATAAAGTTCGCGGACTTGGTCAGCCGATCCACAATAACCCAAATCGAATCAAACTTCTTCGATGTCCGATGGAGACCACTCACAAAGTCAATAGTAATCCTCTCACACTTCCACGATGGAATATCCATCTGCTAAAGTACACTACCGAGCCTCTGATGCTCATATTTCACCTGCTGATAGTTGAGACACCGAGCTACATAACTCACAATATTTTTCTTTATTCTTCTCCACCAATAGTGCTGCCTCAAATTCTGATACATCTTCGCGGCAGTCGGATGAATGGAATACCACGAGTTGTGGGCCTTCTCTAATATCAACTCCCGAAACCCATCCATATTGGGCACGCAAATTCGGCGTTGCAACCTCAACACGCACTAATCATCAATAGTCACATCTCTAGCATCATCATGCTGAACCCTGTCCTTAAGGACAAGCAAATGGGGATCATCATACTAGCACTCTCTGATGCGGTCATATAAGGAAGACTGAGAAACCACACAAGCCAATACCCGACTGGGCTCTGAAATGTCTAACCTCACCATCCGATTGGCCAAAGACTGGACGTCAACTATAAAGGACCTCACCCCAACTGGAATGTATGCCAAACTACCCATACTAGCCGCCTTCTGGATCAAATCATCGGCCACTACACTTCTGGATCAAAGCATCGGCCACTACATTGGCCTTCCCCGGGTGATACAATATGGTAATATCATAGTCCTTGAGTAACTAAATCCACCTCCGCTGCCTCAAATTAAGATCCTTTTATTTAAACAAATGCTTAAGATTGCGATGATCAGTGTATGCCTCATAAGACGCGCCATATAAGTAGTGCGTCCAAATCTTCAAGTCATGAACTATAACAGCCAACTCTAAATCATGTACGGGGTAGTTCTTCTCATGAGGCTTCAACTGACGAGAAGCATATGCAATAAATCTACCCTCCTACATCAACACACATCCGATCCTAACTCTTGAGGCATCACAATATACAGTTTAAGAACCTGAAGCTGATGGCAAAACCAACACTGAAGCTATGGTCAAAGCTATCTTGAGCTTCTGAAATCTCTCTTTGCACGCATCCGACCATACAAATGGTGCACCCTTCTACGTCAACCTGGTCAATGGCGAAGCAATAGATGAAAAACCCTGAACGAACCGATGATAATAACCCACCAAAACGAGAAAACTTCGAATCTTTGTGGCTGAGGACGGTCTATCCCAACTCTGCACCGTCTCTATCTTCTTTGGATCAACCTGAATACCATCATTGGACACCACGTGCCCGAGGAAATCCATAGAACCAAGCCAAAAGTTGCACTTGGAGAACTTTGCATAAAGCTTCTCCTCACACAATCTCTGTAATACCACTCTCAAATGTTGTACGTGCTCCTCCTGGCTACACAACTACACCAGGATATCATCAATGAATGGGATAACAAATGAATGCAGATACGGCCTAAATACGCTATTCATCAAATACATGAATGTGGCTGGGGCATTAGTCAGCCCAAAAGACATAACCAGAAACTCATAATGCCCATATCTAGTCCTGAAGGCAGTCTTTATAATATCTGAATCCCTGATCTTCAGCTGATGATAGCCTGAACGGAGATCAATCTTAGAGAATACCCTTGCCCCCTGGAGCTAGTCAAACGAATAATCAATGCGCGGTAGTGGATACTTGTTTTTCATTGTCACCTTATTCAACTGCCTGTAGTCAATGCACATTCTCATTGTGCCATCCTTCTTCTTCACAAATAGGACCGGTGCACCCCACAGTGACACACTAGGATGAATAAACCCCTTATTTAGGAGCTCTTAAAGCCGATCTTTTAATTCTTTCAACTCTACTGGTGCAATACGATACGGAGGAATGGAAATGGGTTGAGTGCCCAACACCAGGTCAATACCAAAATCAGTGTCCCTATCCGGCGGCATGCCTGGTAGGTCTGCTGGAAACACATTTGGAAAATCCCTCACAACGGGAACATAATCAATACTAGGAGTCTCGACTCCAATATCTCTCACGAAAGCCAAATATGATAAATAACCTTTCCCAACCATCCGATGGGCCTTTAGTAAAGAAATTACCCTACTAGGAACATAGTCAGTCATACCACGCCACTCGATCCTCGTAACACTCGGTATAGCAAGAGTGACTGTCTTGGTATGACAATGTAGAATAGCATGACACGGAGATAACCAGTCCATGCCCAGAATAACATCAAAATATACCATGCTCAACAGCAACGAATCAACTCGAATCTCCGGACCCCCAACGGTCACTAAACACGGCCGATATACATGGTCAACAACAATAGTATCGCCCATCGGGGTAGATACATGAACAGGTAAAGCAAGACACCCCCATGACGTACCCAAATGATGAGCAAAATAAGACTACACATAGGAATAGGTGGAACCGGGATCAAATAAAATTGAGTCGTCCCTGTGGTAGACTTAAATAATACATGTGATAACAGCATCCGAAGCCATAGTATCTGATCTGCCCTGAAGAGCATAGAAGTGGACCTGACCACCACCCGATCGGCCTTCCCCTCTAGGGCGACCCCTAACTACCTTTACCTCAACCCTAGCTGGCGGGGCGGGTGCTGAAGACACTAGGCCAGAAGATGAGGGCTGACCCCTCTGCTAAGATGAACTGGCTGCACGATGAGGACACTCCGTACGTATATGCCCGAACTCGCCACACTCGTAGCAACTCCCGAGTGCTGGAAACTGGGACTGAAGGGAACCTTTCGTGCCAGAGTGGCTAGCTGATGCACTCAGACTGGATGAACCCTGAACAGATGGAGCATTGTAACGACCCGGCCCGTCGTTATGGGAATTACCACCCCGTTACCTTGCATTTACATATCTTATGCTTTTAAATCAGTATTAGAATATATCGGGTGAGTTAGGAGTGATTCGGGTTGGAAATGAAGCAAATAGCATGTTTGAAGGAAGCTTGAATATGGAAAGTCAACCAAAAGTTGACTATTGAGTTAGAGTGCTCGGAACCGGATTCTGATGATTCGACTAGTTCCGGGGGATCATTTATGACTTAGTAGAACAATCGGAATTGAATTCGGAGGTCCGGTGTAGTTTTAAGCTTGAATTGACGAATGTTGAATTTTTGGCGAAAACCGGATGGTAGGTGATATTTTGATCCGGGGGTCGGAATGGAATTCCGACAATTTCTGTAGCTTCATAAAGTGATTTTGGATATGTCTGCAAATTTTCAGGTCATTCGGACATCGTTTGATCGAATTTTGGATTGAATGTTAGTTTTGGAAGTTTTGAAGAAACTTAGGCTTGAATTCGTGTGTAAATGGTGATTTTGATGTTTAGGATGGTGTTTTTGTGATTGGAACAAGTCCGTATCATGTTTTGGAGTATGTTGGTGGTTTTCGTTGGGGTCCCGGGGGTCTCGGGATGAATCCGGGGGACCAAACGGACCATTTTTGGAAAAAATGAGAAGAAAAACTGCAGGTTCTGCCCAGGCATCTAAGCCTTCGCGTTCACGTGGCATGGGCCGCGTTCGCGAAGGCCAGGCGGATCAAGCATCGCGTTCGCGAGAAGGGGAGCCGCGTTCGCGTACGCCAGGGGTCGTGCGCATCACGTTCGCGACAAGGGAGTCGCGTTCGCGTAGGTCAGTTGGAGTGAACCATCGCGTTCGCGTGACTGGGAGTCGCGAACGCGTAGAAGGATTTTGGGCGACTGGGAATCTTGTTCATCGCGAACGCGTGGAGGAGTTCGCGTTCGTGTAGGGTAAGTCCGGGTCGAGCATCGCGAACGCGTGGGAGTCATCGCGTTCGCGAAGAGTAAGGAGGAGCTGTTCTTCGCGAACGCGTGGGAGCTCACGCGAACGCGAAGAACAAAAGTCTCTGGCAGTGAATAAAATCCAGAAGCAGAAGGGTTACGGGTTTACACCCCCAAAACATAATTTTGAGCCCTAGAGAGAAGAAAACTCGAGGAAATCACTGAGAAGTCATCGGGTATTCGTCGGAGGTAAGATTCTTGACTCAAAAACATCATTTTATGGTAGAATTTACATCAATCTTCATGAAATTGGGTTGAAATCTTGAAGAAATGTGGCCTAGTTAGTGAAAACGGGATTTTGAGTTTTGGGAGGCCATTTGAACTCCGATTTTGATAAATTTTATATGCACGGACTCGTGGCAAGACGAGGGTCGCGTTGGTACTAATTTCGAAACTTTCCGAGCAGTGGGTCCGGGGTCGGGTTTTACCAACTTTGTGTATTTATGCGAATTTCATGTAAATTGAAGTGGGTTATGATTCTTTGACCCGTATTTGATATAATTATTGTGGTTTGACTAGATTCTACGCACGAGGGAGCTAAATTCAAAGGAAAAGGCATCGCGGATGAGTCTACGGTCGGCTAGAGGTGAGTAGTTTGTGTATATGGTAGCCTGAGGGTTCGAAACCCCGGCTTAGCACATTGTGACGCTAGTAGGGCGTGGCTCGCACACCGTGGCAGGTGCGGGATTGATTGTGATTGGGGATTGAGACTAGGTCCATCCCGGAAATGAATAAAATGTTATTAGTGTTGGAAATACACTGTATTTGATATAATTGTGGGCTGTAAGCCTTGTTTGGGGCCTTGTGCCGACCTGTAGCGTCCTTAGAGGACAATATTTATGTGATAGCTATATTTGCTTAAATCACCGATCTCAGTCCTGGAAATTGAAATCACCTTATTGTTATGCTAAGTCACCGGTTTTTTGCAAATTTAATAAAGTTAAAGTACTTTTCATAAATTATGAACTAAAAGCTGGAATTAAGATAAATGAACTGTTTTGTGACTTATCTGATTTATGTGGACTGAGGATGGATCGGGCTGCACGCCGCAGTGGTTGATATGAGGATCGGGCTGCACGCCGCAGCAGAGCGCCGTCGACGTTAAATTGGATCGGGCTACACGCCGTAGCGGTTATGTGTTTTACATTGCATCTTTATTTGTTGAATTACTCTGTGGTAGCTGTATTATACTGTTGATGCTAGTTCGTATGAGAAATCGAATTGTAGTTTAGCTTCATTATGTGGTATTCTGTGGATTTCTTATTTTCAGCTACTTGTATATATTTATTACTCACTGAGTACTTAGTACTCACCCCTACTCACTGCACCTTTTGTGTGCAGACTCAGGTACTCAGGAGCAGTAGACGAGCATTTCCAGCTTTTTCAGAGTCATACCGAGTTGCTGAGGTAGCTGTCGACGTTCGCAGAACCTAGCCTCTCTTCCTCTTTCCAGTTGTAATTTTATATTCAGACTTAAGTATTTCCATACAGTATTTTCTATTCTGTTGGGTTTTGTTAGAGGCTCTAGACTTGTGACTCCGGATCTTTGGGAGTGTCAGTTGCTTTAGCACTTCTCAGCACCTTGTTCATTTTTATTATTATTGGAGTTCTTTGGGACGGATATTTATATGTGAAAAACAATTGTTGGTCTGGCTGGCCTAGCTTAATTGTTGGGCTCCATCACGACCGGATTTGGGTCGTGACAAGTTGGTATCATAGCCTAGGTTACTAGGACTCGCGAGTCGTGAGCCGGTTTAGTAGGCTTTCGCGGATCGGTACGTAGACGTCCGTATCTATCCTCGAAAGGCTACAAAAACTTTAGGAAAAACCTCAGTTTTCTTGGATTCATATTGTGCGGTTTGTGTTATCGTGAAACTAAAATTTTCCATATTCTATTCTCTCGCAGATGGTGAGAACACGTGCTAGCGGACGTGGCGGACGTGGCGGACGACCACCATTGGCACCAAGAGGCCGTGGTCGTGGTAAAGGTAGGGCAGCAGTACCAGCGCTTGCTGACCCACCAGCTGACCAGACTCAGGGTCAGATTCATATACTGGTGGCCCAGGTTCAGGATCAGGTTCCAGCTGCAGACGCTCCGGCAGCTCAGGTTCAGGCACCGGCAGTTCCTACTGTGATACCGGGTCTTCAGGAGACTTTGACCCAGATTCTATCAGTTTTCACTGGCTTAGCCCAGGTGGTTATAGCCTCTACTGCAACGGCTTCTTCACAGGCAGGGGGAGGGAATCAGACCCCCGTGGCTCGCACACCCGAGCCAGTTCAGCCAGTTGCGCCCGTTGCACCAGCTCCTGCTTATATGGTTCCAGTTATGCCCGACGATGAGCAGCGTCGTTTGGAGAGATTTGAGAGGCTACAGCCTCCGACATTCAGTGGTGCTGAGGGCGAGGACGCCCAGGGTTTTCTTGATAGATGTCAGCGCATGCTTCGCACCGCGGGTATTCTAGAGTCCAGCGGTGTTTCGTTCACCACTTTTCAGTTCACAGGTGCAGCATTTCAGTGGTGGGAGGATTTTGAGAGGCGTAGGCCCGCTGGGGCAGTGCCCCTCACTTGGCAGCAGTTCTCCACGGTATTCTTGGAGAAGTACGTGCCTCAATCTCAGAGAGAGGAGCTACGATGTCAGTTCGAGTGGTTGAAGCAGGGAGATATGACGGTTAATCAGTACGAGATGAGATTCACACGGTTGGCCCGTCATGCCATGTGGATGGTTCCTACAGACAGAGAGAGGATTCAGAGATTTATTGATGGCCTTATTTATCCCATCCGCATATTGATGACCAGGGAGAGAGTTTCGAGAGTTACCTTTGAGGAGGTGGTTGATGCGGCCCGTCACATTGAGACAGATCGCCGCAGAGAGCGGGAGGAGAGAGAGGCTAAGAGGCCTCGTGGTGCTGGCAGTTATAGTGGTGCTCCGTCCAGGGGCCAATCTCAGCATAGCAGAGGTCGTTCTTTCAGGTCTCATCAGTCTGGACGAGCAGAGTCCAGTGGGGTTTCATCAGATCGTGGTCGTCAAGGCCATCAGGGTTATCAGGGTCAGCAGAGCCATCAGGGTTATTAGGGTCAGCAGAGCCGTCATCAGAGTCAGCCTGCACTGAGTTCTCCTCAGCACATGGTTCATCGGTAGCGAGGGGTCCTCAGCAGCCCCTTCTTCCATCTCCAGGCCGTTGTTTTGAGTGCGGTGATTTGGGCCATATCAGGAGAGAGTGTCCTCGGTGGCTTCGTAAGCGGTCTCAGCAGAGGGATCAGCCTTCGTCTTCTACTCCTGTTTCTTCAGCGCCAGCACAGTCGGCTAGGACTGGTGGCCAGGTATCCAGAGGTCGCCCTAGGGGTGAGGATCGTACTGGTGGAGGCCAGGCTCGTTTTTAAGCTCTTCCGGATAGGAAGGATGCTAGTGCTTCAGATGCGATCATTTCAGGTATTATCTTAGTCTGCCACAGGGATGCTTTTGTCTTATTTGATCCTGGATCCACCTATTCTTATGTCTCTACTTATGTTGCACATCATTTGGGTATGACTCGTGGTATTCTTGCTTTGCCCGTACATGTGTCTACCCCAGTGGGGGATACATTTGTTGTGGATCAGGTATATCAATCCTGTATTATTACTATTGGGGGTCTGGAGACCCGAGTTGATTTATTACTACTAGGCATGGTAGATTTCGATGTGATTCTAGGCATGGATTGGCTATCTCCTTACCATGCGATTATGGACTGTCATGCCAAGACAGTCACACTAGCTATTCCAGGTAATCCGAGGATCGAGTGGCGTGGCTTGACTGATTATGTGTCCGACAGGGTGATTTCTTATATAAAGGCCCAACGAATGATTGGCGAGGGTTGTTTATCTTATTTGGCCTTCATTAGAAATGTTGAGGCTGAGACACACAGTCTTGATTCGGTCCCCATTGTGAGGGAGTTTCCGGATGTATTTCCAGCAGACCTGCCAGGCATGCCGCCTGATAGAGATATTGATTTTGGTATTGACTTGGTGCGGGCACTCAGCCCATTTCTATTCCTCCCTATCGCATGGCACCAGCAGAGTTAAAAGAATTGAAGGAACAACTTCAGGAACTCTTAGATAAGGGTTTCATTCGTCCGAGTGTGTCACCTTGGGGTGCACCGGTGTTGTTCGTGAAGAAGAAGGATGGCACAATGAGAATGTGCATTGATTACAGGCAGCTGAACAAGGTAACAGTAAAGAATAAGTACCCATTACCTCGTATTGAGGACTTATTTGATCAGCTCCAGGGAGCTAGTGTATTTTCTAAGATTGATCTTCGATCGGGCTATCATCAGTTGAAGACCAGGGACTCGGATATTATGAAGACAGCGTTCAGGACGCGATATGGGCACTACGAGTTCCTAGTGATGTCTTTCGGGCTGACTAATACCCCAGCTGCATTCATGCACTTGATGAATAGTATATTTCGGCCGTACCTTGATTCTTTTGTGATTGTGTTTATTGATGATATTCTGGTATATTCACGCAGCTAGGAGGAGCATGCACATCACTTGAGAGTGGTATTGCAGAGGTTGAGAGAAGAGAAACTTTATGCAAAATTCACTAAGTGTGAGTTCTGGCTTGATACTGTCGGTTTTCTGGGACATGTAGTGTCCAGTGATGGTATTCGGGTTGATCCACAGAAGGTCGAGGCAGTGCAGAATTGGCCCAGACCTTCCTCAGCTACAGAGATTCGGAGTTTTCTCGGCTTGGCAGGCTATTATCGCCGGTTTGTTCAGGGTTTCTCATCTATTGCTTCACCGTTGACTAAGTTGACACAGAAGAATGCTCCATTTGTGTGGTCTGATGAATGTGAGGAGAGCTTCCAGAGAAGCTTAAGGAGGCTTTGACCACAGCTCCAGTACTTGTGTTACCATCGGCCTCGGGGTCGTATACGGTGTATTGTGATGCTTCTAGAGTTGGACTCGGTTGTGTGTTGATGCGGGAGGGTAGAGTTATTGCATATGCTTCTCGTCAGCTAAAGCCCCACGAGAAGAACTACCCTGTTCATGATTTGGAGTTAGTTGCTATTGTTCATGCCTTGAAGATTTGGAGGCATTACTTATATGGTGTATCTTGTGATGTATATACGGACCACCGCAGCCTTCAGCATTTGTTTAAGCAGAAAGATCTAAATTTGAGGCGGCGGAGATGGCTTGAATTGCTTAAAGACTATGATATTACTATCTTGTATCATCCCGGGAAAGCCAATGTAGTGGCTGGTGCATTGAGCCGGAAGGCTATTAGTATGGGCAGTTTGGCGTATATTCCAGTTGGGGAGAGACCCCTTGCAGTTGATGTTCAGGCGTTAGCTAATCAGATGGTGAGGCTGGATATTTCTGAGCCCAGTCGGGTGATGGCTTGTGTAGTGGCTCGTTCTTCTTTATATGATTGTATCCCAGAGCGCCAGTATGATGATCCACACTTACTTGTCCTTAAGGACAGAGTTCAGCATGACGATGCCAGAGATGTCACTATTGATAGTGATGGTGTATTGTGGATGTAGGGCCGGATATGCGTGCCCAATGTTGATGGCCTTCGTGAGTTGATATTGGAGGAAGCCCACGGCTCGCGGTATTCTATTCATCCAGGAGCCGCGAAGATGTACCAGGATTTGAAGCAGCATTACCGGTGGAGAAAGATGAAGAAAGATATTGTGAGCCATGTGGCTCGGTGTCTAAACTGTCAGCAGGTCAAGTATGAGCATCAGAGACCTGGTGGTGTATTCCAGCGTATTGATATTCCTGAGTGGAAGTGGGAAAGGATTACTATGGACTTCGTTAGTGGACTCCCTCGGACAGCGAGGAAGTTTGATTCAGTTTGGGTGGTGGCGGATAGGTTGACCAAGTCAGCTCACTTCATCCCAGTGTGTACTACTTATTCCTCAGAGCGGTTGGCAGAGATATTCATCCGTGAGATAGTGAGATTGCATGGAGTTCCCATTTCTATTATATCAGATAGAGGTACCCAGTTCACATCCCAGTTCTGGAGGACATTTCAGCGAGAGTTGGGTTCACAGGTAGAGCTGAGCACAGCATTTCATCCACAGACGGATGGGCAGTCTGAGCGTACTATTCAGATATTAGAGGATATGTTGCATGTTTGTGTCATTGATTTCGGTGGTTCGTGGGCTGATTATTTGCCTCTTGCGGAGTTTGCTTATAATAATAGCTATCAGTCCAGCATTCAGATGGCACCGTATGAAGCTTTATATGGGAGGCGGTGTAGGTCTCCAGTCGGTTGGTTTGAGCCCGGCGAGGCTAGGTTGTTGGGGACAGAGTTAGTCCAAGATGCCTTAGACAAGGTGAAGGTGATTCAGGAGAGACTTCGCACAGCTCAGTCGCGTCAGAAGAGTTATGCGGACCGGAAGGTCCGAGATGTGTCTTATTCAGTAGGTGAGAAAGTGTTGCTGAAGGTTTCGCCTATGAAGGGTGTTATGAGGTTTGGGAAGAAAGGGAAGTTGAGCCCAAGGTTTATTGGACCATTTGAGGTGCTTAGGAAAGTTGGGGAGGTGGCTTATATGCTTGCTTTGCCACCCAGTTTGTCGGGGGTTCACCCGGTGTTCCATGTATCCATGCTCCGGAAGTATGTCGGACATGTTGCGTGCTTGTGTCATTGATACAGCTGGATGAGGACCTGACCTATGATGTGGAGCCGGTAGCCATTTTGGGTCGATAGGTTCGTAAGTTGAGATCCAATGACATAGCTTCGGTGAAAGTGCGGTGGAGAGGTCGTCTGGTGGAGGAAGCAACTTGGGAGACCGAGCAGGAGATGCGAAGTAGATATCCACACTTGTTTGATGCTCCGGGTATGTTTCTTAACCCGCTCGCGGACGAGCGTTTGTTTAAGTTGGGGAGAATGTAACGACCCGGCCTGTCGTTACGGGAATTACCACCCCGTTACCTTGCATTTACATATCTTATGCTTTTAAATCAGTATTAGAATATATCGGGTGAGTTAGGAGTGATTCGGGTTGGAAATGAAGCAAATAGCATGTTTGAAGGAAGCTTGAATATGGAAAGTCAACCAAAAGTTGACTATTGAGTTAGAGTGCTCGGAACCGGATTCTGATGATTCGACTAGTTCCGGGGGATCATTTATGACTTAGGAGAGCAATCGGAATTGAATTCGGAGGTCGGTGTAGTTTTAGGCTTGAATTGGCGAAGGTTGATTTTTGGCGAAAACTGATGGTAGGTGATATTTTGATCCGGGGGTCGGAATGGAATTCCGACAATTTCTGTAGCTTCATAAAGTGATTTTGGATATGTCTGCAAATTTTCAGGTCATTCGGACATCGTTTGATCGAATTTTGGATTGAATGTTAGTTTTGGAAGTTTTGAAGAAACTTAGGCTTGAATTCGTGTGTAAATGGTGATTTTGATGTTTAGGATGGTGTTTTTGTGATTGGAACAAGTCCGTATCATGTTTTGGAGTATGTTGGTGGTTTTCGTTGGGGTCCGGGGGTCTCGGGATGAATCCGGGGGTCCAAACGGACCATTTTTGGGCAAAACCTGCAGAAAATTGCAGGTTACTGCCCAGGCATTTAACCCTTCGCGTTCGCGTGGCATGGGCCGCGTTCGCGAAGGCCGGGCGGATCAAAGCATCGCGTTCACGGTCAGGCGTGTGGCATTCGCATAGGCCAGGAGTCTTGTGCTTCGCGATCGCGTCCCTGGGGTCGCGTTCGCGTTGGACAAAAGGGAGAGGTTCGCGTTCGCGTGGGGGGAGTCGCGAACGCGTAGAAGGATTTTGGGCGACTGGGAATCTTGTTCATCGCGAACGCGTGGAGGAGTTCGCGTTCGCGTAGGGTAAGTCCGGGTCGAGCATCGCGAACGCGTGGGAGTCGTCGCGTTCGCGTAGAGTAAAAGGGAGTTGTTCATCGCGAACGCGTGGGAGCTCACGCGAACGCGTAGAACAAAATGTTATGGCAGTGAATTTATATCACAGAATAGAGGACTTACGGGTTTACACCCCCAAAACACAATTTTGAGCCCTAGAGAGAAGAAAACTCGAGGAAATCACTGAGAAGTCATCGGGTATTCGTCGGAGGTAAGATTCTTGACTCAAAAACATCATTTTATGGTAGAATTTACATCAATCTTCATGAAATTGGGTTGAAATCTTGAAGAAATGTGGCCTAGTTAGTGAAAACGGGATTTTGAGTTTTGGGAGGCCATTTGTACTCCGATTTTGATGAATTTTATATGCACGGACTCGTGGCAAGACGAGGGTCGCGTTGGTACTAATTTCGAAACTTTTCGAGCAGTGGGCCCGGGGTCGGGTTTTACCAACTTTGTGTATTTATGCGAATTTCATGTAAATTGAAGTGGGTTATGATTCTTTGACCGTATTTGATATAATTATTGTGGTTTGACTAGATTCTACGCACGAGGGAGCTAAATTCAAAGGAAAAGGCATCGCGGATGAGTCTACGGCCGGCTAGAGGTGAGTAGTTTGTGTATATGGTAGCCTGAGGGTTCGAAACCCCGGCTTAGCACATTGTGACGCTAGTAGGGCGTGGCTCGCACACCGTGGCAGGTGCGGGATTGATTGTGATTGGGGATTGAGACTAGGTCCATCCCGGAAATGAATAAAATGTTATTAGTGTTGGAAATACACTGTATTTGATATAATTATGGGCTGTAAGCCTTGTTTGGGGCCTTGTGCCGACCTGTAGCGTCCTTAGAGGACAATATTTATGTGATAACTATATTTGCTTAAATCACTGATCTCAGTCCTGGAAATTGAAATCACATTATTGATATGCTAAGTCACCGGCTTTTGCAAATTTAATAAAGTTAAAGTGTTTTTCATAAATTATGAACTGAAAACTGGAATTAAGATAAATGAACTGTTTTGTGACTTATCTGATTTATGTGGACTGAGGATGGATCGGGCTGCACGCCGCAGTGGTTGATTGAGGATCGGGCTGCACGCCGCAGCAGTATTGCGCTTGGGCTTTAGGAGCCCCTCCGGAGTCTGTACACACCCCCAGTGAGCGCCGTCGACGTTAAATTGGATCGGGCTACACGCCGTAGCGGTTATGTGTTTTGCATTGCATCTTTATTTGTTGAATTACTCTGTGGTAGCTGTATTGTACTGTTGATGCTAGTTCGTAGGAGGAATCGAACTGTAGTTTAGCTTCATTATGTGGTATTCTGTGGATTTCTTATTTTCAGCTACTTGTATATATTTATTACTCACTGAGTACTTAGTACTCACCCCTACTCCCTGCACCTTTTGTGTGCGGACTCAGGTACTCAGGAGCAGTAGACAGGCATTTCCAGCATATTCAGTGTCATATCGAGTTGCTGAGGTAGCTGCCTACGTTTGCAGAACCTAGCTTCTCCTCTCCTTTCCAGTTGTTATTTGTATTTTGTATTCAGACTTGAGTATTTCTATACAATACTCTCTATTCCTGTTGGGTTTTGTTAGAGGCTCTAGACTTGTGACTCCAGATCTTTGGGAGCGTCAGTATATTGTTCATCATTATTATTATTGGAGTTCTTAAACTCATATATTCTTCTTGGGTTGTCCATTTGGGACTGATATCGTTGTGATAATTAAATTGTTGGTCTGGCTGGCCTAGCTTGATTGTTGGGTGCCATCACGACCGGATTTTGGGTCGTGACAAGCATGAGACGAACTCTGTGCTGGGAGTGCACCGAGAGATGGCTGACTCCGCTGAGAGCCCTGATAGCCCCGACCAGAAGATCCACCACGATACTGAGGTCTAGCTGACTGTGGAGGCCTGAAAGAATGTCCCTGGCCCTGCTGAAACTGGCCCGTTGAAGGAGCGCCACTTTGACTACCAGAACTTCGAGGCCTGTTGGCCTCCCTCTCTTTGCAATCCAGGTGGTGAACTGACTTAATATCTCGTGCTATATCCACTACCTCCTCTAAATAAGCACCCATCACTCACTCTCTAGTCATGAGAATACGAAGCGGGTAGTGGAGGCCATCAACAAACCTCCGGATACGCTCATGGTCCATCGGGACCAACCAAGCTGCATGTCGAGACAACTCTGAAAACCTTATCTCATACTGTATCACAGTCATGTCTCCCTGTCAAAACCACTCGAACTACCTACGCAGCTCCTCTCTCTCAGACTGTGCTACCCACTTCTCCAAAAAGAAAGGGGAGAACTCCTGCCATGACAACGGCGCTGCACCTGTCGAACTGCACCGCTCATATGCCTCCCACCATGTGAAGGAAGCCCCTGAGAATTAAAATGTGGTGAATGCGACTCCACCCGACTCCAAAATCCCTGTCGTCCGAAGCATACGGTGACCCTTGTCAAGAAAACCCTAGGCATCCTCGCCCTCAGCACCACTGAAAACTGGAGGCGGGAGCCTACTGAAGCTCTCAAGACGACGCTGCTCATCGTCTGGCATAACTGGAACTACAAAGTCCCGAACTAGTGCAATTGGTGCAACTGGTACAGCTGGTGCAACCGGTTGAGCTGGAGCTGCTCCCGGTGTCTGCAATCCCTGAACAACCTGCTTAAGCATGCGAGTGGATGAGGTCTCACTGCCCCCCAGCCTGTGAAGTAGCTGCTGCAGTAGTGGCTGAAATTGCCTGAGCTAGGCCAGTGCAAACTGATAATGTCTGAGCCAAGGCCTCCTCGAGAACCGGAATCCCAATGGGCACTGTCGGTGCTTGCACAGGTGCTGCTGGAGCATCTACAACTGGAGTTTGGTCCTGAGCTAGGGCAACTGGTGGATTAACAGGGGCTGTCCTTGCTGGTCTGCCTCAACCACGACCGCGTCCACGGCCTCTGGTGGGTGGTGGTCGTCTACCACGTCCGGTAGCACGAGTTCTCGCCATCTGCGAGAGAATAGAATACAAAAATTTAGTTCTCGGATCAACAAAGATGCACAACAAGAATTTCAAGAATATGAAGTTTTCCTAAAGGTTCTGCAGCCTTTCGAGGAGCAATACAGGTGTCCCCGTACCGCTCCGCAAGACTCTACTAAACCGGCTCATGAGTCGCGAGACTTAGTAACCTAGGCTCTGATACCAACTTGTCATGACCCCAATCCCGGTCGTGACGGTGCCCAACACAATGCTAGGCAAGCCCGACCATTTGAACACTCTCAACCCAAGTACAAAACTCATTACTAATTAATAGAGTTAAATTATCAGTTTACATGATACTAATCCTTGATAATAGATAAATCAGTGCGGAAAACCATGACAAATATAAACAAAACAATGCCCAAAGGATCTGGTGTCATGAGTCTAGAGCCTCTACATACAACCAAGTAGCAACCTATACATATGAAAGTCTAGATGCGAAAATAAAAGGGGTAGGGGAGAAATCGGATCCTGCGGACGCCATGCAGCTACCCTGATAACTCCGGTGCCAAATCTGGGCAACAACACACCAACTCTACTGAGCCTCCGCATACCTGTATCTACACACACGGTGACGTAGATTTGAACATCACTTCAAGGAAGAGGAGGAATCAGAAGAACTCTCTCTAATACAGGTTTCGCTGGTACCTAAATGGAAACGTAATAATGCCTTATTTCATGAATAGATACATATTTCATGAAAGAAAACGTAATAATGCCTTATTAAGATTTCTTCGCTGACATATCATCTCGGAAACTACTGAAAAAACTAAAGAATTGAAAAGGAGTGCCAAGTAACCAGTAACGTAATCATTCTGAAGAGTCAGATCAGCATATTGTTTTTGGGTACCTTTCAGCTATTTCAGCTATACCATGGAGTCAATTCTCAAAATTGACATATACTTCGATTTTGTTCATCATTTAAGCATTCCGTTTCAAAATGTAAACTCTTTTTCCTGAGATGTCACTTTTGGAAAGGATGGAATAACAACGTGTTCATATGTTAGACAAAACAGCTAGACAGGTCAAATTCAACAAAATATGGGATCTTCTATTTTCCAAAACCAAGAACGATGTGAAATGGTCTTCTACTCTAGTTTTCAAGATATTCCTAAGTACGTTCTTTGAATCATCTGCACACTCAGGATAGCAAAATTTAGAATCCTAAGACCAGCTTTCTCAAAGATTCTATGTAGTAAATGTAATTTGTCTTAGTATTTCAATTGTACATTGAAATAAAGATGGGTGTAAAAGAGCTTCCTTGCAGAATTTTAGACACATGGAACATAAGCCGGACCCACCTTTTGGGGGACAGTATCATCCATGTCAACAAAGTACTGCCTGAAACCACAATGAAAGTTCATAAGTTGTTATGGATTAAATGCACAAATAATGAACTGTAGAATAACTGCCGAGTAGCTTGAAGCATGACAAAAGATTTTTGTTGATTGCACTCACTTCACAACTGAATATGCAGGATTGGACCGCAATGGGTTGTCATAAGTCTGGAATCAAGCAACAAGGTGTAAAAGAAGGTCAATTAGTAAATATCAGCACCCAGTACAACAAAGTGTCGGCAGCATAAAATAGGTATCACTATTTATAAGAGCCAAAATTGAACCGTTTATGTCCAACAGTAACTAAAATAGTAAGTCAGTAAGGCTATAAGCCAGCATCCAAGGCTGCTTAAAAAGGTGACGAAATGGAACAATTCTTTCCAAAAGGAAAATACAGACTGCATGAGTTTCTCCAACCATGCGACTGAATTGACAATAGGAAAGAAAACAAAGGAGAGTGATGGCAAGGATATGGTTTTTTGTCTTAGGATTAGTTTATGGACCGAAGGAAGAACAGATAGAATAAAAGATAATCTCCTTTGAAGTGAAACAGATACTTGGCATTCCAACAAAACCTGGTCTAAGCACTTTTCAAAAATGCAGACATCTCGAAAGCATTCTGTAAATGAGTGCAAGTTCACACGTCTAACAGTTGTCCACCTACAACTGACTACAATAAGACAAACCCTAATGTCTATTAAATTGATGTCTCTTGTTTGTCGACACAAAATTAAAAATTTAGATAGCATCTACCAGCTGTGCTAAGCACCAAACTGCGGATGCCCCAAAAACATCTTTTTACAAAAATGCCAGTTCAATCAACTATTCATCCACCAACAAGTCAAACCGTAGTGTGTCCTCATCAAGAAAGCTATGAATTTCTTCCTCTAGCGGACCACCTAAAACTTTTAGAGAACAGAACAAATATCTTAATTTTCATAAACCTGTTTTGCCTTTTTATCTTTTTATACCAATAACAGTAGAGCAGAAAATTCCCCTTTTCGTTTCATAAAAGGGCTTCTGATTTTATCTCCTAGGTTATAACATACTTCGTCACCAACAACAACAAAATACCGAGTATTATCTCACACTGGGAGGTCTGGGTCTAGGTAGGTTATTTCTAATAGATTCTCGGCTCAAAAAAGTATAGAAAGAATTACAGCTCATGTCACTTGGCCTAAGAGCCCAACCGAAAATGGCATACACTTGAAGCTCTTACACTATATAGCCCATATTATATATAACTTGAAAGAAACTTTTCAGCATTTAACCCACTATAAAAGACATACTTTTAGGGTTTTTATTATTTTCTTCTTTCTTCATTCCCTTCTCTCTCACCGTCTCTCACTTCTTTCTCTCTAACCCTCATAGATCCTTCATCCTCTCTTAACCTAGTCCTCGCTATTCCCCCTCCTTTAACCCCCACGCAGTTCTGCCATTAATGGCTCGAAGAAGGCTCGAAGAAAGACTTCGTCGTCCATGGTGTCAAACAGAAGAACGAAGAAGATTTTTGAAAGAAACATGAAAATACACACATATCTGAAAATAAATAGCTCTCAAACTTGATTTGCACCAACAAATAACCACTAATTTTGGAGGATTTTGAAGTTTGAAGTTCTGGTAATTTTGGAAGATTCTGAAGTTTGAAGTTCTGGAAAATCATAACTGTGTAGCAGGCTGTATCGACACTAGATAATAGTGTATAATTGTGTATATGGATATATAGACACCTCTTATACACTATTATACATGTTTATACAAGTTATACGATATTGTATAATTTTGTATAAATGTGTATAATGTTGTATAAACATATATTTTTTAGTTTATAAGGATGTATATACACTGCTAGCGTGTAAGAGGTCTCTACATAAGTTTGACACTTCCTTCTCTTCTTCTTTTTCGTGTATGTGCTATATGAAACAGATTTGTACGCGTTGGAGGATTCTACAATTCATTTA
This sequence comes from Nicotiana noctiflora, assembly GCA_032618575.1. Taxonomy (NCBI): domain Eukaryota; kingdom Viridiplantae; phylum Streptophyta; class Magnoliopsida; order Solanales; family Solanaceae; genus Nicotiana; species Nicotiana noctiflora. The sequence continues at coordinate 166,107 of JASVEL010005849.1, forward strand.
TCAATTTTATATTTTTCTTTTATCCTGTTGGATTGCTTCAGCAATTGCACATAAAGATGTTTGAATTTCTTACCTTCACATAATATGTATTATCCAGGATAGGATTTTTGAGTTGCGTTGTGGCTTATTTGCATTTTTTTATCAAATGCTTAATAATTAAAGGAAATCAAGAGAATGAAAACAACTGGTTGTATAAAGAGAGAGCAATAACAGTAGTTGATTGTATGAAATAAGTTGTTTTTTCGAGAATTAGCCTATAATTTTTGGGCTATAGATTTGCAATATGATATCTAGGCTATTATATTGCAAGTCAAGTGTGAGAGTTGTACTTATGTAAAATTATCCCCAAAAGTATAAGCACCACACTAATGAAAAAATAGAAAAGAGCGAACAATACCAAAAAGCCATAAAAGCAAGAGAAAAATAACAAGATAGTAAGGTGATCAACAATGAAAGAAAACAACGGAAACCTACTACCAACAGAAAGCGAGACTGCGTGCCAATGCTACTTTTATGAACAGTCTAGACTACCTACTTTACTACCCTAATTCTCGACCTTCATACTTTCCTATCAAGGGTCATGTCCTTTGTCAGCTGAAGCGACGCCATGTCTTGCCTAATCACCTTTCCCCCACCTCTTCTTTGGCCTACCTCTACCTCTCTGTAGGCCCTCCAATATCAACCTCTCACACCTCCTCACCGGGACATCTGTGCTCCCCCTCCTCACATGACCAAACCACCTAAGCTGCGCTTCCCGCTTCCTATTCTCAATACGGACCACACCCACCTTGTCGCAAATAACCTCATTTCTGATCCTATCTAACCGGGTGCGTCCTGCACATCCATTTCAACATTCTCATCTCTGCCACCTTCATCTTCTGGACATGAGCGAACTTGACTGGCTAATACTCATCCTCATACAATATCGTTGGTCTGAAACTACTCATTATCATTTCCCACAGAGAACTTTGTATTGTAAACTCCAGAAACTACTCATGTTGTGGGAGGCATGCGTACTTTATGGAACCATAAATTCTGAATAAAAGTCCATGATGTTTAAAAGTTATCAATAAATTTCAAAAATGAATCGTCAATATTATACTGGGTATGTTGTTGTTGTAATCGTCAATATTAGTGCACGGCATTAAGTTTACCACAAAATAGAACATCATATTCCTAACTGTTGGAAACGGAATATGGATATCTATATTTCACATGTTCGTAGGAAGCAAATTCTTGCTTATGTCTTTCCTGATGAGTATTTTGAGACCACGTCTATCTTGAAATACAACTGAGCATACTCCTGAGAAAGATGCCAAACGTTGCATTTATTCTGAAGAAAGGCATTTAAAGAGGAAGCAAGAAACTAAAACAGCTGATGTAAAGTCCGACAAACTGGGAAAACATGCTTCTTTTTTTCTTGGAATGATAGAATCTGTGTCTCCTCCAATTGTTTCTAGTTGGTCAGGTGGATCATCACAGATAATCATTCGTGAGGAGTCACAGTTGGGGCTTAAGACTGCTGGCCTTCAGGACAAGAAGTATTGATGATAAATCAACAGAGGATAATGGGGAGCAGAAACCATGCCTTTGTGAGTGAAAGTTCCAGTTGTACACATGATAATTTAGATATAAAATGTCAAGGAATATATGGGGAGTTATAGAAGAATGTTTTTATGACCAGTCCATTATAACATCCTTCCCTAGCCAGGAGCTGCTTAGTACTTGTGAACAATTATGCTCTAGAAGTGCCCCAACCTGTGCACAAAGCATCAGCTAAAACAGGCAGCGTCAGTACTATCCCAAAACAACTAAGGCATCAAATTTTCGTCACTACAAATGCAACCAACAAAAGAACCAGCAAAAGGGGTAAATGGAAGCACCTCCACCAAATTAGCTAAACCAGAACTCCTCATGCAACAAAAAGGAAGGAAGAGTATTTGTGTGATTATAAAAGTTTCTTATAAAGGGTAGAATTGAAAGGTTAAACTAAATTCTTTTCAAATTTAGAAAGGGATCATTCTTTTTGAAACTGACCAAAAAGTAAATAGGTTAGCATAAACCGAAACGAAAGGAGTATTTGATTTTGTTAAGGATTTAAGTTATTTGTACTAACAATGTAATGGAATAAATTGGTTATGTTATTTAACCTAACCTTTTATAGCAGGTTACTTACAATTAATTGTTGGTTACCAATAGATGCTAATTGAATAGAGTTAAGTTACCTGTAAATGTGTCTTAAGTTTGAAATATAGGACAAAAAGTGGCCATACCATGTAAATATTCTGATTAAAGTAGCGTGTTTCCTTCGTAGTTACTCGAATAAACAACCTCAAATAATTTATTCACAACATTGCCAACTCAAATAAACAATAGCAACATTTTATAAATATGATTACACTTGGTGAAAGAAAGCTAGGCTATGGTCAAGAGGCTCTTTATATAAGGCATACAAGTATATCTCTTTGACCCTTGTGGACCTTCGATTTGTTGGACTTTTAAGCCATTGGGCTTTAAAGATGAGTATGTGAATTGGGTAATGGTGGGAAATTAAATGGACTGGATTGGGCTTCAAAATTTGGCCCGGTTTATTTGGTTAAACTAGTTGACCCAGTTAATATATAACGTTGAAAGAACGTATCTTCCTATCAGGTGTCTATTCACAATGAACAGACACCATGAAGAGGCACCATACCTTTTCACAAAGCCAACAATTGCCTATAAATTCAGGCATGGCTTCCATTCTAGATATTCAGAAATTCAGAAACCAACAAATTACTTTCCCTCTCTCTGCAAGTTCATTAATCCAAAATTCTTGAGCTTTCCTGTTCCTTGAAAACCGTAAGTGTGATTCGCTCCGCTCTTTGAGTTCGTTGGTGTCCTGCTTCTTGTATTGCCACTGTCGTAGGAAGGTTATTCCGTTTTATCCTGGGATGATTTAATCCATTACCTTGGCAACTGTGAGGGGGTTAAAATTCCTTAAGGACACACAAGCAAATTGTGAACTCGGAATTATATATTCTATTTCTTCTTCTTCTTGTTTTTTTTTCTTAAACAATGTTGATTTTGATAATACACGTCGCCTAACATCTTAAGAAATTTTAAAGAAAAAAAATAATAATAATAAAAATTTCGGCAACGTGGTTTTGCACTGTACTGTCACGATAGGTTTTGTACTGCTTGTTGCAGGTTTTGTTTTGCATTTGGCTATCTACTTTTGAAATGATTTAAAGAAAAAAAAAATTGTAAAGGACACATATTATTGACGCAAAGAAAAGATACGCCGATTGTAAAAGAAAGAATTAGTGTCACTTTATATTTTATACGTTTGTATTGTTTAAGAATAAAGGAAAAGGTAAAAAAAGTGGTTACTGCTTTGTTTTAGTAGTTCTTGTTTTTGATTGGTTGAAATTTTAAAATTGTTGAAGCAACGTTTGGTGTTGAAAGCAGTAGCAATTTAATTTATTTTGCAGTATTAATTTCTACCGCAAGTTAATTTTTTTTTTCGGGCATTGTTTTGCATTAATTTGGAGACTAAAGCCTTGTTGCTTTCTACTCCATTAATTGTTTCTCTCCGATTTAAAGTACATAAAAACTTTGCCGGAATAATAAACGTACGGGTTTGAAGTATATAAAAACTTCACCATTGTTACATGTTGTATGTTTGGTTTGGTATTCAGTTTGAAGATATAAAAACTTTACTGATTTAATAAAGTTCTGTATTTTTTTTTTCGGCATTGTTTTACATTAACTTGGAGACTAAAGCCTTGTTGCTTTCTACTCCATTAATTATTTCTCTCCGGTTTAAAGTACATAAAAACTTTGCCGGAATAATAAACGTACGGGTTTGAAGTATATAAAAACTTCACCATTGTTACGTGTTGTATGTTTGGTTTGGTATTCAGTTTGAAGATATAAAAACTTCACTGATTTAATAAAGTTCTGTATTGTTTTTGACTTTACAGAAATATGACGAATGAAAACCAAACTAATGGAAATGTTGCGGGAACGGGTGCTACTATGACGAGTGTTGCTGCATCGTCAAGCCGTTCTACTCCGGCCCATGCTATGGCACCGGCAGAAAAACCCGAAAAATTTTCCGGTATTGACTTCAAACGCTGGCAAATGAAGATGCTCTTCTATCTTACTACGTTGAGTTTGCAACGTTTTATCAAGGAGGATCCTCCGGCCATGGCTGAGGATACTCCGGATAATGAACGACTTGTTGTAACTGAAGCATGGAAACATTCCGATTTCTTATGCAAAAATTACATTTTGAGTTGTTTGGAAGATGGTTTGTACAATGTCTATAGTGTCATGGAAACTTCAAAAGCGTTATGGAATGCGCTTGAGAAAAAGTACAAGACCGAGGATGCAGGACTTAAGAAGTTCGTGGCTGCAAGGTTCCTGGATTTCAAGATGATTGACACTAGGTCGGTCATAACACAAGTCCAAGAACTACAAGTCATTGTACATGACCTCCTTGCTGAAGGTATGACCCAAATCAATAATTCTATTAATAAGATTTATCTTATTATTAACTCTGAATTTGTTATTGAAGGTATGGTCATTAATGAGGCCTTTCAAGTTGCTGCTTTCATTGAGAAACTACCTCAGTTGTGGAAGGATTTTAAGAATTATCTTAAACACAAACGGAAGGAGATGACTCTAGAAGACTTGATTGTTCGTTTGAGGATAGAAGAAGACAACAAAAATGCTGAAAAGAAGTCACGTGGAAACTCGACGATTGTGGGGGCAAACATTGTTGAGGAGGCTCCACAAAATAAGAAGAGGAAGAAAGCTTCTGGACCAAAGAATTACCCAAGCAAGAAGAAGTTCAAGGGTAATTGCCACAATTGTGGAAAAATTGGGCATAAGGCAGTGGATTGTCGTGCGCCAAAGAATGATAAGAAGAAAAAGAATCAAGCCAACATGGTTGAAGATGAAATGGAAGACTTGTGTGCCATGTTGTCTGAATGCAACTTGGTAGGAAATCCGAAAGAATGGTGGATAGATTCTAGAGCCACCCGCCATGTTTGTGCTAACAAGGAATTATTTTCTTCTTATGTCCCCGCAGGTCCCGATGAGACTATCTTCATGGGAAATTCATCTACGGCCAAAATTGAAGGAGTTGGCAAGATTGCATTGAAGATGGCGTCGGGAAAAATAGTGACTCTAAACCAAGTCCTCCATGTTTCAGAAATTCGCAAGAATCTTGTGTCTACCTCACTTCTTGTCAAGAATGGATTCAAATGTATTTTTGTTTCTAATAGTGTTGTAATTAGTAAGAACGATTTGTATGTTGGAAAAGGTTACCTAAGTGAGGGCCTTTTCAAGCTAAATGTAATAGCAGTTCCAATCAATAAAGTGAATGCTTCTTCTTACTTGCTTGAGTCAAACACTTTATGGCATGCGCGTTTAGGTCACGTAAACTTTAAAACATTGCGAAAGATGATAAATCTAGAAGTATTGCCAAAATTTGATTGCATTAATTCTAAATGTCAAATATGTGTGGAATCAAAGTATGCTAAGCATCCTTATAAGTCCGTTGAAAGGAATTCAAGTCCTTTAGACTTAATTCACACAGATATTTGCGACATGAAGTCAACACCATCTCGCGGTGGAAAAAAGTATTTTATTACTTTTATTGACGATAGCACGAGATATTGCTATGTTTATTTACTTAATAGTAAAGATGAGGCAATTGATGCTTTCAAGAAATACAAGAGTGAAGTTGAAACGCAACTAAACAAAAAGATCAAAATGATAAGAAGTGATAGGGGTGGCGAATATGAATCTCCTTTTGAAGAAATATGTTTGAAAAATGGCATTATTCACCAAACAACTACCCCTTACTCTCCACAATCTAATGGAATTGCGGAGCGGAAGAATCGAACGTTGAAGGAGATGATGAATGCATTGCTAATAAGTTCTGGCTTACCACAGAACTTGTGGGGGGAAGCTATACTTACAACTAATCGGATAATCAACCGTGTACCTCATAGTAAAACACAATCCATTCCTTATGAAAAGTGGAAAGGAAGGAAGCCTAGCTTGAAATACTTCAAAGTGTGGGGGTGTTTAGCTAAGGTACAAGTTCCTAAACCTAAAAGGGTTAAGATAGGTCCAAAAACGGTTGATTGTGTATTTATTGGATATGTAACCAATAGCAAGGCATATTGTTTTCTGGTTCATAAATCAGAAAATCCTGAGATTCACATTAATACGATAATAGAATCAGATAATGTTGAATTCTTTGAAACTATTTATCCGTATAAAAAGGAAAGTGAAGTGACCTGCCAAAAGTCAAAACGACCTCGGGAGGAAATAACGGATGGTATGCCTAATGAAGAAAATCCGAGAAGAAGTAAACGTCAAAGGACATCTACTTCATTCGGTCCGAATTTTTTGACTTTTCTGTTAGAAAATGAGCCTCATACCTTCAAGGAAGCAATGTCTTCCTCAGAGGCACAATATTGGAAAGAAGCTGTCAATAGTGAAATAGAATCCATATTGAGCAACCATACTTGGGAATTGGTTGATCTTCCTCCAGGTAATAAAACATTGGGTTCTAAATGGATTTTCAAGAAGAAAATGAAAGACGATGGTACTATTGACAAATACAAGGCAAGACTTGTCGTCAAAGGATTTAGACAACGAGAAGGTCTTGACTATTTTGACACATACTCACCGGTAACAAGAATTACATCCATTCGGATGCTAATCGCGTTAACCGCCTTGTATGATCTTCAAATCCATCAAATGGATGTGAAAACAGCCTTCTTAAATGGTGATTTAGAGGAAGAAATCTACATGGACCAACCCGAGGGGTTTGTGGTTCCGGGAAAAGAAAAGAAGGTATGGACTAAAACAAGCACCCAAGCAATGGCATACGAAATTTGACCAAACAATGTTGTCAAATGGATTTAAGATTAATGAATGTGATAAATGTGTTTACATTTAAAAAGTTCCAAATCATATAGTCATTGTTTGCTTATATGTTGATGATATGCTAATAATGAGCAAAGACGTTGCTGACTTTCAAACTACTAAGCGCATGCTTGCTAGTAAGTTTGATATGAAAGACTTAGGAGTTGCCGATATAATTCTAGGAATTAAAATCATAAGGACTCTTCAAGGTCTAGCTTTGTCTCAATCACATTACGTGAAAATGGTACTTGAAAAATTCAAACATTTGGAATTTAGAAGTGCAAGGACTCCAATTGACTTAAACCATCATCTTATGAAGAATAAAGGTGAAAGTACATCTCAATTGGAGTATGCTCGTGTGTTAGGAAGCTTAATGTACATCATGAACTGTACACGAACTGATATAGCTTGTGCGATAAGTAAACTTAGTCGATTCACATGTAATCCCAACAAACATCACTGGGTGGCAATGAAACGAGTTCTGGGATACTTGGAGTATACTCAAGACTACGCTTTGCACTACAATAAATATCCTGCAGTTATCGAAGGATATAGTGATGCAAATTGGATAACAGGCTCAATAGAAACAAAGTCCACAAGTGGATATGTGTTTACGGTTGGTGGAGGAGCAGTATCTTGGAAGTCTTCTAAACAGACGTGTATTGCTCGCTCTACAATGGAATCAGAGTTTATAGCATTGGATAAAGCCGGTGAAGAAGTTGAATGGCTTCGGAATTTTTTAGAAGACATTCCGTTCTGGCCAAAACCTTTGGCTCCTATTTGCATACATTGCGATAGTGAGGCTGCAATAGGACGGGCAGTGAGCGTTATGTATAACGGAAAGTCTCGTCATATACGGCGAAGACATAATACCGTTAGACAACTACTTTCTAGTGGAATTATCACTATTGATTATGTAAGATCAAAGGATAATGTTGCGGATCCGCTTACAAAAGGCTTAACTAGAGAGGGATTTGAGAAATCATCTAAGGGAATGGGACTATGGCCAAGGACAAGTCAACATGGCGGTAACTCTACCTAGAATTTTGGATGTTCCGAGATCTAGGTTCAAGGAGCTCAAACAAAGTTGTGATTGACCGGTTCAACATTGTCAAAATAAAATCTTTGGTTCATTCTCATGATGAAGACAATGTTCAGTAACAAGGATAAAACTTTACACGTTCTTTAATGATTACCTAAATTTGATGAGGTATTTATCAAATAATGTCAATCTAAAGGATTACATGTTTAGGAATCACCTATGTAAGTGTGAAGTGTAAGCCGCTTCAAGGAGAATTCTGTAAGGCCAATTCTCTACGCACTTATGAGACCGGGCGGTGTTCATGGCTGAAACGAACACAATAATGAGAACCAAAAGACGGTTAAGGGTCGATTGTGTGACATATGGTTGTCTAGGTATACACCAAAGTTCGACGGTTCAAAGATATCAAATCTACCGATTGACCGAGTATATCCGACATATGTTCACTATGGAAAGTTCAAAGGGAAACCTACTTATCCGGATGCGATCGATCTTTTCTTGTGAATCACACAATTTCCATGTTTTTTTTTCTATATAGCCATTCATGTGGGGGATTGTTGGACTTTTAAGCCATTGGGCTTTAAAGATGAGTAGTGAAAATTGGGTAATGGTGGGAAATTAAATGGACTGGATTGGGCTTCAAAATTTGGCCCGGTTTATTTGGTTAAACTAGTTGACCCAGTTAATAAATAACGTTGAAAGAACGTATCTTCCTATCGGGTGTCTATTCACAATGAACAGACACCATGAAGAGGCACCATACCTTTTCACAAAGCCAACAATTGCCTATAAATTCAGGCATGGCTTCCATTCTAGATATTCAGAAATTCAGAAACCAACAAATTACTTTCCTTCTCTCTGCAAGTTCATTAATCCAAAAATTCTTGAGCTTTCTTGTTCATTGAAAATCGTAAGTGTGATTCGCTCCGCTCTTTGAGTTCGTTGGTGTCCTGCTTCTTGTATTGCCACTGTCGCGGGAAGGTTATTCCGTTTTATCCTGGGAGGATTTAATCCATTACCTTGGCAACTGTGAGGGGGTTAAAATTCCTTAAGGACACACAAGCAAATTGTGAACTCGGAATTATATATTCTATTTCTTCTTCTTCTTGTTTTTTTTTCTTAAACAGTGTTGATTTTGATAATACACGTCGCCTAACACGATTTTCCTCGAATTATTATGATCTAGATTGAAGTGGAGCGTTTGCATAACTGGTAAATTACTGTCATGTGACCAGAAGGTCATAGGTTCGAGCCGTAAAAATAGCCTCTTGCGAAAATACAAGGTAAGACTGCGTACGATAGACCCTTGTGGTCCGGCCCTCTCCAGAATTACTCGCCTATCGGGAGCTTAGTACACCGACTGCCATTATTATGATCCAGATATTATACACAAATAACCCTCTGTTCTACCAAATAAGATGTACCAGTTCATGACCCTCCAGGAAGTCCAAAGGCTCTATTTACCAAGACATTTACAAAATCACTATAGTCCTTCAAGATAAAGGCAAATACTCTTCCTTCACTAAGGGAGACATTTTTTGATGTGTTTTCTACATATACTTCCGGGATGAGGCATAATGTAGAGCTCATTGACTTTGTTGATCATACGCTCACGTTTGAAAAGTACTTTCCTGAACGTGATCATCTCCTTATTATCAAGGCTTTCCTCAAATACAAAAAGGTTCTGCTTGTGATTGGTAATACTGCAATCACATTGTAAGATTAGTAAAGGTCTAGCTCTTCTGAGATGTAAGGAGGCAAAATATAGTGATGAGATCCACCTTCCACACCCTGCAATCTCTTTAAGTCCTACATGATGAAGGGTTCCGAGTTGGTCACAATTGATTTCACTCATATAGTTGTATTGGTAAGAAATATGACCATGCCCACCAACGCAACCACGACCTCTTTTTTAGTCAGCGTGTAAAAGAAGTCAACAAGGCAGCTTGACCCCATCGCCACGGCCCTTCTTGTTAGTGAGGAGGCCACGCCCCTCGCCCCGACAGATAAGCTCCTATGATCCTAACAAGACGTATTGTGGCTAAGGAAGACCAGTTTTCCTCCGGACTATAAGTATGCATAGAGGGGAATCAGAAAAGGGGAGCTGGGGGGGGGGAGAAAAGAAAGAACCATCTTGTAACCTCATTTCTCTCTAAGGAGAGGGATGTCAAACTTTACAATAAATAGAACATGTTTCAATGTTTCTTCTATTTTGGTATCTAAAATTCTGTTTCTTTATCTTCAGATCTGATTTGAATTATGATTGACTACGATTTACCTTTCATTTCTGTGAATGATTTGCTAAAAAGTATTTTAACATCTTTTGAGTCAAATAATTTGGTGCCGTCCGTGGGGATTCCCTAGTGAAAACACCTAGTTCTTTCTTCATATCGAAGCAAAAGAAACGTGAGAGGAGCATCTAACTCACGTCAAATTTGAAGGTAACACATGGGGAAGAGGAGGATTGAATGGACCAATAAGGTCTAGAAATCCATACCTTACCAGCCCCAAAATATCCCGAACAAGGCTAAAGATGTTGCGATCAAAATCAACAGGCGGGGACATAGAACATCCTATCCTCATCCCCCGCAACTCACTAAATCAGACGTTGATGCAGGAGTGCTCCGGTAGAAGAACCAAAAATTGCTGCAGTACATCCAAAATCCCTCCGATCGATGGCATCTTCAAAATGAACGGCTAGTTACGCAAAAAGTTGTAACATGCATATTGTGAGGGTCCAGCCAAAATATCAGCGTCCACTGCCCACAACGTTGAAACCGTCGATGCATGCAATGATTACCAAATAGGGACTCCCCCAGGGAACACCCAACACCCTCTGGTGACCAACAATGGTTAGTAGATTATTCTAGATATTATCCTATGTTTCGTGGTGTTCCTTCCAAAAACAATGGGGGCCAGATATGAGGTGCAAGTCGCGACGCCTTATCATATGGAGCCAAGGCACGCATCTAAATAGCACCTATGTGAGGGTATCACAGTGGCTCATGCTATCATGGCGACAAGGTCATTCAGGCTAAGCTAGAAAGCAGAAATTCTGTGTTCTGCCAACATTCCCTATTGCCCGGCTTACCCTTCCCAAAAAAAACCAAGACGAGTCGTTATTTCAATAAGTTCTAAACAACACGCTTAAGGCCAAGGGCCTTCACCATCAAATATTATGGGGTTCGACCTTGCTCGAACTCAAGACGGTTCGTTATTTCGGTAAGTTCAAAATAACACCATTTCGAGGGCCTTCGCATCAAATATTTAGAGGTTCGACCTCGCTTGAACTCAAGACGGGCCGTTATTTCGATAAGTTTGAAACAAAACCCTTAAGGCTAAAGGCCTTCAACATCAAATATTCAGAGGTTCGACCTTACTCGAACTCAAGACGGGACGTTATTTCGGTAAGTTCGAAATAACACCCTTAATGCTAAGGGCCTTCGCCATCAAATGTTCAGAGGTTCGATCTCACTCGAACTCAAGATGGGTCGTTATTACGCTAAGTTCGAAAAAACACGCTTAAGACTAAGGGCCTTCGCCATCAAATATTCAGAGGCTCAAGACGGGTCGTTATTTTGATAAGTTCAAAAATAACACCCTTAAGGCTAAGGGCCTTCGCCATCAAATATTCAAAATAACACCCTTAAGGCTAACGGCCTTCGCCATCAAATATCCAGAGGTTCGACCTTACTCGAGCTCAAGATAAGTCGTTATCTCAATAAGTTTGAAATAACACCCTTAAGGCTAAGGGTCTTCGCCATCAAATATTCAGAGGTTCGACCTCGCTCGAACTCAAGACGGGTCGTTATTTCAGTAAGTTTGAAATAACACCCTTAAGGCTAAGTGTGACGACCCGGCCCGTCGTCACGGGAATTACCACCCCGTTATGTTGTAAATACATGTTTTATGATTTTATATCAGTGTTAGAGTCTATCGGATAAGTTAGGAGTGAATTGGATTGAAAATGAGGCATATAGCCTTTTTGAAGGAAACTTGAATAAGGAAAGTCAACTCTGAGTTGACTATTTGGTTAGGGGGCTCGGAATCGGATTCTGACGATTCGGTTAGTTCCGGGAGGTGATTTGTGACTTAGGGGAGCAATCGGAATTGAATTTGGAGGCCCGGTGTAGAAATAAGCTTGAATTGGCTAAGGTTGAATTTTGGCGAAATCCGAACGGTAGGTGAGATTTTGATCCGGGGGTCGGAATGGAATTCCGACAGTTGCAGTAGCTCCGTTAGGTGATTTTGGATGTGCCTGCAAAATTTCGGGTCATTCGGACGTCGTTTAGTCGGGTTTTTGATTGAATGTGTAATTCGGAATGTTTTAAGGAATTTAGGCTTGAATTTGATGTGAATTATGGGTTTTGGTGTTATTAGATGCGTTTTGAGGATTGGAGCAAGTTCGAATAAGGTATTAAGATGTGTTGGTGTGTTTGGATGAGGTCCCGGGGGCCTCGGGGTGTTTTCGGATAGCCAAACGAGAGAAAATATGGAAAATTGCAGAACTGGTGCACTGCTTCTGTTGTTTTCGCTCCTGCGGAAATGGGAGCGCAGGAGCGAGTCCGCAGGTCCCCTCAGACCTACCGGGCATGCCGCCGGACAGGGATATTGATTTTGGCATTGACCTGGTGCCGGGCACTCAGCCTATATCCATTCCTCCTTATCGGATGGCACCAGCCGAGTTGAAAGAGCTAAAAGAGCAGCTTCAAGAACTTCTGGATAAGGGTTTCATCCGTCCTAGTGTGTCACCGTGGGGTGCGCCGGTATTATTTGTTAAAAAGAAAGATGGTTCCATGCGAATGTGTATTGATTATAGGCAATTTAACAAAGTGACAATGAAGAAAAAGTACCCTCTACCGCGCATAGATGATTTGTTTGATCAGTTACAGGGTGCGAGGGTGTTTTCTAAGATCGATCTTCGTTCGAGCTATCATCAGTTGAAGATCAGAGACTCAGATATTATGAAGACTGCATTCAGGACCCGATATGGTCATTATGAGTTTCTTGTGATGTCGTTTGGGCTGACCAACGCCCCAGCAGCATTTATGCATCTGATGAACAGTGTGTTCGGGCCTTATTTGGATTCATTTGTGATTGTGTTCATTGATGACATTCTAGTCTACTCCCGTAGTCGGGAGGAGCATGCTCAGCATTTGAGTATTGTGTTGGAGAGATTGAGAGAGGAGAAGGCTATATGCTAAATTCTCCAAGTGCGAGTTTTGGCTCGAGTCGTGGCATTTCCGGGACATGTGGTGTCTCGTGTTGGTATTCGGGTTGATCGAGAAAAAGATAGAGCGGTGCGAGGTTGGCCTAGGCCGTCCTCGGCTACAGAGAGATGAGGAGTTTTCTTGGCTTGGCGGGGTATTATCGCCGGTTTGTTCGAGGATTTTCATCCATTGCTTCTTCGTTGACTAAATTGACCCGGAAGGGTGCACCATTCGTGTGGTCGGATGAGTGCGAGGGGAGCTTTCGGAAGCTCAAGACAGCTTTGACCACAGCTCAGTGTTAGTATTGCCATCAGCTTCAGGTTCGTATACCGTTTATTGTGATGCCTCGAGAGTGGGGATAGGTTGTGTGTTGATGCGGGAAGGAAAGGTAATTGCTTATGCTTCTCGGCAGTTGAAGCCGCATGAGAAGAACTATCCTGTTCATGACTTGGAGCTAGCCGCTATTGTTCATGCATTGAAGATTTGGAGGCACTATTTGTACGGTGTGTCTTGTGAGGTGTATACCGACCATCGTAGTCTCCGGCACTTGTTCAAACAGAAAGACCTTAATTTGAGACAGCGGAGATGGCTTGAGTTGCTGAAGGATTATGACATTACTATATTATATCATCCGGGGAAGGCCAATGTGGTGGCCGATGCTTTGAGCCGGAAGGCGGTCAGTATGGGGAGCTTGGCATATATTCCAGCTGAGGAGAGGCCATTTGCTCATGATATTCAAGTGCTAGCCAATCGACTAGTGAGGTTAGATATTTCGGAGCCCAGCAGGGTATTGGCTTGTGTTGTATCTCGGTCATCTCTATATGATCGTATTCGTGAGCGCCAGTATGATGATCCACATTTGGCTGTCCTGAGGGACAGAGTTCAGCATGATGATGCTAGAGATGTCACCACTGATAGTGACGGCGTATTGAGGATGCAGGGCCGGATATGCGTGCCCAATGTTGATGGCCTTCGTGAGTTGATTCTGGAGGAGGCCCGTAGCTCGCGGTATTCTATCCATGGCCTTTGCCGCGAACATGTATCAGGATTTGAGACAATATTACTTGTGTAGAAGGATGAAAAAGGATATTGTGAGTCATGTAGCACGGTGCCTCAACTGTCAGCAGGTCAAATATGAGCATCAGAGGCCCGGTGGCATGTTTCAGCAAATTGATATTCACGAGTGGAAATGGGAGAGGATCACTATGGACTTTATTAGTGGACTCCCTCGGACAACGAGGAAGTTTGATTCAGTTTGGGTGATTGTGGATAGACTGACCAAGTCAGCTCACTTCATTCCAGTTAGTACTACCTACTCATCAGAGCGGTTGGTGGCGATCTTTATTCGAGAAATTGTTCGGTTGCATGGAGTTCCAGTGTCTATCATATCCGATAGGGGTACTCAATTCACTTCTCAGTTTTGGAGAGCATTTCAGCGAGAGATGGGTACACGGGTTGAGTTGAGTACAGCATTTCACCCCCAGACAGACGGACAGTCTGAACGCACTATTCAGATTTTGGAGGATATGTTGCGAGCTTGTGTGATTGATTTTGGTGGTTCGTGGGATGAGTTCCTACCACTTGCTGAGTTTGCCTACAACAATAGTTATCGGTCGAGTATTCAGATGGCCCCGTATGAGGCATTGTATGGCAGGCGGTGTAGATCCCCCGTGGGATGGTTTGAGCCTGGTGAGGTTAGATTGATAGGGACTGAGTTAGTCCAGGATGCTCTGGATAGAGCAAAGTTGATCCAGGAGAGGCTTCGTACAGCACAGTCTCGTCAGAAGAGTTATGCGGACCGTAGAGTTCGAGAGTTGTCTTTCATGGTTGGTGACGGAGTATTGTTGAAGGTTTCACCTATGAAGGGTGTCATGAGGTTTGGGAAGAAAGGAAAGTTGAGTCCTAGGTACATTGGTCCTTTTGAGATACTCGGGAGGGTTGGAGAGGTGGCATATGAGTTAGCCTTGCCGCCCAGCTTATCCAGCATTCATCCGGTATTCCATGTGTCTATGCTCCGGAAGTACATTGGAGATCCGTCTCATGTATTAGATTTCAGCACCATCGAGCTTGATGGTGATCTATCCTATGATGTGGAGCCTATTGCTATTTTGGGTCGTCAGGTGAGAAAATTGAGGTCCAAGGAGATTGCATCGGTTAAGGTTCAGTGGAGAGGTCGACCCGTGGAGGAGGCCACTTGGGAGATCGAGCGGGAGATGCGGAGCAGATATCCTCGCTTGTTTGAGACTTCAGGTATGTTTCTTGACCCGCTCGAGGACGAGCGTTTGCTTAAGAGGGGGAGAATGTGACGACCCGGCCCGTCGTCACGGGAATTACCACCCCGTTATGTTGAAATTGCATGTTTTATGATTTTATATCGGTGTTAGAGTCTATCGGGTGAGTTAGGAGTGAATTGGATTGAAAATGAGGCATATAGCCTTTTTGAAGGAAACTTGAATAAGGAAAGTAAACCTGGAGTTGACTATTTGGTTAGAGGGCTCGGAATCGGATTCTGATGATTCGGTTAGTTCCGGGAGGTGATTTGTGACTTAGGGGAGCGATCGGAATTGAATTTGGAGGCCGGTGTAGAAATAGGCTTGAATTGGCTAAGGTTGAATTTTGGCGAAATCCGAACGGTAGGTGAGATTTTGATCCGGGGGTCGGAATGGAATTCCGACAGTTGCAGTAGCTCCGTTAGGTGATTTTGGATGTGCCTGCAAAATTTGAGGTCATTCGGACGTCGTTTGGTCGGGTTTTTGATTGAATGTGTAATTCGGAATGTTTTAAGGAATTTAGGCTTGAATTTGATGTGAATTATGGGTTTTGGTGTTATTAGACGCGTTTTGAGGATTGGGAGCAAGTTCGAATAAGGTATTAAGATGTGTTGGTGTGTTTGGATGAGGTCCCGGGGGCCTCGGGGTGTTTTCGGATAGCCAAACGAGAGAAAATATGGAAAATTGCAGAACTGGTGCACTGCTTCTGTTGTTTTCGCTCCTGCGGAAATGGGAGCGCAGGAGCGAGTCCGCAGGAGCGGACAAGAAGGCGCGGAAGCGGGCTAGACCGCTGAAGCGGAGCCTGGTCCACAGGAGCGGCTTCGCTGAAGCGAGTGGGCGATCGCAGAAGCGGTCCTGAGGCGCGATTGGGAGGTCCGCAGAAGCGGGTGATTGATCGCGGAGGCGAGTCCGCTGAAGCGGACTCTTGGTCGCAGAAGCGGATCATTCCGCAGAAGCGGACTTATTTCCGCAGAAGCGGATGCACAGGGGCGGTCCCTTGATCGCTGGTGCGGAAATGGCCAAAAGGGCCTGGGTTCGCAGAAGCGACCAAAAGGTCGCAGAAGCGGTTCCGCAGGGGCGGAATTTTATCCGCAGAAGCGAAAATCGCTGTGAGTTAAGTGTATCAGAAGTTAGAAAAATTTCAGAAACATTTCACACATTTGGGTCTCGGCTTTAGAGGCGATTTGGGCGATTTTGAAGAGAAATTCAAGGGGAATCATCAGGTAATCAACTATGGACTTAAACTATGATTAGTACTGGTAATATTATGCAATTATATCATGAAAATGGAGGAATTTGGGGTAATTTATGGAGGATTTAGCACTAGGCTTGAACTTTAGAAAAACAAGGTTTTGAATGGGCAAATGGAGTCCGAATTTGGTAAAATTGATATGCTTAGACTCGTATTGAGATGAGGGTTCCGAATATGTGACTTTCGTGATTTTTCGTCAAGCGTACCGAAAGTCGGGTTTTGACAACTTTGGGAATTTTTATGTAAATTGAGTTATATTGATTGGGTGTCGTCCCATTGGCCTAATTTGTTGTGTTTCTACTGTATTTGATCAGATTCTACGCGTGCGAAGCTTGATTCTCGTGGCAAGGGCATTGCGGAGTAGTCGTCGCGCCGTATTGAGGTGAGTAATAGATGTGGGTGATGACCAGCGGGTTCGAAACCCCGATATACCACTTTGTGACGTTGTATAGCGGCGAGACACGCACACTCTTGAGAGTGCGGGGTCGATCATGAACTGGAGACTATATATTAGTCCGACATGTTGATACTGTATTATTGGCTATTCTCGAGCCGTTGAACCCCCTTCTTGGGCGGTTGGGTATACTTGTGGGCCGTGAGCCAGTTATTGGATCCCGCGAGGATTGTTATCATTGTCTTATGCTAGTTTACTACTAGTCCGCAGCTATTTCTGTTATTATGCTAATTCCAATCTCTGGAACTTGATATATTTGTTTTCCAACTAAAAAATGATAAAAGAGTTTTCAAAAACTACTTTTGAGCACGCGAGGCTGTATCTGCATATTAGGCGACTAGTAGTGGATCGAGCTGCGCGCGCGGCGAGATATATGTTGGATCGGAGCCCGCCGCGGTAAATCTCTATGAGATGTGCTTGGGTAGTAGGAGCCTCCGGAGTCTGAAACCCCACGGTGAGCACGGGTACCCAAAATTGGAGTCGGGCTACGCGCCGTAGCGATCATATCATGCATTGCGTTGCATTTAGCTACATCTGCTAGCTGTTATACTGTTTTTGGTATTTGTTGGTACAGGTACAGTGAATATTGATTCTATGACAGGGTAGGTGATTATAGTTTTACATAGTGCTTTATTGCGGATTTCTTATCTGCATTGTCTTGTTACTTGTTTATTACCATTTGAAGTTAACTCCTCATTTTACTCCTACACGCTTGTGTACGGATCCAGGTACCTCTTACGCGGTGATCCGGTAGCTGTGCGAGGCGGCGTTTGTGGGTATTCGAGGTAGCGCAGAGTCCGCGTGACCCGATATTCCTTCTTACTTGTCTTGATTTTGTATTGACTTTTCTTTCCGCACTTGGTATCTTGTAAACCTTTATACAGTCGTGTTCAGTAGAGGCTCATGACTCTTGACCGTTGGTTTATGGGAGTTGATGTATTATGGGACTTGGTTCCCCGTTTTCGTTATATGTATCGCTGTTATTTCGTGAATTAATATGTCTAAATGGGCTAAAGTGAGCTTCTAGCTCCGTGGTTGATGTTGATTGGTCAGGCTGGCTTAGCAATGTGCTGGGCGCCATCACGACCAGATTTGGGGTCGTGACACTAAGGGTCTTCACCATCAAATATTCAGAGGTTCGACCTCGCTCGAACTCAAGACGGGTCATTATTTCGATAAGTTCGAAAGAACACCCTTAAGGCTAAAGGCCTTCGCTATCAAATATTCAGGGGTTTGACCTCACTCGAACTCAAGACAGGTCGTGTTTTTGGTATGTTCGAAATAACACCTTTAAGGCCAAGGGCCTTCGCCATCAACTATTCTGGGGTTCGACCTCGCTCGAACTCAAGACAGGTCGTTATTTCGATAAGTTCAAAATAACACTCTTAAGGCTAAGGGGCTTCCCCATCAAATATTCAGAGGTTCGGCCTCGCTCGAACCTAAGACGGGTTGTTATTTCGGTAAGTTCGAAATAACACCCTTATGGCCAAGGGCCTTCGCCACCAAATATTTAGGGGTTCGACCTTGCTCGAACTTAAGATGGATCGTTATTTCGATAAGTTCGAAATAACACACTTAAGGCCAAGGGCCTTCGCCGTCAAATATTCAAAGGTCTGACCTCGCTTGAATTCGAGGAAGTTCATCATTTCGATAAAGTTTGAAATAACGCACAAAGCAAGAAGCCTTTCGTAAAAGGGAGGAGCAAAATCGAGACTCTCCCGATGAACCTCCGCCCGTTAGCAAAATCACGAAGCACCAGACAGAAAGTTGAAACACAAGGCAAATGACGAAAAAGAATTCATTAGTCATATAATCATGAGTGCGGGCTATCACCACTTACATCTGGTCGAAACCGATCGGCAAATACAAACAGGAAAATAAAAAAAACAAATAAGTTGACACCAATCGGCGAATGAAACGAAACAAAGGAAATATGACTCTTCACTCAGCGCCGCCACCGCCGCCGTCTTCGTCGTCACCCCCATCACCATATGCACCTCAATCGGCATCACGCATCGCAACATCATATCCATAGTTGGCATGAGCCTTACAAGCTTTTCCTTGAGCCTCCTCACAAGCAGCCTCGATCACAGTGCCTGCCTCCCACAAGTTCTTAAAAATATCCCGTTGAGCTTCATCATAGACCCAAAGCTCATGAGCTTGTTGAGGAACGGCAGCACGTGAAGGCCCAGCTTGAGCCCTTAACCGCTGATTCTTCGCCTCTAAAGCTGCAACCTGATCCGCCGTAATAGAGGCCTCTTGATCGATCGTACTGATTCGCTCCTCAAATCTCGCCTCCCTTAGAGTTGTTGTCGCCCTTTCCGAATCCTGCTGGGACCGAAGTACGCGAATCGTGTCCTCTATGGCCGCTGCTCTCGTTGAAGGTTCGGACCAGGCACTCTCAATATGCTTTAGGTCGGCAACATTGCTCTCCATCACAGCGAACTTCCTTCTTCACTCAGTGCCCATTTCCTCGATTCTGGTTCAGCTCTATTCCATCTCCAATTGCATTGACCTCAACTTTTCCTTCAGATACTAACACTCAGCTACAACTCCCCTACCCTCTTTGAGTTCCTCATCTTTGAGGCGAAGTCATTCCTCTAGTTCACTCTTGCTACAGATTGTCTACAGCAGCTTGTGATCCTTCTTCTCCAATTCCTCACCCAAAGCCTGGTTACGGATGTCCGGCTCATGCAACTCCCAGCATCGATTACGATAACGAGGGTATTTTTCCAACAACTACAACAAAATCCTCGATCAAATGTTGGCCCTGCGAATGATCTCCATCTCCAACAGGCACGTCTAGAAAATCGGGAGACATTCAAATCAGAGTTCGTTCGCGGAAAATAAAAATAAAAAAGAGAAAAGGGGGGTCAAATCAAATTAAGAATCAAATACAACGTACCCTGAGGCCCATGATAGCCACTTCACTCTTCAGTTTGACGCCCGGGAAATTTCGCAAAGACTCATTTTCAGCCTCCGAACATAGCAAGCTAAGCTACGACACCAAGTTATCCCCCTGCGTCAACAGATTCACATTAGAAGGAATGTCAAGAACATGGGACGGCCTGCTCGCATTAACCACCGAATGAATAAGACCCTCCTCGAACATCCTGATATTATCAGGATCCAGGTCGATTCAGATTCATATTCGTCGACCACTACACTTTTTCCATTCTCCGTCGCCGAAAGGGGAGTACGACCCCGCCCCAGAAGAAGAAGGTAAACTCGAAATCATGACGGCATCACTAGGGTCCCGATTCTCCGCTCCGGAAGGATATCGATCACCATCAACAATGGGAGCCTCGAATGGGTCCACTGCGACTATCGAATCTCTCTAGCATCAGCCATTGGTGCCAACTTCAGCTGCTCGCTCCACTTTCGAAGAAGCCACCGCAACAACATTATCCCATATACCTATTGGATGAGACTCATATAAATTGATCACAGTCAGAGGCGCCACTTCAAATGCCACTCTCCTTCTTTTTGACATTCCTTCCTCTTCTCCAGTCGATGGTGATCCATAGTAGAACGAACGACGTTGGTTGGAATTTCCTGAGAGGCCGCCCTTGCCGGAGTGGCCAAAACCATATACTCAACCAAAGCCGCCCTCGATGAAGGAGGAGTGGCAGAAACTACTACAAGGCAAGCAGACACGCTCGGTCGTCAAAAGGCTAGTTGAGGAGCCCTTCTCCGCACTCTCCCTGACAACAACAAATGATAATTCAAGGGATGTATAGCAAGAGCAAAAAGACAGAAAATAACAATACTCACCAGACAGGGGCCTATGGCCAAATCTATCATGAAAGGTTGACCAAGTTCTAACCCGCACTGTATAGGGAAGGACGGCTTCGACCCACTCACGGATCCCCTTCAAAGGCGGCGAAGGCAATCTTTCGGATGCAAAATCATAAAATAGGCCAGTACATACGACCCGAAAAGTAAAAGAAAAGAGAAAAATTGGACACCCTACTAATCAGAAGCACAAACTTACGGGCAAAGTTACACACTTCAGGAAATCCGGTTGGGTTCGCCACTAGATGCTCGATCCGAATATAGAAAAACTTTTCATAAAAATGATGGTTGGTCCTGTCGCTCATCTTCACCACAGTTATTTTAACACCCGAGGGCGCGCATGTATAATCAACCCCTGAATCAATTGGGGGGCGAACAGACTAAGTATGTGGTCCAAAGTAACCTCGCAACTAGCGATCTCCGCGTACTTGATAAACTTGAGGAATAGTTTGTATAAGCAGGGAGAGAGCTGGGAAGGGCATACCTCATAATAGCGGCAGAAATCTATGACCAAAATCGGGAGCAAAAGGGTGTACCCTACCAGAAAGGGGTAGGCATACAACATACAAATCCCTGGATGGTCAAATTGAACCTGGTTGTCGTTTCCCACCGGTACCATCTCGACGAAGTTTGGGATACCCCATCGCTCTCTCAAATCCGCTATCACTACCTCCCATATGGGGGGGAGGGATGAACATTGTACGGCTCAGCCCCACCATTGGCACTAAAATTGGCCACATCCCTCCCTGAGCGGAGTAAAATTTTGTCCATGGACGGAACCTCTTCGTCTTCGGTCGACCCCGCATCTCCGGTGACTGGAGCGGGATTCTCAATCGCTAGAGAGTCAGTTAGGAGATTATCAAAGGAAGAAAGACCAGTCATTTCCGCTGATAAAAAAAAAAGAACTCACCGGAGGAAACAATAGGATTAGAAATTGCGATAGGCAAAAGATAGCCTAAAATCTAAAATAGCAGAAAGGAAGATATCCTGAAAATTCTCTCAAGATTAACGATGAAGTGTGAAAAACTGGAGATAGGATTCTCTCATTTATAAGGGGCATAAATTTCCCAAACGCAAAACCCAACAATCGCCATTCAAATCTAATGGGATGCGAAACGTTCCGATTTCCCAGAAATGTGTATCATAAAGACAGACTGATTAAAACGATGTGCTAGTCCCCAACTGATGTTTCGGTTGCAGAATCATCGTATCGGTTCGCATGTACTGATAAGGTATCCTCAGAAAACTCCAAAGTACGCAATACGACTAATGCGCAAAATTGTAGGCAGATTCCTTCCGACTATGTTGCATATGCAATCCGCCCGTCGGTGTTGTCAAGTTACGACCCCACCGAACGGAGGGACTAACTGTATTGGTAAGAAATCAGACCATACCAACCAACACAACCACAACCCTTTTTTTAGTCAGCCTGTAAAAGAAGTCAACGAGACAGCTTGACACCATCGCCACGACCCTTCTTGTTAATGAGGAGGCCACGCCCCTCACCCCGACAAGATAAGCTCCCATGATATTGACAAGATGCGTTATGGCTAAGGAAGGGCAGTTTTTCTCCGTACTATAAGTATGCAAAGAGGGGAATCAGAAAAGAGGGGGCTGGAGGGGAGAAAAGAAAGAACCATCTTGTAACCTCATTTCTCTCTAAGCAGAGGGATGTCAAACTTTACGATAAATAAAACATGTTTTAATGTTTCTTCTATTTTGGTATTTAAAATTCTGTTTCTTTATCTTTAGACCTGATTTGAATTATGATTAACTACGATTTACCCTTTTATTTCTGTGATTGATTTGCTTAAAAAAAATTTAACATTTTTTGGGTCAAACATTAGACAATGTAACAAGTAGATTAATTAGCTTTGTCAGGATTAATGGGCAAATGAACCATGGGACAAGCTCCCAAAATGATGACGAGGAAGCACTTTCAGCTCGATTTGATCCTCTATTAGACGAACAATTGAGGCTAGTAAGTTGTTACCAACTTAAAGACGTTGTAGTCTGATTAGTTGATAGGAGTTTGTTGTGGGGAAGTTGGAAAAGAAAAAACTCAATTGAATTAAATTAATATGATAAAGTGGCCTTGCACAGTCCAAGAAACCAATATTACAAGCTTAATGGATTGGCATATTCATCTGATATGGTGGTGAGAAACAGGAAGGGAACCAAAGTCTTTAGATGTATATCTCCATTATCTACTGGGAATAAATCTTACCAGGGTGCATCGTATTCTTTTGTTCAAGTGAACAGTTGTAGATAAAATACATGCGACGTGCTTAGCTCCTTTTGTTATCTGATCACGCCCAACTGTAGTTCTAAAAAGGATAAGTGGTCGCTGCAAATATAATCCGATCTAAAAGTCCGGAATCGAATCACACAGAAAACTAAAGTTTAGCTATGTCTATTTAATATCACTAAGAATACAAAATTGAACAATTTTCTTAATTATAAAGATTGAGATTTATATTTCTAACTAATTAACTAACAAATACTACAAAGAGGTAAAATTATCAACTAACGAAACAAAAGGGTTGGAGACTAAATTAAGGAGGTCTAGAGTTATGATTTCCCCAATTGACGGAATCCTTCTAGCTATGTTCCCTATAATTTTACCAATATATTCGCTACTGATCGTGAGCACTTTAGGTGTCGTAATTCTCTCTCGAGCAACTACAACAATTTACTAGACATATTCTCTCGAACTACGCTAGTTGGCTTTATCTAACCGCGCATTATGACCACGTCAAGGCTTTGTTATTTCTAAGCCTGCCTTGAAACCCACTGTATTGATTTCTCACATACGTTACGAGTGACGTTGTCCAAAAACTACCTAAATATGTACTCTCTCTCGAGCACTACACACTAAATAGGCACAGCCAATTGATGGTCATTCTAGAAAAATGATGCCCCAATCCCCAATTTAATTGTTCCCCTAACTTCATTTATGCTATTGTGGTTTGCCGGGAGAGTCGGTTCTGAAATTTGGAGTATTTTGGGACACTTAGTCCCTAAATGAGAGCTTTAAAGTTAGAAAATGGCCCGTAGCCGGAACAGTGTTAAGACGACCTCGGAACGGAAATCCGATGGTTCCATTAGCTCCGTTAGGTGATTTTGGGGTTGGGAGCGCGTTCGGAAAGTATTTTGGGGGTTCGTAGCTCAATTAGGCTTGAAATGCCGAAGTTTGAAATTTTGGCGAATCCGAACGATAGGTGAGATTTTGATCCGGGGGTCGGAATGGAATTCCGACAATTTTTGTAGCTTCGTTATGTGATTTTGGATATGTCCGCAAATTTTCAAGTCATTCGGACGTCGTTTGGTCGGGTTTTAGATCGAATGTGAAATTCGGAAAGTTTTAAGAAATTTAGGCTCGAATCCGTTGTAAATTGATAATTTTTGTGTTTATGGACGTGTTTGGATGATTGGAACAAGTTTGAATAAGGTTATAGGAAGTGTTGGTGTTTTTGGTTGAGGTCCCGGGGGCCTCGGGTGAGTTTCGGGGTGGTTTCGGACCATTTCTAGGCCATTTTTCACTGCTGGTTTTTGGCTACAGCAGTGCTCTACGCGATCGCGGGGTATTGGTCGCGATCGCGGTGAGTAAAATCGGAGAAAAAAACTAATGAATCGCGATCGCGTAGATTGCTTCGCGATCGCGAAGAAGAAATTTCTGTCGCGCAGTCCCTACTTTGGAAGATCATATCGTTTTATCTAAAAGGAATTTTGAGGTGATTCAAAAACGAAAGTTGTAGCTCATCGTGTCTAGTTTTCAGAAAGCTAAAGAACTCCTCATTTGGAAATATATAGAAAAAGTTATGTACGTTACACTCTATGCTGTCCGAGAAGTATATCTAAAACCCATAAATGGATTTGGAAGCTTGTATCTAGAAATGTATAAGGATTCAGGAAATTATCAAAACATGAAAGTTATAGCCCTATGTGTCTAGTTTCCAGAACATCAAACCATTCGTCATTTGGAGTTGTGTGTAAAAAGTTATGACCATTTTACTGAAGCCTGTCCGGAGGAACTGGAAGTTGTTCACCGCGATCGCGAGGCATTTTCCGCGATCGCGAAGGGTAATTTTTGGCCAAGAATTTGTTCTCCGCGATCGCGAAGCATTTCCCGCGATCGCGGTGAACAAAATACCTGGGCAGAATGTTTAAAAACATTTCATCCGCGAACCAAACCCATTTTTCCACCATTTTTGGTCATTCTTGAGAGCTTTTGGACGAGAATTGAAGGGGTTTTGACAAGAAGTGATTAGAGGTAAGTCCTATGAACTAAATACATGATTTTATTGAAGAATCATCCTTGAAATTTATGAAAACATAGCAAAATTGTAAGAAATTAGGGCTTGGAGCAAAAACTTTATATTTGGGATTTGAAGGGCCATTTGTGGTCCGTTTTGGGAGATTTTTATATGGTAAGACTCGTGAGAGTACGAGGGTTCTGAAAATGTAAAAATATTTCAATTCCGAGCCGATGGATTCAGGGGTATTTTGGTCATTTCACCCACTTTCGCACCGTAGCTGTAATTTTATCATTGTAGTTAGTTACTTGCGATGTTATTTATACTGTGTAATTGGTTTGACTAGATTCGGGCCACTCGGAGTCGGATATTCGCGGCAAGAGGGTTGTCTCTTAGCGGTTTTGTATCGGAATCGAGGTAAGTGGCTTGTCTAACCTCGTGTGGGGGAACTCTCACCCCTAGGATATTATGTGATAGTTTAAATGCCTTGTACGCGAGGTGACGGGCGTGTACATGCGCTGGTTATTGTAACACACACTTTACTTGAATTGTCTGATTAGTGATATTTCTGTGCTTAGCTGATAAAAGCGTTACCATTACCCGATATTACTTAGAAAAGCATGATTAGCGGGGATTCAACATGTTTAATTGCCTAGTTGATTTACTTGAACTCTTGATAAATTGTTGGCACTAATTTCGGTGAAGTTGGAAATTAACATATTATATTCTCTCTGTGTGTTTTCTTTATTTGATGTGTTTGTGGACTGCGGGTTCAATTCCCGGAGATCCCAGGGCTGTGGGTTCGATTCCCAGAGACCCGGAGTGATATTGTTTGTGGACTGCGGGTTCAATTCCCGGAGATCCCAGGGCTGTGGGTTCGATTCCCAGAGACTGCGGGTTCGATTCCCGGAGATCCTGAGTTATTGAGATATTATTGAGACATGGGCTGCGGGTTCGATTCCCGGATACCCAGAGGTACTAAGAATGGGACTGTGGGTTCAATTCCCACGGATCCTGGATTTGTTTATTTGAGTTGTTTATTTGTTGTTAGCTTAATTGTAGACAGTTGCAGTAATCATCATAATGTTGTTATTTCGGAAATTATTATCATTTAAACTGTTTATTTTGTTATCATCATTATATTATTGTTTTCTCAGTAGGGCCCCGACCTACCTCGTCACTACTCCATCGAGGTTAGGCTTGGCACTTACTGAGTACCGCCGTGGTGTACTCATGCTACTCTTATGCACACTTTTGTTGTGCAGATCCAGGTACATCAGAGCAGGCTCGTACTAGGTGATTCCGCAGCTTTCTGGGAGACTTCGAGGTATGATCTGCTACGTCCGCGGATCCGGAGGCTTCCCTTCTATTCTAGTATTACTAGTTGACATTTTTCTTCATTTCGTTGTTAGATACTCTTTACACATAGAGCCACAGTTGTATTTCCCTTTTAGTCTGTGTTACCGTGGGGTTTCGGATCTTGGTAGTGTTTATTTATTGTGTGACGGATGTATGTGCCAAGTGGCACGGATTACATATCTTTTATGTTATTTTCCGCTGTTTCTTATTTAAGTAATTATAATTTATAGATTCCGCAACGTGTTAGGCTTACCTAGTCGTGGGGACTGGGTGCCATCACGACATGTTCACAATTGGTGAACTAGGGTCGTGACAAGTTGGTATCAGAGCTCTAGGTTCATAGGAGTCACGGGACACGGACCGGTTACTTAGAGTCTCGCTGATCGATACGGAGACGTCTGTATTTATCTACGAGGGGCTATGTAATTGTTTAGGAAACTCTTCATTTCTTTTGGATTCCTTGTCGTGCGACATTTTTGGCATCAAAAATCTAAACTACTGCTTTCTATTCTCTCACAGATGGTGAGGACACGAGCTAACCGCGATGATCAGGTACCCGCGCCCCCTGTTGCTGCCGTCAGAGGCCGGGGCCGAGGTAGAGGGACGAGGACGCGCCGAGGTGCGGCCACAGCACCCTCGCGCGCTGCCGCTGAGGTGCCACAGGTAGACCAGGTTGGAGCGCAGACACCTGGTACACCGACTACAGCTGCTACTACTCCAGCACTACAGGAGACCCTGACCCAGTTCATGAGTATGTATACCACTTTAGCTCAGGCAGGATTGCTTCCTCTCGTCGCGGCTACATCCCAGGCCGGGGGAGGGGCCCAGACTCCCGCAGACGTTACACCTGAGCAGTGTGTGCCAGTGGGACAGGTTCTAGAGGTTTTGGTTATGCCTCCTGCCGCCCCAGCACAGCCCAGAGGTGGACCGACTGCCTTTGAGGACGAGCAGCGTAGATTGGAGAGGTTCAAGAAATATGACCCCTAGTGTTCAGTGGTTTGGCTTCAGATGATGCATTGGGTTTTCTCGAGGAGTGTCATCGTATTCTTCGTACTATGGGGATTGTGGAGACCGGCGGGGTTTCCTTCACTGCTTTTCAGTTTCGCGGGGCCGCTTATGATTGGTGGCGCACGTATGAGTTGGATAGTCCGGAGGAGTCTGCTTCATTGACTTGGACGCAGTTTTCAGATCTGTTTTTGAGGGAGTTTGTTCCACAGAGCCTTAGGGATTCTTGGCGCTCGGAGTTTGAGCGGTTGCGACAGGGCTCCATGTCAGTATCGGAGTATGCCATCAGTTTCACCCGTCTGGCCAGGCATGCACCGGCCTTGGTAGCCACGGTTCGGGAGAGAGTGCGGAGATTTATTGAGGGCATGATTCCGCCTATCCGATCCAGCATGGCCAGAGAGTTGGAGACAGATATATCTTATCAGCAGGCAGTTAGCATTGCCGGGAGGATCGAGAGTATGCTCCCTAGAGAGCGGGGAGATAGAGAGGCCGAGAGGTCTCGTGAGTCGGGCCATTTCTGTGGTGCCCGCACTTCAGCAGCCGGTCGTTTTGGGAGGGGATATTCCGGTCGTCCGGTTCACTCAGCATTGCCCGCAGCCGGTAGCACTCCGGGTCTTCCAGCACCACGGGAGCCTTATTATGCTCCCCAGGTTCCAGTGCACCTGCTGCGCGGGGTCCTTCCGGGGGTCGAACTAGTGGGGTTGAGGCCGGTCGGTCACGGCCACCGCGTCCTCTCCGAAGCTTGTTTTGAGTGCGGGGATACTCGCCACCGGTTAGGGAGTGCCCCGGGCGTAGGAGGGAGCACCTCGCGGTCTTCGCGACGTCGGCGTGGCTCTCGGGGTCGGCGAGCTATCATTCCGGCTCCGGTTGCTATTCCGCTGCCCGGCCCGGCCGGGGGCGGGGGTCGGGGTTCTAGAGGCCGCCCTCGAGAGGGGGACGAGCCGGATTCTATGCTATTCACTGATCGTGACTGCAGGCTGTTGCATCCGACTGCGGTTATCACGGGTATTATTATGGTTAGTCACGGGGAGGCATCGGTTCATTCGACCCTGGTTCCACTTTTTCATATGTGTCTTCTTACTTTGCTTCTCGTATGGGTGTGCCTCGGGATTCTTTGAGTGCCCCCATTTATGTTTCCACTCCGGTGGGTGATTCTTTGGGTGTGGACCGCGTATATCGGTCGTGTTTGATTACCATTTGTGATTTTGAGACCAGAGCGGATCTATTGCTGCTTGGGATGGTCGATTTTGATATTATTCTGGGCATGGAGTGGTTGTCGCCCCATTATGCTATTCTTGATTGTCACGCCAAGACCGTGACGCTGGCTATGCCAGGCATTCCACGTATTGAGTGGAGTGGTACTCTAGATCACACCACTAGCCGTGTTATTTCTTTTCTCAGAGCTCAGCGTATGGTTGAGAAGGGGTGTGCTGCTTATCTAGCCTATGTGCGGGACGTCAGTGTTGACACCCCCTCTATTGATTCTGTTCATGTGGTACGTGACTTTGCTGATGTATTTCCAGCTGATCTTCCGGGCATGCCGCCTGAGAGAGACATTGACTTTGCTATTGACTTGTTGCCGGGCACTCAGCCCATTTCTATTCCACCGTACCGTATGGCTCCTCCTGAGTTGAAGGAGTTGAAGGATCAATTACAGGAGTTATTGGGCAAGGGTTTTATTCGACCCAGTGTTTCGCCTTGGGGTGCTTCTGTATTATTTGTGAAGAAAAAAGACGGTTCTATGCGTATGTGTATTGACTATCGTCAGCTGAACAAGGTTACAGTGAAGAACTGGTATCCTTTGCCCCGTATTGATGATTTATTTGACCAGCTACAGGGCGCACAGGTGTTTTCTAAGATTGATTTGCGCTCTGGGTATCACCAGCTGAAGATTCGGGAGCCAGATATCCCGAAAACTGCCTTCAGGACCCGGTATGGTCACTATGAGTTCCTCGTGATGTCTTTTGGGTTGACTAATGCCCCGGCAGCATTTATGCATTTGATGCACAGTGTGTTCAGGCCTTATCTGGACTCGTTCGTGATTGTCTTCATTGATGATATTCTAGTATATTCTCGGAGCCGGGAAGAGCACGAGCAGCATTTGAGGATAGTGCTTCAGATTCTGAGGGAGAAGCAGCTTTATGCCAAGTTCTCTAAATGTGAATTCTGGTTGAGTTCGGTGGCATTTTTGGGCCACGTGGTGTCGAGTGATGGTATTCGAGTAGATCCGAGGAAGGTGGAGGCCGTGCAGAGTTGGCCCAGACCCTCCTCCGCTACTGAGATTCGCGGTTTCCTTGGTTTGGCGGGCTACTACCGTCGTTTCGTAGAGGGGTTCTCTTCGATTGCAGCACCTATGACTAGATTGACCCAAAGGGTGCCCCTTTTCAGTGGACAGACGAGTGTGAGGCGAGCTTTCAGAAGCTCAAGACAGCTTTGACTTCGGCCCCTATATTGATGTTGCCTACAGGTTCGGGGTCCTATACTGTATATTGTGATGCCTCACGAGTTGGACTCGGTGCGGTATTGATGCGGGACGGTAGGGTGATTGCCTACGCGTCGAGACAGCTGAAGGTGCATGAGAAGAATTACCTGTTCATGATTTGGAGCTAGCCTGCCATTGTTCACGCCTTGAAAATTTGGCGTCGTTATTTATATGGGGTTCCTTCGGAGATCTAACTGATCAACGGAGCTTGCAACACTTGCTTAAGCGAAGGACCTGAAACATGCGTCAGAGGATATGGTTGGATCTGTTGAAGGACTATGATATTACTATTCTTTATCACCCGGGCAAGGCCAATGTGGTTGCCTGTGCCTTGAGTCACCGGGCATAGAGTTTGGGGAGTTTGGTATATTTACCAACTTCGGAGAGAACTATGGCGATGTATGTTCAGGCTTTGGCCAGGCAGTTTGTTAGATTGGATCTTTCGAAGCCCAGTCGGATTCTGGCCTGTGTGGTTTCTCGGTCTTCTCTATATGATCACATCAAGGAGAGACAGTTTGACGACCCTCATTTACTTGTTCTTCGAGATATAGTTCAGTATGGTGATGCTCGAGATGTTACCATCGGGAATGATGGAGTGATGAGGATGTAGGGGCGTATTTGTGTGCCTAAATGTAGATGATCTTCGAGAGTTGATTCTATCTGAGGCCCATAGCTCGCGGTATTCCATCCATCGGGTGCCGCGAAGATGTATCAGGACTTGAGGCAGCACTATTGGTGGAGGCAGATGAAGAAGGATATAGTTGACTATGTTTCTAGGTGCCTCAACTGCTAGCAAGTGAAGTATGAACATCAACGTCCGGGTGAGTTATTGCAGCAGATTGAGATCTCGGGGTGGAAGTAGGAGTGCATCACCATGGACTTTGTATCTGGACTTTCACGGACTGTGAGGAAGTTTGATTCTATTTGGGTCATTGTGGATCGGCTGACCAAGTTCGCCCATTTTATACCTGTGTGCACTACTTACTCATTTGAGTGATTGGTGGAGATCTACATCAGGGAGATAGTCCGGTTGCATGGTATTCCAGTTTCCATCATTTCAGACAGAGGCACTCAGTTTACTTCATGGTTCTGGAGAGCCATGCAGCAGGAGTTAGGTACTCGGGTGGAGCTGAGCACAGCATTTCACCCCCAGACGGATGGACAGTCCGAGCGGACTATTTAGATTTTGGAAGATATGCTTCGTGCGTGCGCGATTGAGTTTGGAGGTTGATGGGATCATTTCTTGCCACTGGCGGCGGAGTTTGCTTATAACAACGGCTACCGATCTAGTATTCGGATGGCACCGTATGAGGCCACATATGGTAGGAGGTGCGGGTCTCCCGTGGGTTGGTTCGAGCCGGGCGAGGCCGGGCTGCTAGGTCCGATATGGTTCGGGATGCAATGGACAAGGTCGAGGTGATTCAGGACAGACTTCGTGCGGCCCAGTCTAGAGAGAAGAGTTATGCGGACAAGAAGGTTCGCGATGTGGCTTTATGGTTGGTGAGCGGGTTCGCCGAGTCTCGCCCATGAAGGGCGTTATGAGGTTTGGGAAGAAAGGAAAGGCTGAGTCCTGGGTTTATTGGCCACTTTTGAGATTTTGAGGCATGTTGGGGAGGTTCGCTTATGAGTTGGCCTTACCTCCAGGCCTAGCGGAGTTCACCCGTATTTCATGTCTCCATGCTCGGAGATACCATGGTGACCCATCGCATGTGTTGGATTTCACTTACTGTTCGGCTAGACAAGGATCTGTCTTATGTTGAGGAGCCGGTAGCCATTATAGACAGGGAAGTTAGAAAGCTAAGGTCAAAGAACATCGCGTCGGTAAAGGTTCAGTGGCGGGGCCAGCCGGTCGAGGAGGCG